>OX243970.1:6225000-6825000 GCA_945859745.1 Synanthedon formicaeformis
AGGCACCACAACCACCTGAACCATGGTCGGGTGTACGAAGCGCTAAAGACCATGGACCAGAATGCTATCAATACAACACCGTGTTGAAGCAATGTGTGGGCAGCGAAGATTGCCTTTATCTGAATGTCTACACACCGGATCTAAAGCCATCAAAACAATTACCGGTATTATTTTATATCCACGGGGGTGCTTTCATTTTTGGTAGCGGCAATGACTACTTGTATGGACCTGAGTTTCTTGTTTCAAAAGATGTCATTCTTGTGACCATCAACTACAGACTTGGAGCGCTTGGTTTCCTATGTTTGGACACTGAAGAAGTTCCCGGTAATGCTGGAATGAAAGATCAGGTAGCGGCACTCAAGTGGGTGAAGGAGAATATTAAAAACTTCGGTGGTGATCCCGAAAATATCACTATCTTTGGCATTAGTGCTGGAGGTGCAAGTGTATCTTACCACTTAATGTCACCCATGACAAAAGGTCTATTTAAAAGGGCGATATCACAAAGCGGCACATCATTTTGCTGGTGGACTTATATCGATAATCCGCGTGAAAGAGCTATCTCATTAGCACGACAATTGGGATGCGATTCCACAGACGATAAAGAACTTTATGAATTCTTTAAATCGCAGCCAGCTGAGTCACTTGTTATCAACAGAACACCTATAACATTAGCAGAGGAGGCAAAAATAAGTTCAGGAATATACTTTGCTATAGTTGATGAAAAACAATTTGGAAATAATGAAAGGTTCTTCCACGGTGACGTTATTGAAGCCATTCGAAATAATATACATGAAAATGTTGATGTTCTCAATGGATTTGCGGCTGATGAAGGCACAATAGGTTTCATGGCAATGACAACTATCGAAAGTTTTGAAAAAATGCTTAAACAATGTAACAATATAATAGATTTTCTAATCCCAAAACCTATAGCGATGTATTGTCGCATGAAGGAACAGTTTGAAATTGCAAAGAAACTAAAGAATTTTTATTTTCAAAACAAAAAAGTGTCTTTAGAGAATATTAAAGATCTAATCAAATATAACAGCATGGAGATGTTTGTTTACGGTGCCGTTCAATGGAGCAAAGTTTATGCAAGCAGGAAAAAGAATACCCTGTATCTTTATAAATTCAGTTGCAAATCGTCCAGGAATATCACCATGAAAATGCTAGGCTTAAACGAGATTATTGGTGACAAGGATTTAGTGTCTCACGGCGATGATATATTTTATACGTTCCCAGGGAAAATAATATTAGGACTAGACGTTGATGAAAAGGCGTATGAATATATTGAAAGAATGACTAAACTTTTCACTAACTTTGCTAAATACGGGTAAGTATATTTATAATATACTTGTGGGTGCCCGCGACTTCGTCCGCGACCAATTTTTCTTTACATACAAACCATTCCTGATTATCAGTCTATCCATAAGTGAAGACAGAATTAAAATCGGTCCAGCTGTTTACGAGGAGTTCAGTGTCATACACACGCACAGAAGATATATATGCTGCCCGCGACTACGCCCACGTAACTTTGTAAATTATATACTAAAACCTTCCTCGAGAACCACTTTATCCATTGGTGAAAATAGTATGAAAATCGGTGCAGTAGTTTTTGAGTTTATCGCGAACAGACAGACGCGGCGGAGGGCGGAGGGCTTTGTTTTATAACTAGCTGCTGCCCGCGACTTCGCCCGCAAAAACTTTGTAAATTTTTTTTGGTAAATGCATTTTATAGTATCAATATTGTTATAAAAAATATCATAATAATGTTATGACATAATTGAGCAATATAACGTACCTAAGTACTCATTCATATATTTAAGGGCAGATATTATGATTAGCATCGAACAAATAAATCTAGTAAGTCATATCTAGAAATAAAGTATACCTACTTCAGTGATATGTTAAGTAAGTACTAGATTGAGCACTCCCTACGATTTCTTGCTAAATTCATGTTCCAACGCGGAAGGTGCGCGGGAGTAGGCGGGGGACGGCACGGCAGTAGTGTCAAGGTCAATACGTCAAGTCGTAGACAACTGAATGTTAATATGGCCGACCCGATAAGCACGTCGGTTTTAACAAATTAAATATTAACCTATTAAACGTTTCATTTTTAATAAAACTTACCTATGGAACCTCACATCAGCAGTTTTACCAATATTTTTTGTTGTATTTTTGCAATATCTCATCACACAAGACGGCATTTTTATTGGTTTTGAAAATAATAACGCGCCTAATCTCTACGAGCGCGTATGACAGACTGTGAACGGGTAGGACGTCGGAACTCCAATCACTTGGAACACTCATCGCGTCTTGAGTGTTCCATCTAGTACGTAGTACTTAACATATCATTGACCTACTTATGGGTGAAAATGAAATATGTTATATAATTTTACAGTAATCCGACTCCTGACGACAGCTTGGGTGTGAAATGGGATCCGTACACAATAGAGAGACAGCAGTACTTGGATATTGGCGAGGAACTGACAAAAAAGGTACAACCAGAGAAAGAAGAAATAGAATTTTGGGAAGATATTTTCAAAACATACTTACCTCATTTCGTTTCAAAATTATAAATTGCTAGTTGAACCCGGCCACGTTTTGCTGTGGCTCAGTCAGCAATCCATGGTTGCCATAACAAAGGTCAACGTATGAAAATTGTTTTTTTTTTTTAATTGGCGACCCGCTCCCGGCTTCGCCTAGGGTGCATTTTTTTACGTAAAAACCTTCCCTGATTATCCCTCTTTCCATGAACGAGACAGAATTAAAATCGGTCCAGCCGTTCTCGAGTTTTGCGCTTAGCAAGACATTTAGGGATTCATTTTTATTTATAAACTACAAAAAAATCGGTATCTGTTGGAATTTTGGGGAAAAAAGTATATTAAGGTCATTCCTCTGTTTAAATGAAATGTTGTGTAAAAAATTTCAAGTCAATCCCTCGGTTAGTTTTCGAGTTTTTGCGTTATACACAAACCAACACAACATTTTTAATATATTGTAGATTAAATGTGTGATTTTTTATTGTTATAATAGTATTTTTTATTTTATTTTTACAAATAAGTTCAAGGCGTACGGCGTATTTGTATTTGTATGGCAAGACAAGGCAGGTCCACATTGCATTCCGTTACAACTATATCTTTATTATATAAACAGGTGGTAGGTACATAAAATTTTAACTTAGTTGCAGAACATTATGTTCTGTGACTATAGGAACAAAATCAAATGTATCGTTGGCGAGATCAGATCCTATGTGGTGATTGCAAAGCTGATAAGTGGTAATGATGGCATTGCCACGGAAGCGACCTGTTGGATCTTTTCGCACCACGTGCATATAATCATCTCCGAGAGTAAACTGCACTTGAGGAGGGGCTGCCCAATCGCATACGACAGTCACCGCTTTGTTTACTGCTGCTGGATTGACGCAGTACATCTGCAAAATAATTTATCTGTGTGTGATTATTTGGTTTTCTGTTGTATTTTCAAATTTGCAAGCGCAGCGTAGGACGTCCACCGACAAAGTGGACAGACATCCTGATATTGAAATTGACCTGACCCTATTTAAAAATTATGGGAGAGGCATTAAGAATTAAAATAATATATTTAAAAATCCGGCAGTGAACGTTCTGCATCTGAAAAGATGATTCACTTGGTATTTAGGTACTAATAAGTATCTTAAAGTAGCAGGATGCTCTCCACAGTCATTCTGGCTTGAATGAAAGTATCGTCATATTTACCAACGATGTCCTAATGGTACAAGTAGAAGTAATGGCAGTTTAGTACTTAGCGGCAGGGCACACTGCGTTTCACAGTAATTTGGGCAGCCCGTCTAGCGGCAGTGACCACTTCCTTACAGAAGACCAAATAACAGCATATGTGCTGTTGTGTTTCGGTGAGTGAATAAGGGATGCCAGAGCCCGTTTCCTCATCCCTTATCCTTAATCCTACTATTGTCAGCAGCGCACTTACACAGAACCTATAGGACGTTTCTGTATTCAACGGATTCGTTTTTGGACAGATTCGTAATTCGTCAGAATTTTAATTAGACAACTTCTGGATTCGACAAAGTACTTATTTAATAATTTAATGTTTATTAATTTTTTTAATTACTTAATTAAATAGCGTTGCTTATGTTGGTGACAGTAGCCACCTACCATCATCAAGTAGACCGTATGCTGTCTGCCGACCTTAACATAAAAAAGTAATACATTACTCACTCTTTGATATGCTTCACGTTGCCCAGACGGTATATAAGCAGTTGGATAGTTGTACTTGAATCTTGACAGATAATCAGTATCTGAAAATATTTAAAAAATATACAAATGGAAAATTGGTACGTAGCTTGAAACAATATACTCGTACATACTTTATTTACTTTAAAAAAGTCAGAATGTAGGCGCAATTTAGATCTTTCTTTTTTATTTATATACAATCCTACTAATATTATAAATGCGAAAATTTGTTATGTTTGTTGCTTAATCACGCAAAAACGGCTGAACGGCTTTGGATGAAATTTGGCATACAGATAGTTTATTACCTGGATTAACATCGGATATCTACATTTTATCCTGGAAAAATGTTAGATTCCCGAAAGTTTTCAAAAGACGAACTAAAGCGCGTACGAAGTCGCGAGCACAGCTAGTAATAAGTAATGGAGATACTGAGATCTAAATACCTTCTTTATTTTTCTCGTCAAAAATAGATTGTATAAGTTATACATTTTCTTACCCAAATTATAATCAAAATTATTTTTTTTTTTTTTTTAAGTTTTACTACTACATGTGAAGGTGACCTATTACAATATAATAGTCAATTGAATACATATAATCCTAATAATATATGAGATTTGGTTTTTGTTACACAATCACGCAAAAACGTCTGAACGCATTTGGATTAAAGGCACACAGATAGTTTGTTACCTGGATTAACATATAGAATACCTTTTATCCTGTAAATAACTACAGCGCGTATGAAGTCGCGGGCACAACGCGAGTATCTAAGTTTATTGTCTTAGTTTAATATTTACCTTTTGTTACTTGAGTGCAGTGAGGGGGTGTGTACTTTTTCTTTGTCCCTATACCGTGTGAACTATGAACTAAAATCAAAATGCATATAAACCACTTCATGAGACCCATAATCGCGAGTAAATTGCTGAGTAGAAATTTAATTATTAAAGTATATACTCATACAACAATTTATTAAATACTGATTTTAGAAAAGCAGTGTTGATTGGGATTGTTTGTTAACTTGTTAACTTGTTGTTAAGGCCGTTTTAGAGCTCGCCTGACCTGACGGTCGGTGCGTACGGTTGGTCCTGACCACACGCACAACCGACCGTCAGGTTGTAATCTTTCAGAGCTCTCCTGACGAACGCACCGACCAGACTAGTACAGTTGCACACGAAATAGATGAGTTTACGAATAGTTTAATTGCTGCTTATTATCTTCGTAAACGTTTTAGGAACAGAAGTCGCAAATATATCACGTGCACACAATTGTCATCCCTAAGATCATTTCAAGGGGGAAATCACTACTATATATCATGAAAAATCATCTAACGGGTGGCGAAAACCGCAATCAAAATCCGTTGCGTAGTTTAGGAGAAGTTAACAGCCATACATATAGAACGTAAACGCCGTACAGATAAACTATTTATAAACTCGTAAATCGTATGCGACTGTACCAGTCTGGTCGGTGTGTTCGTCAGAAGAGTTCTGAAAGAAAGGTTACAACCAGATGGTCAGTCGTGCGTATTATCAGGAGCGACCGTACGCACCGTCACCGACGGTCAGGCGAGCTCTGAAAACGGCCTAAAGCGACGTGAACAACACGACCTGAACTTTGTTACCTGCATCAGTGAACTTGAGGGCATAGTTTTTCATTTCGTTTAGTAGTTCATAATATTTACAGACAAGTCAAACAAAATATTTACCACAAAAGATGAATATGGAAGCTCTTTTTACGGGTAAGTACTCATAAATCACTGGCTGGTGCCCGCGACTTCGTCCGCGTTGAAAAAGGAAATATACGAGTATAATTACGCCTGACCTCGTTATCACAGTGACGGCGGTGGCGCCGCCACGCGACAGTGGCACCCAATTCTTTATATTTTTACCAGACACGATCACTCAGGAACAGTACTTTTTTCTGGATGAAAAGTACTCTATTTCCTTTCTTGTATCCCTGACAACGTGTATGCAAAATTTCATGATGATCGGTTGAGCAGTTAAGGCGTGAAAAGGTAGCAGACAGACAGACTAGTTACTTTTGCATTTATAATATTAAGTATGGATGAAGACAATTCATGATCCTTTCTTAAACATATCCTCAAGTGTGTCCCATTTATTGAGTTCAGTCGAATATTGACTTTCAAACTGATTTTTTTGCGTGTACATAGTCTTGCCTGTGTAGTTTTTAAATGTATTTTTTGGTTCTTCGGGTGCGTCAGAGTTTGTCAGTTGCTTTTTACTCAGTAAAATACTATTGGATTCAGCTGGTCCAGCTGGAGCGGTGGCGCTTTCAGATACTGGGTATAGCCAGCGTCGTAAGGGCCATATGCTGGGATATCCTCGAAACACGATACGTGATGCCATCCGACGATACAGAGAAACTGGATCTTACGCCAGAAGACCGAGACAAGGTCGTATCGTATGCTGTGCACTTCTGAAAGATATGACCGCTTTAATGTGTTCAACATTGTACATTGAGGTACAGAATGAAAGTGTTGGATATATTCCCAGAAAAAATGGTCTGTCAACAATCAACGCCCACAACACATGGAAATATCTTTTTATTTGATCAAGTATTAACCTTCCTTAAATAATGAAGGCAACTATGAAATCAATGACCTCATTGAGAATCCCGAATTAGATAAGAACTTACCTAACATTATTATTTTGTATAAACATGCATGATTGGTAAAACCCAGACATGTACATTTCTTTTAGTTCCTTATAAAGAACCTCCTCCTCGTGGATCAGCACGTACTTCGATTTGTGTCTAAAATAGACGGGAAAACCCAAGTCGATAAATATGTTATAAAAAACATTATGGTTCCCGATTGGGAATGTATTGAAATTCACAGCGTATAAATAAAGTTAATAGCTGTCCCGCTGGCGTATGTCCGTTTCCTTGTTCAATAGGAGGACGCGCAAGCTTAAAATCAGCAAGGTATATAGTATGGTCTTTGTATATAGTACGGTCATTCTGTGTTTTCAGACAAACAAATTAATAAAGTTTTGAAACTTATGTGGGTTATACCTTTGGGTCTGCTGATCAAGGTCCACAGCTGTCCCCCCCTTTCCATTTGCCGCTTCATCCCCCCACATCGCAAAGTTTGTCCCCGTCAACGGTTTTTTAAGTATTTTGCGAAAACTTTAATAGATACAAAAAAGTGTCAAAGGCAAAAATTACCCTCATTGAATTCTTAACAAAATGTGTTCCATACACTTTTCGATTATCTTGACGGTTTTCAAGCTACAGACAGTTTTCAAACTAAATTTGAAAAACTAGCTATAGCTTGAAAACCGTGAAGCTAATCAAAATAATGTATGGAACATATTTTGTTTAGAATTAAATTTGTTTTCAAGTTATAGCTTGGTATTGACGGTTTTCAAACTATACATAGCTAGTTTTTAAACTTTGAAGGTTATTTTGAAAACCGTCAAGCTAATCAAAATAATATATAGAACATATTTTGTTAAGAATTAATTTTTGCCTTTTACACTTTTATCTATTAAAGTTTTCGCAAAATACTTAAAAAACCGTTAACGGGGACAAATTTCACGATGTGGGGGGTGAAGCGGCAGGTGGAAAGAATGTGGAAGAATCCAAGTTGGATAAGTACGGAAGGATAATTCTTACTACCCGTTGTCCTATTACCCCTTTTCCCGTAGGAATGAAGCATTTTCCCGCGGTAAAAAGTAGCCTATGTTCATCAAGGATAATGTCGGCTTCTAATGGTAAAATAACTTTTCAAATCGGTCCCGTAGTTTCAGAGCCTATTCAATACAAACAAACAAACAAACAAACAAACAAATAATCAAATCTTTCCTCTTTATAATATTAGTATAGAGTATAGACGCTGAAGCCGGCCACGCTGTGGCTCAGTCAGCAATCCATGGTAACCATAACAACGGTCAACGTATGAAAATTAATTGTTTTATATAAAAAAATCGATATCTGTTAGAATTTTGGGGAAAAAAGTATATAAGGTCTTTCCTATGTTTAAATAGACTGTTGTGTAAAAACTTCAAGTCAATCCGTCGGCTAGTTTTTGAGTTTTTGAGCAACGCCAACGCAACATTTTTGATATATTGTAGATTAAATGTGTGATTTTCTATTTTTATAATAGTTTTTTATTTTATTTTTACCAATAAGTTCAAGGCGTGCGGTATTTGTATTTGTATGGCAAGACAAGGCAGGTCCATATGACATTCCGTTACAACTATATCTATAGAAATAAAAGTAATATGTATTATGATCATGGGATTCTCCATGAAGTATACCTTTATTATATAAACAGGTGGTAGGTACATAAAATTTTAACTTAGTTGCAGAACATTATGTTCTGTGACTACAGGAACAAAATCAAATGTATAGTTGGCGAGATCAGATCCCATGCTGTGATTGCAAAGCTGATAAGTGGTAATGACCGCGTTGCCAAGGAAACGACCTGTTGGATCTTGGCGAACTACGTGCATATAGTCGTCACCGAGAGTAAACTGCACTTGAGGAGGGGCTGCCCAATCGCATACGACAGTCACCGCTTTGTTTACTGCTGGTGGATTGATGCAGTACATCTGCAAAATAATTTATCTATGTGTATTTTCAAATTTTCAAGCGCAGCGTAACATAGGACGTCCACCCACAAGGTGGACAGAAGACCAGATGACAAACGCGGGTCGACGGTGGATCAAGCTTGCTCCTGTCCTAAGTAATGGTACAAGTTGAAGTAATGGCAGTTTAGTACTTAGCGGCAGTGACCATCACTTCCTTAAAAAAGACCAAATAACAGCATATGTGCTGTTGTGTTTCGGTGATTGAATAAGGGATGCCATGCCAGAGCCTTCGGCAGCACACTTGCACAGCGCCTATAGGTTGTTTCTGTATTCGACGGATTCGATTTTGGACAGATTCGTAATTCGTCAGAATCTTAATTAGACAACTTCTGGAGATATTAGACAAAGTACTTAGGTATGTGAAGAAAATTTAATAAACTAGGTATAATTTTTTAAATAGGTAGGTACTTATCTAAATGGCCTAACTTGTGTTCTAGGCGATGGTAGCCACCTACCATCAAATAGACCGTCAGCCTGTCTGCGACCTTAACATTAAAAAAGTAATAGGTACATTACTCACTTTTTGATATGCTTCATGTTGCCCAGGCGGTATATAAGCAATTGGATAGTCGTACTTGAATTTTGACAAATAATCAGTATCTAAAAATATATAAAAAATGAACAAGTTGGTGCGTAGCTTAAAACAATAGGTATATACTTACTTACTGTAGATTCTAATATCAATACATTGAGTTAATATTACCACTGTATCAATATGAAATACACAAGTTAGAGTTATACCTAATACAAATAGAGGTTTTATTTACAAAGTAAGTATTTAGTTTAATATTTACCTTTTGTTACTTGAGTGCAGTGAGGGGGTGTGTTTTTTTTCTTTGCTCCTTTACTGTGTGAACTATGAACTAAAATTAAAATGCATATAAACCATTTCATAAGATCCATAATCGCGAGTAAATTGCTGAGTAGAGATTTAATAATTAGGCACTTAAGTAAGTAGGTACTTATGTAATGAAAGTACCTATTATTAAAATTTTAGATTAAACTGATATTATTATATGACACGGATAATACAACAATTTATTAAATACTGATTTTAGAAAAGCAGTGTTGATAATACGTAAAGTGCGCGACGTGATCAATACGACGACGTGAACTTTGTTATCCGAATCAGTGAACTCGAGGGCATAGTTTTTGATATCGTTTCCTGTCGCTACACACGCTCGGACCGGATCACCGGACCTGACCGCACTCAAAGTTACGGTGGTAGGGATAACACCAGCATCGTCCGGGAGCCAGCGACACTTTTGGTGACTATATTTGCCCAAGCCTGTTTTTTTTATTTGTCGTGATAATATAGCCTATCAACAAAATAAACTCCTGCCATCTCAATCGCAGGACAACAAGTGGCAACAACAAAATTTAACATAAATGTCAATTATGTTTAAATGTCAAAAATGAAACAAATGAAACAAGCGAGTGAATGTCAAAAATGCGCAAAGCTGAAACTTTACATATTGTTTATTGGCAGTCCATTATGGAAAAAAAAACACTTCCTGCCACCTCTATTGTCGAACAACAAACTCCTGCTAACAAAAAATAGTGTAGCTGGCTCCCGGACTAGATCCGCCGGACAAGCCTACACACGTTCAGATTTGGTACGGAGCGAACCAAATCCGATGTGCAAACAAGCGAACCGCGGCTGACTCGCTTAATAATAATTATGTCCGCCGGTTCGGTCGAACTAAATCCGAACGTGTGTTACGACTGCAGTTCATAATAGTCCAGTATCCCTCATCTGGTTTTTTTTTTTCTGAGTACTAACAGCCTGAAACTCCGTGAGTAGCTTCGGTTTGCCGAGACATCCACCTTTTTCCTCTGCAAAAATTCTCGATAGAATTAGCAGCAGTAAAAACTTCCAAGCGTAGGAC
The DNA here is from genome assembly GCA_945859745.1 of Synanthedon formicaeformis. Classification (NCBI taxonomy): domain Eukaryota; kingdom Metazoa; phylum Arthropoda; class Insecta; order Lepidoptera; family Sesiidae; genus Synanthedon; species Synanthedon formicaeformis. The sequence continues at coordinate 6,235,726 of OX243970.1, forward strand.
TAGGAAAAGGTACCACTCAATTTATGCTGCCATTTTATTATACAAATGTTTACTAAGCTGCAGACAAAAAATTAGCTGGTTAATAATCTCATCCCTCCCAAAAAGCCACTCCCAATTTATCAAAATAATGAGGTCATAAAAATTATCCTAACTCCTTTAGCTACCTCTATCGAGAATTTTTGCAGAGGAAGAAGGTGGACGTCTCGCAAACCGAAGCTACTCACGGAGTTTCAGCCTGTTAGTTATCAGAAAAAAATTCAGGTGAGGGATACTGGACTATAATATATGTATACTAGTGGGTGCCCGTGACTTCGTCCGCGACCAATTTTTTTTTAATACAAACCATTCTCGAATCCCCTTGAACACACACAAAAAATTTCATCAAAATCGGTCCAGCCTTTTAGGAGGAGTTCAGTGACATACACACGCACAGAAGAAATATATATATTAAGAAGATTACACTTACAGACAAGTGAAACTAAATATTTACCATTGTTTTATTTAGTTATTGATTTTCATAAACTTTTACAAATTTGTCAAACGACCGAAAGAAGAATATGGAAGCTTTACGGGTACTCTTTTTATATAAATCATTCCTAAATAAATATTTCTAAATACGCCATAAGTATGATTCCTACCCTCTATGCTAAATAATTTGTAAATAATACAATACATTCAGTATCATTATGAAGAAAAATAATATATTTTCACGTGTTTATGTCAGCATGATTTTCCTTTTGGAAATTATTTGAATTCAATTTAGTTATTGATGGTTATTTATTTTATTGAGTTACATAGAGATTAACTATATTTCTTAAATTTATATTTTATATACGTCGTAGGTATATTTATGTTTCTAGTAGGTAGGTATAAGTAATTAAGTATACAGCCTCGTAAAATTGATTAATCTATCAGATGATCAGACAGGCTGATTGTCTATGGTTGCTGTTGGCGGTCTTCCTATTCTTTTAGAGGTTATAACACTATTCAATTTGTAGGAAACCAATTTAGGAAATCGGAAGGTGTAATCGCAGTTAGAACAGATTGGATCCAATTTAGATTCTATTATCTATTTTCAATTCTATATCTTCGATTTAGAAATCAATTTAGTGTAGTGTGATTTACTAAATCACTACTTGATCACTACTTAGATTCCTAAATTGGTTTCCTACAAATTGAAAAGTGTAATAAATGCGAATGGTCTGGATTGGGTCTGGAATTCTAAATTTACGCCATAGACTAGTTTAATCATCAAATATATAAATAAATAAAATGTTGGAGTCTACATCACGAAGCATAATATATGGTTTTAGAAAAGTCTGTTACAATACAATAGTAATTTTTCTAACAAGAATGGAACTCCGATTGTCATACGTATATATTATACAATTATTATCTCATTGTAAAACAGTAAATAATAAACTAAGATCTTGCATATGTTTTATTCAGTGACAGGGTCATTAATTGCTAGGCTAGATTACATAAATAAATAAGGGACTTATTTTCTTTGATTTGTTTTAGTCTGTGGTTTAATCATCTTGCCATAGACAAGTTTGGTTTATTTTATTGAGTAGATATTCTGCTCTGGTTATTTTTAGTATATTGTGTTAATCTGTGCTGTGGTTGACGGCTCATGACTGCTGTGGTCTGGCTGGCTGCTGGCTGGTCTTGCTTCCCGTTGACCTTTGTGTGTTGTTGCTTGTGGCTTGTATATTTTGATAAAAATTTGTTTAATGTGGACTTATTTATTTTATTTTAGTGTTGTTTTGCAATAACATTTAACATTAATTTACAAAGTTTAACTTTATAAGACCGTTTAAACTTCAAAGCGTCAAAATGATGAGCGATGACGATCGTGACATTGATATAGAAAGTGATGTAGGTGTTTGACAAATAAACAATTTAATATTCAACTCGTCCACAATGCCTAGTATTTTATATCTTGTTTTTTCAGGCAGAGAACGATTCCGATTCTCGTGGGACACATGCCAGGAACAATTTAGGTGGCGGTGGTTATTATTCACAGGTTAGTATTACCTGATAAGTACCTACCTATTACGTTTTTCAAAGCTAATTTCCTCTTATAATTTAACCTATTAAAACCAACATACCTTAAGTGTTGTTTTATTATTGTTTACTATCGTATTAATAGTGTAAGTGGACACAGTATATAATATATGTAACTCCTACAGCTGGCTACAATCATGTTTACAATATTGTACTTGTTATAGTGACCATTTTTTCATGTCATGTTACATCCCTTACCAAAACACAACAGCACATATTGTGCTATTATTTCGCAGTGGTCTACTGTAAGGGTTGATTACTGTGGACAGATAGGCTACCCAAATGACTGCGAAACACAAATTATGCCCTGCCACTATTTCCTAGACCCAGGCCAGAGCCAACTTTAAAAATTTATTTACAAAATTAATTTTGCTACAAACAGAACCTGAGTCCCCTGACATAGAGCATTACGGCAAGTGCTTATATGCTAATGCAATATGCTATATGCAAGAGCGTAATGCTTTATAATAACTCATCCAACTACTTAATTACACATTTTCATGTCTAATGAATTAGCCTATTAATTAATTACTTTTACTCTTTTTCATGTCTCATTAATTAATCAGCCTATTAATTAATGGTTAAAAACAATATTGACATTATCCCCAAGATTGTTTCTTTTACACATATGACTTTGTCTGCATAACTTTATGCCTATATTACTCGCTGTAAATGTAGCTTTCTAAAGGTTAAAGAATTTGAGTAGTATTGAGTTTATTTATTACAAACAAAAATAAAAATTTTTTTTTATTAATTTATAAGGTAGAGAGTTAATTGCATATAATAAATATCATTAATTGTTCATTATTTCATTAAAACTTAGTGTCCGGCCGAAGCTTCGGCTTCGGTCACCTTCACCCAAAAAAACCACCTTTGGTGGAAACGTCGGCTCAGCCTTTCAATTAATATAAAATTTTGATAAAATTTTGTTATTCTAGGCTGAAAAAAGAGCACATCATAATGCCCTGGAAAGAAAAAGAAGAGATCACATAAAAGATAGTTTCACGTCATTAAGAGATTCTGTTCCAGCCCTACAAGGAGAGAAAGTGGTATGTTTATTATCAAACATATTTTTTCCTACATTATTTTTTTTTTTTTTAAATATGTCAGGAATAATAAATCAAAAGCAGGCAAACTGAGTACCATACCTATAGTCCCAAAATAATTTCTTTGTTTAAAAAACCGTGAAAAAATACATTTTTCACTTAAAATTCACAGAATTTGCTAACTTTTTTTTATAAATATTAAAAACCAGGTAAAGAATTTATTTTTTGCTTGTACACATTTCTTCTAGTCTTATTGCCTGGCTTATAACAAGCAATAATTGTGGACACTTTTTTTCGCTCTTCTATTGTTAAATTCTACACTTTTGTTACTAAAGTTTTGTGCACCCTCAATAGATTTCAAATTAAAAATTCCTTTGTTATAAGTTAATTGTAATATTGAAATGTCTTCAATAAAGTATGATGTAAAAGTAGCCGAAGTTACTCCTTATAACATCAGCTATCTCCCAGTGAAAATGCAGTCAAAATCGGCCCAACTGTTTCGGAGATTATCCGGAACAAACAGACAGACATACAGACAAACATTTAAAAAAATTTTTTTTTTTGTTATATAATTTGATATATATTTACATATTAATTAAATTCCATTACTATCATGTATTATGAACTTAGTTTTTTTTTTCACAGAGGTACATGTAAAAGTGGTTTATTTATACTGTATTCCGTAATCCAAAGGAGTAACTTGACATTTCCTAGGTTGCAGGTTTTTCATTCCATACAAATATAGTGATGTCCCCTAATCAAACGTATTAAAAAACTTTTGATTTTATAAAGCCGTAATCAATAATTTATAGAACATTAATTAGTTTAGAATTAATATGAAAAATATTTTTACCATAAAATATTATAACTATTTAAGTTTAAGTAAATATTAGTACAGTTAAAAACTACGGAAAAAACGCTGGGTACATTATTTTAAAACTTGACATTAGGACCTGTCAAATTACTCCTTTGAATTATGGAACGCAGTTTAGTATAATTTTTATCTAACAACTAGGTTTCAACGTTGCAGGCAAGTAGAGCGCAAATATTAAAAAAGGCAGCAGAATACATCCAGTTCATGAGGCGAAAAAACAATTCGCACCAACAAGACATTGAAGATTTGAAACGACAAAACAATATACTTGAATCACAGAGTGAGTTTCTGATATTATTACTTTTATAGACTTATAGAGCCTCAGTGATGCAGTTGAAACAGATTTTTTAATACTTTCCAACTTGAATATCTATGAAACCCCATTACCAAATTACAGGATGTTTTCCCAGTAAAATCTATAATTTGTTAATTCAAAATAACCATCAGTCCAAAATAAACTGATGGTTTGATCTCCTGATTGATCTCCTTTCATCCAAGACGTTAGAACCGTTTCCAAATTATACTAAACTAGTATTTACCCGCGACTTCATCCGCGTCTGATCGCTACCAAACTTCACGGGAACACCTGCTGTACTAATCTGAAGATTGTCTGAAAGTTTCATCAAAATCAGTTCAGCGGTTTTGGAGTCTATAGGAGACATACATACACACATCGCCTTTTATATGTTAAGATATATGTACAAGATTTGTTCCTTTAAAGTTATTATTAACTAGCGACCCGTTCACGGTTTCGCTCGGGGTGCAATTTTTATATCGATCTACCCATTCTCGAGTTTTTGAAACATTCACAAACCAATTTTAACGTTTCTTTTAAATAGAGATTATAATTATATGAACTTCATATGTTTACAGTTAAATCTTTGGAGAAGGCCCGTTCCACCGGCAACTATATGGACGAACTTGCAATCAAGTCGGAACTAAGTTCACACGACACGGACAGTTCCGACGGTGAAGGTACCACGAGACGAGTCAAAAAATTAAAGCTACACGGTGTAAATATTTAGTTATAAGGTAAAATAATATTAACATGTCCACACGATAGGCCCTCCAGTTCATCAAGAACTAATCGAGGGTATTTAAGGGTTAACATTAAAGCAAACTTTGTTGGATCTACTCTTAATTTGTATCGTAATTTAAAGAAGTCAGCTGAAAGAAATCTTAATATATTAATTAGTTTAAAGCCAAGCGCAACCTAAAGAAAATGCATGTTTTCATTGATGTATGACGTCAAGAAAATCAAACCATCATTTAGTTAGATGCTAAGGGTCAGTTCACACTGGAGAGCGGCGCGGCGCGGATTTTCAAAGATGCTAATAGAATATAGCATTTATTTACTACACCAAAAGGCACACAGTTCAATGATTCTTGGCAAGCATCTTGGCCTCTTCAAGCAAGCGATGGGCGATTGTTACTAAAAACAATCGAATTAATGGATTGTTTGTATCATTCGATTATAATCGAGTAACAATTTGTATATATTCTATACTAGCTGGTGCCCGCGACTTCTTCCGCATTCTCTATAGCCTATAGCCTTCCTCGATAAATGGACTATCAAACACAAAAAGAATTATTCAATTCGAACCAGTAGTTCCTGAGGTTAGCGCGTACAACCAAACAAACAAACTCTTCAGCTTTATATAATAGTATAGATATAGACTCCGTCGATTAATCGCGTGATAGAATGATTCGATTGCAGCGTTCGATTTTATTCCTTCCGGTACATGGCTGTTCACATGACAGAACGTCTAAATGGTTCGAATGTGTAGTTGTCAAAATGTACAAAGTTTAATGGTTAAAATGTTGCAGTGACAAAATGACTAAACTTCACATTGTATTTATGTTATGCCATGCTTATATCAAAATGTAAACATTTTAAATTGTGTTTATGTCAAGTTATGTCAGGGATTAAATATTTAAATGTTACAATATTTTAGTAACAAATCGAGTCATTGATTAAATAACTAAATCTGACAATGGCAAAAATATATTTATAGAGATAATAAATAAGAATTAATCATTTCTGGCCATTTCGAGCAATTCATAATTCGGGAAAGAAGGCAATCTTTCTTTCTATGAATAGGTCCCGGAAGGGATTGAAGTCACTGTAGCCTCTTGAGGTGTTAGTCGAGGCTCTTGGCTATCAGACCTTTCGCCGAGATGACTATGGGGACGATGATTATTCAATCGACATCCCACATGGCGGTCACCTCGTTTGCCAAATCTATGTAGGTACTTAGCCGCGCCCCCCAATTTCCGATATACAGTCTCATAACATAACAGAAGAGCGCGGGTAACATCCGGTTCTTCTGCCCGAACCCTTCTGTGTAAGGCATCTAGTTTAGTCTGCGTCCTGCTTAGAATGCCCAAGGAGAAGGTTAGCACCCAGCTCTTGAAAGCGCGCACCTTATTACCAGTCGACAAAGTAAATTTGTCAGGCGACAAAAGAAGAGCTCCCTCACCATCTGTTTTATGTCCTCATCAAAGATATCCAATGACTATGACATGACTCCATGATAATAAACATCATAAGAATTAGTCATTATGACATTGATACAAACTGTACATTTTGACTCTCATTCGTTATATCAATGATGTTGTGATGAATTTTATACAATTTAGCACTCGATCGTTATAACGTTTGCACATTGTATCAATTAGTACATTTTGGCACTAGCTCGTTCTGATAAATTAACTATTTGACTTGTAATGCATATAACAATCGTTCTTTCAAACAATCGTATTATATGACTATTATGCATTTTGACACTCGTATTATTTAGCACATAGGCAATCGAACCATTTGGTCGTTCTGTCATGTGAACAGCCATGTACCGGAAGGATTTTATTAATTTGATCTGTCAATCGACAGAAACAAGACAGTTTTTTCCATTTTAATTCGGTAATCGATTTTAATTCGACTGTTTTTTCGAAAATCGAATAATAAAATTGTCTATCGATTAATTTATTTGCAACAATAGCCCATCGCTGCTTCAAACATCTTCACCACGACGCCACGCGCCGTGCCTCGTTCCGGCGTAAACTGACCTTTATAGTAAACTAGCTGCTGTCCGCGACTTTGCCCGCGTAACCTTGTAAATTATATACTAAAACTTTCATTGAGAACCACTCTATATATTGGTGAAAACTGCATGAAAATCGGTGCAGTAGTTTTTGAGTTTATCGCGAACATACAGACAGACGCGGCGGAGGACTTTATTTGATAATATGCAAGGATGTTAAGAATACTATCCAATTACAAAAATAAATAAATAGTACTTCCGATGAAGTACTCGTTTTATGACAACTTGTAATTTAAAAAAAATAATTAAAAATATTTGATAATTCAGAATTATGAATAAAATTGCTTTCGTCTTCTCCTGAATAGTTGTTCTCGCCTAGGTTATCTAGATCCTAGATCACTGCTTTATAGCTACAGCCATAACTGGTTTGCTAAAAAAAAAAACACAAATTTTGTTTATTGATGCAAAATATTAGGCTACAGCTGACTTGTATTTTTTGTAATGCAAAAAAATTTCGATTACTTATATATATTTTTTTGTTTACTTAATCGTAGAATAAAAATTCTTCAAATTTACATCCACATAGAAATAAATCTAACTTTTGAGTTGTTAAAGAGACTGGATCGAACAAAGATGGAAATGTGACCCTAATGTTTAGTCCTAAGATTGTTATTTTTTAAAAATGTGTTAAATTAATAACAACTTGTGTATATTTCTGTAAGATGTGATTCTTTAAGCGTGAACTTATTTAGTATTTACTTTTTTCTTAAGAGTATTTACTTATTATGAGTTAATTAATAAATTTCTCTTTATATTGTTTTAATTAAAACAGTGTCAAATAGCTAATATGTAAATTTGTTGTGACTCAGTAATTTCTGTTGAAAACTTGACACAATAAAATAAAATATTAAGATTTTTAAATAATTAATTATATTTAAAAGTCAAATGTATATATTTACTTATAACTATTTTTAACTAATGTAATAAATTTTATGTATGTATTTGGCTAATAAAATTAATAATTGGTTGCAATAATGAAATTTGAATGAAAATGAAATGAAATCAGAATATAATAATTTGCAGAAGATGATAATAGAGCATTTACTATTATGTAATCAATTCTGTGAACATTTAAACACTACATATTTCATTTCTTTTAAAATAATTTTAACACAATAAAATATATATTTTTTTGCGACTACATGCAAAGTTTAGAAGATTGCAATATATAAATAAATATGTGGGATAACAATTGTATAATAGAACAATAACTAAAGCATAGAAGTAAGGAAAAAAATAGCAACAAAGTTACATTAGTTCATACTCTATTCACTTATGGCATTGAAAATGTGTTAGAAAGAGATGCATATGCAGTAGTATATTCGTAATTTAGAAGGTTGTCACTAGTTTTAGGTATGTCGATAAAAACTCACCATGAAAGGTGAGTTTTTTTTTGTTCAAAAAACATCAAAATAAATTAATGGTAAAAATTACTTTTTAAAAACAAGCTTTTATTTAAATGCCCTAAAAAGATGAAAATAATCTTTAAATTAAATATAAAAGCTTGTCGCGAGATTCTAGTCTTGCTTGACATACCTACTTAATATAAGTACCTAATTCTATGAAAGAAATGTTTCCTATAAAATATGCAAATCTCGCGACAAGCTTTTATATTTAATTTAAAGATTATTTTCAACTTTTTAGGGCACTTAAATAAAAGCTTGTTTTTAAAAAGTTTTTTTTTACCATTCATTAATTTTTTATTTTTTAGCTATGATTGAGGACTAAAAAAAGTTTAGTTGTATTAGTTTTTCCTATTCTTCTCAGCAAGCCCTTTCATTTGATACCCATATTGTGGTATTGCAGAAAAAATAACTAGTCCGCCATCTTGGATAATCCGCCATATTGGAATTAGAATGACGTCACATAGCTAAGCATGCACTGTCATCCAAAATAAGCGTGTATACAAAATTTCAGCTCAGTCGGTTAGATAACTGATTTAAAATTCAGTTGCAAGATTCCACCCGGACAAACATACATATATACATACATACATTGCAAGTTAATAAAAAGCTTGTAATAAAAAGACATCAATTATCCATTTGACCTAGTGACAGCCGGTCTAAGTTACGAATGTACTACTGCATATGCATCTCTTTCTAACACCTTTTCAATGCCATACGCTTATGGCATAAATAGTAATAGCAACAAAGTTATTAGCGAATAGAGTATGAACTAATGTAAATTTGTTGCTATTTTTTCCTTTAGTTATTATTCTATGCAATTGTAATTCAAAAATGTACAATGTTTGACGGAATATCAATGAAACAATGAAAAAAAAAATTCAGATCACTTGTTACATATGATATAGATTTGAAAATTGCTAATGTTTTCATACAAATTGGGTTTTTTTTTCTTGTTAGCTTGTAAAAAAAAAACTTGGCATACAAACTGACGTGACACACAAAAAAACTTTTTATATAGGTAACTATCATTTAAACATAAGTTCGCTTGGAGTTTGTCGTGTTATCAAAAAGAAAAAACAGCATAATTAAAAAAAATACATAATTAATAATTATATATTATGATTTCAACTCGTAGAAATGGATACATTTTTGTATTTTTAATTGCTTTTTTTTTTAATAATCAATCAATATTTTATGGAATATTTTCTCCTCTACATCATGTAGACTTTCTCTCTAGAAATTCATTTGTGAATGTAATCTTTTTTAATTCCAAAATCAGTTTGATCGTGATATTATTTTTTTTTATATTTTATAATTATTTTAATGTTAGGTAATCAATACTGCGTAATATTAAAACGGTCTTCTGGAACAATAATTCTTAAATCTTTGTACATTTACTTAATTAATCTAGAAATTGAATTATTATAATTTTCATTTACCAATATTATTTCTCGTAAGATGTTATTTTGTTTATAGTGAATGTATATATAATTGAGTATGTGACTTTCCAATTATCTAAACTTAAATAAATAATTGTATATTTTGTTATTTTCATAAATAGATGCTTTAAGACCTGGGGTAGGTTTTTGTCATAGACATTGAGAGAATGGACTGAGCAAAATACCCCCATGAAATTGACGACTCTCTAGCTAGAAAGAGACAAAGCGATCTTGCGGCCAACAAGTTTCTCTTTCCTGTAGACCTGTAGAGACTATAGCAAACACAGATCTTCGGAAATGCGCGCGGCCCCGTTAGAGATGGCACCGCTAAAGAATAGAGCGTGCCACGGAATTGTCTAGTTCGACAATTCAATCACGTGTTTCGTCGCGAACAACAAGCGAGCGAACAAATGCTATTTGTCCGGCAGTTGTGTGCGTGTAAGTGGGTACGACGGGTCGGTTGTCATTGTGTGCTATTTGTACGTGAGTGTGCGTAATTTTAGTGACACGGTTGTCTGTTCTAATATGTCATAATATCTCTAGCGGGGCGCCCAGCCGCACGCATTTCGGAATATCTGTGATAGCAAAAGTTAGGCTTTGGCTGCGTGGGTTGACTTGTGTGACAGACTCTAGTAACTTTGAAGTCCAATGAAAACTCTTGAAAAAGACAACTACTGGCCGCATGATCGCTTCGTCTCTCACACTTTTCTGTCCTTATTTGATTTTAAAGGTGGATAGGGAACGCTCAGTCCATCTCTGCATGTCCATGGTTTAGTACACATTTTGTATCTTTTTTAAATAAATTATTTTAACAAATTTTCACATAGCAAAGGTGAAGGGGGTTCGGTGACGTTTAGTATTTGAAGTTAGTAGAGAAGTAGCTCCGATGAAATAGATTAAAAAATTAAGTATAGTAAAATATTGAAAATATAATGATATTGTATGTCCTGTAATTTTTTTTTTTTGAAAAATAATACGCGTGAAATAAATGAATTAAAATTCACTGTACCCACTTCTATGTGAAAAATGTTCAAAAAAAGTTTGCCACCTATTTTGAATAAACAAAATCGGACAGTGGAAAGAGAAAACCAAGTTTTTCAAGGAAAGTTGCATACACATTTTATTTTATGTAAATTAATATTATGTATGTACTTATATTTAGGTAAATGTGTATTTGTTCTCGAAGACTATGTAATAAATAATTGTAAAATATTTTGTTGGTTTAATTGTACCAATTCTGCAAATTTAAATAACTAATTTTAGTCACATAAGTATAAATAAAGCGAGCAAAGACCTATTAGCGATTAAATTAAAAAAAAATGCCAATAAGTCACCCATTTTATAAATAAAAGTAAAATTCATACTTTACCTGCGACATCCGAGTCCAAATACGAATTTTATCTCATGAAAGACCTTTACAATATTATCAACCATAAATGTTGCATAGATGGTGCAAATGTGAACACTACCGTGGCTTGTCACAGCACCTAAAAGAATCATACATTAATAAAATTAACTATCACATTTTTGGAAGCAAAAACCAAAAAAGTATACTCGTATATTTGATTTATGACTACACAAAATCTAGTTTTTTTTCATAATTTGCTACTGCTCAAAATATTATAGTTAGAACCATAGCGACATACATAAAACTTTATTATAGCGACATCTATAAGTAAAGAGAGGTATTGAATCAAATAAGAGACCGTTAAAATATAAATAAGTACCATATATATAGCATAGATGGCGCATTCGATAGCTTGTCACAACTGTGTAATTGAACCATACATACATTAGCTATAGAACATTTTTGGAACTAAACAAAAACCGAAAAAATTAATATATATGATTTCCGAATATACAAAACTTTATTTTTCTACAATCAACTGTATAATGTAAAAAAACGGCATACTGTTCAATGTTTTCCAAACATGCGCGGCCGAGTGATGACGAATATTTCCGATTAGTACCGAGGGGGACGTTGGCTGGGTTTGACGCCACGCTCGCTCGCCTTGTACATTATTGAACATTTCCTCATTTATTCCCATCAAATTGTATCGTATCAGACCAAACTATCGAAGAATAAGAGCGTCAACTCCGTTTCAAAGTGGTTCAGTGAAGACATTACTCTATTAACTTACAAAATACAGTGTTACTAAATAGATATGCACACAGAAAACAGAGCATCTGTATCTGCTGCTAATGTGATTATACCAAATAAGTGTTAATTGAATTAGACCTTAAGGAATAAAAGTCACACAATCCACGATTGTGAGCAAAAGGATCAAGATCTGTCTCAAGAAAACGAATACTACTCAAGTGAGTCAACGAAAAAATATATAAAATAAATAGTTTAAAATAATGCCGACAACAGTACAGTGCGAAAACATCGCGCTTTTGAACATGATGTCTTCGGATAATTACGAAGATGAGCTTAAGAATGTCCAACTACATTTTCCATCAGATAGACGATTGCAGAACGACGGCGCATGCGTGGAAGAGAGGGTCAGAACCTCCCGCGGGGATATCCTGGTGGCGGTGCGAGGGGACCGGAACAAGCGAGCGATAATTACCTACCATGACCTTGGACTCAACTACGCCGCGAACTTCCAAGCTTTCTTTAATTTCGTGGACATGAGGGCCGTGTTGAATAGATTTTGCATATATCATGTAACCGCACCAGGTCAGGAGGAGGGAGCGCCGCAACTTCCAGAAGACTACATATATCCCACCATGGATGAGTTGGCGGGTCAAATCGACTTTGTCCTCGGCCACTTCGGTATAAAATCCTTCATCGGTTTCGGAGTAGGCGCCGGGGCTAACATACTGGCTCGGTATGCCATGAATAACCCCAATAAAATCGAAGCTCTCGCGCTTATAAACTGCACCTCCACTCAAGCCGGTTGGACTGAATGGTTATACCAAAAAATCAATACAAGACAACTCCGCTCCAGCGGTATGACTCAAGGAGTTATCGACTACCTCATGTGGCACCACTTCGGTCGCAGCACCGAAGATCGAAACTACGATCTGACTCAGGTCTACAAAGAGTGTTTCTCGCACGCCAACACCGTGAATTTGTCCCTGTTCATCGACGCGTACTTGCGTCGCACCGATTTGGGTATTTCGCGAGATGGCAACACTCTCAAGGTTCCTGTTTTGAATGTGACAGGCGCTCTGTCGCCGCACGTCGATGACACCGTAACATTTAATGGACGCCTCGAACCGTCCAAGACGTCCTGGCTGAATATATCGGACTGTGGCATGGTGCTTGAGGAACAGCCGGGTAAGATAGCCGAGGCGTTTAGGCTGTTCCTCCAAGGCGAGGGTTATTGCAGGTAGTCAGTTGGCACGGAGAGGAAGACAATGCAGCGCTGCTATTTTATAGAACGCACATGATGCTTACACGCGAGCTTTAATAAAAAATACATTTGTTGTAGACACGTTGCAAATGTAGACGAAATGATGTTGTTCCGTATTTATAGATGTTTATGGGAATAAAATTATTTTATGGCTTAACATTGTACAGTTGTTATTGGACACGTTTAACCTTAGTTACAGCACATTTATTAGTAGGTATATCATGTAAAATAAACTTTTCTTCTATGATGTAAAGAAAAGGTCAACATTTGGCAAATAAATCGGATGGAGGTGGACACGATCCAAACTTTATAAGGGTTTAGGTCCCTAAACACACAACTTAGAAATAATATGACGACGAGAACAAAATATACAATGTGTCCGGTCATAAACTAGCGATATTCTAGGTACAAAAAAAATACAACTCCAAAAAATTACTGCAATTAAATCTAAATTCCCGCAAGACAACCGCTATGACCCTTTTTATTTTTTTAAGAGATCGACAGATTTTGACTTCAAAAGTCTTTGAAGATTGCTACAGAACATGCAGTTTTCAGAATACCTAATCTAACTATATGCATTTTCGTATTTTATCTGACACCTCTCTAAGAAAGAATAAATTATGTGAACGAAAGAAAAGTTTTATAACTCGAGGACAACTCATTGATTCTGAATATTCAACGATTTCTTTCGTATAAATAAACCTAATAAAACTGCATGTAAAATAGTTAGCCAACTTTACTCATTCAATGTGCGCTTTTGTTTCAAATGTTTTATGTAAGCGAAAAGGTGAAGACACCGTTACTCGTAGCTCTGCTTGTGTAGAATTTGTAACTAACGAAGCCATAGAAAGACAATGGCGGATCAATAATGCGTAGCGTATGTCATCACAATGTAATATTGGTACCTAGGTACACCTATTTTATTCCCAATGCGCTCCTATAAACTCAATGTTCAAACACAGGGGACGAATACTGATAGTTATTAATATGGGGAGCAGTGTCTTGCATAACCGTAGACATGCGGTAAAGGCCAGCTCTAAAACGGCTGATTTGCTGGCCTATATGAAACTAAATAGAATATGGGTGAATAATCTTCGGTTTTGGTGTCTCAATATGGATGAAACGAAAGCTCGAGATGTATCTAAATCTAAATGTTGACGACCATTTACGAAGAACAGTAGCTATTCTCAATCAGTCCGTATTACAGTGATTTCTGTCAGTCATATACAACACTTATAGGTACAAGGACAAATTTACTGCTTATCTAGGGATTTATTGCGATCCCATAAGGGATAACCCGTCACAAATAATACGACCTACTTTTTCCTCTATTTACAGCGACCTACTATCGCTGCATTTCGCTCTTTACAGTATTATCCCCTTACTGAATACCACTGTGAAACAATAGCATGTGTGCTGTTGTGTTTCGGTGACCGACTAAGGGATGCTAGAGATCACATAGTACCTACCTAAATTACCTACCAAGCAATTAAATTTTCGATGTTAACCTAAAAGTTGGAACGCTGGCTGCAATCACCATGGAATTAATAGCTCATAATAGCTTGCAGCTTAAAACACAAACAACCTAGTCTGCAACCGCAAATATCTAAAAATGACATTGTTAGATTTAAAAAAAAACTTATCACTTGGTTGAATAGAACACAGCTATAGTTTAGATGCCGATACATTGTTTGCCTGACCCTTTATCTAGGTAACCTAAATCAGGCGAAGACAAAGAAAATTTGGGTCATGTTTTTAGAAGAACTGATAAAAATGTATGAGTTTTGATCTTTATGATCATTCATACAATATATAATAATATGTTTGTTCATGAATAATTCAAGTGATTTCTGCCATTATGTAGTTACCTTACCTATCGCATCTCTCCTTACACATAAGAAAGGCCAGCAGTGAGTTTTACCGTAATACTCGTACATGGGTAATCAAATATTTACAAGCTACGTTTAATTTTACGTTAAACGCTACGTTTGCTGTGGAGTTGGCTGTCCCGCAGACCACTTCGTCGGCCTAACTCATTAACCTGCTAAGTCACATTTTGCATAGTTTTCAGGGGTAGAAAAAATGATAATTATGACAAAATGTTGTGAGTCGCATCAGGCATGTGAAATGAGCGACATTATTAGTACAAAACTTAGGATTTAGCAGGATTTCTTTTGCTAATAGTCAGAAAGCAGTTTTTCGTTTATGAAATTTCTCACCTTTTTAGTTTGATAATCGTCGTTATTCCTTCACCAAACGGTAGATAATCGTCTAAACTTGTCGAAAAGTATAAAAAGTGAAATTGCCCAAAAAATGACTTAGCAGGTAAACGAATTAGGCCAACAAATTGATGCTGTAGCATCAGATCAAGTTTACCACATCATTGGAAATACCACCGAAGTAACAGTATACCAAATTCCACATCAATCAAACCTGAAATCCCTTCGTCAACTAGAAAATGGGTTGACGATCTTCATAAAAGCTAAGAAAGATCTCGATCACGTCAGCTTTCAAACAAACAAAAAAACGCATAAAAATCGGCCCATCCGTTTGGGAGTACAATTCCACAGACAGCTACATTCCAAAACCTATACCAACTTTATAACACCCAGTTTTTGGTCATGGTAGGGGGTTGGTCTGTAAGGGTTGGTCATGGAGTAAGTTACTTTGTTTTCAGAGATATCGTGTTTATAGGCTCTATACATGATACTCAAACTAAATTGACCATTTTTAGAATTTTTTTCTGTATGTATGTAAGTATGTATGTTCCTCCATAACTCTTAAAAGAATCAACTGATTTTCATGAAACTTGGGTAGATAAACATATAGACGTACGGGACACAGGATAGGCTACTTTTTCTTTTTCAACGCGGACGAAGTCGCAGGCGCCAGCTAGTTTTAAATACAATTGGTAGTTCTAGCTAGAGTGTTCAACAACATTGTTTGTTTAAACAAACAAAAAAATCTTCACCTTTATTAAATTAGTATAAGATAGAGATATACCTACGTAGAGTGTCATAGAGATCCAAGACATGACTGTGATAAAGTGGTCAGAAGTATATCAATTCTATTCATAGAACAAGAAGCTACTCGCATACCTTTATTGATTTAACCTTGGGTACGGAAATGATCTCTAACAGGCGGTGAATAAAGACTTCTAATAAGGATGCGATTACCCGATTTGCTTTTACGATAAATCCTAAATCCATACTAATATTACCTATAGCGCTTTAGTTCGTTATTTGAAAACCCCACAGAAAACTAAATTTTTGCAAGATAAAAAGAATCCTATAGATTATTGCAGGTTATCGTCAATACATAAGTGAAAACGCACAGTCAAACAGACAAAAATTTTAGAAAATATTTTTTGACCTAGCTAACATAAGTAAAGCGTAAACAAATATTTTTTTTTTTGAATTTTTTTATGTTCTGTACATAAAAAAATTCAAAAAAAAAAAATTTGTTACGACCTTGCTACCACTGCTACCACTGCTCGTTTACGACCTTATTATAAAGATTTTATCATTTACGATGTGTCTGTCTGTTACCAACAGACTGTTGTCTGTAGACAACAGATCATCATGAAAATTTGCATACGCATTGCGTTGCACACAGAGATGGATAATAGAAATTATGCATTTTGGTAATTAGATTAAATGCGTATTAGGATTGAAAAAAATAATTGATTTATCTGCTTAAAAGAAGTAAAATAAGAATAAATTAAAATTAAACTAATTTATTTTTTAAAGCAGAGGTGAATACTACCAAATATACTTATATAGTCTTTGGAGGTGAACCGGTAGGACACACTTCCAGTTATAGTCGTAACTAAATATATGGTGTACGGATCTTTCGTACATTATATTGACAAAGAAAAGCCAGGATGTAAAGTATGTTAAGGAAATTAGCTTAGTAAGCAGATGTAACCATCCACAAAGAAGCAATTTTTTATTTGTGAATTTTTTTTTCTTTGTGTTTTTCTTATTTTAACCAGGTTAATAAGGAAATTATATTTAAATAAAAACACGTAGGTAGGTATGTACTTTTGTTACGTGATAATAAGTAAATTAAGACTAGATAAATTGTTATTATAAAATTCATGTGGAAACGTGACAATAAGAGAGCAAAAAATATGTGAAGACGTGAGTGGATGAAGGAGGTATGTCGCATAATTCCAATTTTGAATAAATCGAGGTTAACGTTTTACTTTCAATTTTTGAGATAAGTCGCCACGGAACCGATTTTTTCTACTAAATTATGATACAAAGTTGTGTAAACAACCTAAAATATTAATGGTATGATAGCAATTAAACACTTCTATTATTTAATTTAAAAAAAAAGTGAACATATCTCCCTCTTCCGTTAACAAAAGTAAACTTTTCCGCACTCTTTGCTTTTTAAAATTAACTGTACATAACACTTTTTCCAACTTTTTATTTTCCAAAAATGTCTTAACCCTAGAAGCCCAATCATATTTTAAGGCGGTAAAGCCCAATCATACGTAATATTTACGTGTAATAACAAAATGTTTCTGTGTTTAATTATTGTTTTGTAATTATGCTTTTTTTCTATTATTAATTCAAAATATAGTGTACTGAAATAAAACAAGCAATAAATGAGTTAGTTTCGCCTACTGAGTTAGTTTCGGGGATCACGACAATTCAATCGCGTGTGCGACAGACAGCTATTTTTTGTTGGCATACACGTCAAAATTACGTATGTACATTGGGCTTCTAGGGTTAAATCGACGATCTTAAGGTCTGTAATCATTCATAATTGGACATATTACCTTCATCAACGCAAAAAAACGAAAAAACCTAAAAATGCGACATAACATCTTCATCCACTCACGTCTTGATGTACGAGTAAGTATATAAGGAAATTTATGAACAAAATATTTATTTAGTGGTCACATTTAAACAGACAAGTTGACTATAGAATGCCTATAGCTAACGATAGTTGGTCTTAGTCTTCTTTTATTAGACGAGAATCAAGTAAAACTTGATATTCTGAGTATACGCGGTTACTATGCTAACCATTTTAATGAACGTCCCGAAATTTCAATGCAATATGAAATCAGTCATTTAAATTAATTCGTAATATTATATGCTCGTTTGAAATGTATTAAAGCACCCATTGACCTATCCCACATTGAATTACTCCCTCATTTTGTAGATACAATAATTGATAACTGAATTGAAATTGCATAAGCAAATTTCATTTGTCGATCCTTTGTTATATAACTAGCTGGTGCCTGCGACTTCGTCCGCGTTGAAAAAGAAAAAAGTAGCCTATCCTGTGTCCTCTACGTCTAAATGTTTATCTACCAAATTTCATTAAAATCAGTTAATACGTTTAAGCGCCTCTTTCACGAACGTCAAGTAGGCTAAACCGTCACTTAAAGTCACCTGTCATCGGGAAAAATTTAGCTGTATATCAGCTAAATTTTTCCCGGACCTCTTCACAAACGTCAAGTAGGCCAAACTGTCATTTAAAGTCACCGGTAACGGGAGATAATGGAGCTGATATATCTTTGTTTGTACGGTAAACGTCCCAAACATTAAATAGGAAAATAATAAAAAAAAAATCGCCTATCGAACGATGCAGTAATCCGTGCATAATTCAATAAAACAGAAAATGATTTCTAAAAGTAACTAAATCAACACTTTACTTGATGCTGGTGAAAGAGGCGCTAAGAGTTATGGGGGAACATACATACAATACCTACAGATTTATTATTAGTACTCGTAACTATAACTATTGATAAAGATAGTCATTTTTCACTTGGGTTAAACAGTGATGGTTTCTATATATAAAAAAAAAACAACCCCAAGCGAAGCCGGGAGAGTGTCACTAGTTATTGTAATAAAACTTAAAGTAAGTTTGCTGTTTGATTTTGGTTTTGATTCACTTATATAAGACTGGATATTACCGAACTTTAATTACGTTAAAGTTCCAAATGAATACCTATCATATCGTGTACTGAACTAAAACTTTTGCAGCTGTCAAAACAAATTTTAAATTTGAAACTATTCAATATGAAAGGCAGTGAGAGGGTCAGTTTAGAATAGATAAAAAAAGTATTTTAGGTTAACTATATTTTGGATTAGAATATAAGTATAGCCTTTATAGGCATACTATACTATACTATACTATACTATACTATACTATACTATACTATACTATACTATACTATACTATACTATACTATACTATACTATACTATACTATACTATACTATACTATACTATACTATACTATACTATACTATACTATACTATACTATACTATACTATACTATACTATACTATACTATACTATACTATACTATACTATACTATACTATACTATACTATACTATACTATACTATACTATACTATACTATACTATACTATACTATACTATACTATACTATACTATACTATACTATACTATACTATACTATACTATACTATACTATACTATACTATACTATACTATACTATACTATACTATACTATACTATACTATACTATACTATACTATACTATACTATACTATACTATACTATACTATACTATACTATACTATACTATACTATACTATACTATACTATACTATACATACTATACCTTTTAGCATCTATAGTATTGGTAGGTATAGATTCAAAAGATCTTCTTGAAAATTATAGACACTTCTACAACTCAACTTCCATTGTTACTTGAAATTGATAATTGATAGCTCTCAGTAACATCCGTTGTTTCAGAAATCCATCAGTTAAAAGATTATTAGTGACCTTGAATGGATATTGTGGTTCGTTATATTACACGCTATACAGATTAGTAGATAGATTTGTGACCTTCCATAACCACAGTCTGACTAAGATTGCAAAGTCGGACACATATTCAGTCAAACAGTAGATAATTATAGGTTTATAATTGAAGACTTGAGTGGGTGAAGGTGATATGGGTTATTTCGTTTTTTTTTTTGCGTTTATGAAGGTAATATGACCACATAAATGACTACAGACCTTAAGATCGTTGATTTAAGACATTTTTGGGATGTACAGTTAATTTTAAAAAGCAAAAAGTGCAGAAAAGTTTACTTTTTTTAAATTAAATAATAGTAGTGTTTACTTGCTATCATACCATTAATATTTTAGGTTGTTCACACAACTTTGCATCATAATTTAGTACAAAAATCAGTTCCGTGGTGACTTAAGTATCTCAAAAATTAAAAGTAAAATTAACCTCGATTTATTTAAAATTGGAATTATGCGACATATCACCTTTATCCACTCACGTCTTAAATTATTAATTACAGTCGCAAAACTGTATGCATGTTTGACTACTGCAGTCGAAAGAAAATATCCAAGCAATAGTTCTTTGAAGTTCAGTTATATTTTACAAAAAAGTAAAATTAATTTATAGAAGTGATCATGATTATGGATAAGACAGAAGATGATTTTCCGTCTCAATTCTCTTCGATAAATATAGGTACTTACCTACTCAACTCAAGATACTGTTATCACGAAGTAATCAATACACGTAACTTACCCGTCAGCATGTAACTTAATACAGTACCTATTGTCTTGGTGCACCTAATGAAATATAATACTTATGCTTAGATAAAATAAGAACTAAAGATGGATTCCTGTGGACGGCAGAGTGAAGCCGGTAAAACTACACCTTCGCTGTGTACATATACGGTTACACGCACACTAATGAAATCAAAATACGGCTCGCTTTATTAAAATATTCACTATTGAAAATGTCGAATAGATAGTGAAAGGGGGTAAAAACCAGTCTTCAAAAAATAAAAAGCATAATGGATTACATTTCCCACGTAAATAAACTAGGAAACCAATATTTTAAATAAAATAAAGAAACCGGTTCATAAAACCGGCTTTAGTAATGTATGCAAAATTCTGTCTATAGTTCTTATTTGGTCTGAGTATATGCAGTTATTAGGTATTTAAACTCATAGTTTGTACATTTAACAACATAGTTTAATTTAACCAATACAATGGTACGATACACATTCTAGAACAAAAACTGAGAATCGAACAAAAGTGTTAAAAAAATATTCAAAGCAATAATTAATTTTCGATTCGCTCTGAACGCTTTACTCCTGTTTTTTTATTTGAGAGCATTTTTTCCCGTGAAAAACCGTATACGGCTGCCGCCCGTTGGGTGTTCTAGTTAAATGGACTTGCCCGGACTAGTGGGCTAGAGGGTACCCCCTACCAAAGTTCCTACCCGTCACCACCACCCCTACACTCTACTGACCACTGGATGAGCGGATTATGAAATATTTCACCGGAAATAAAAATCAAATAAAAATAATTTTAAACTCCGCACTGCACGTTCAAGCAATCCTCGACCTCATGTTTGTGTTGGAAAAAAATCAACCTTTTTAAATCTCATCCTTTACTTCTTTTGTTTACATTGAGTAAGAAATAAAAGTTTTTGCATTCGCATTATGGTAGGGGAGCCCACGACAGTCTCGTCGTAAGGTCCCCCGAGTAGGCCGGCGTACCTCCACTTTCGGGTACGCCGTGGTTCTGACAGGGAGCACAGGCCTCCCGCGTTGGATAGCCGTGGCGGGGTACCGAAGTCGTGTAACAACGTCCCCACGACCCCGCCCATCAGCGGCCGCGACAGATAGAAAGTCGTTGGGTTTTAGCCGGTAGGAATCCGGCATAACCCCGCTGTGTCCCCTACACTGCCGGGTATCCAAGAGGATTTCCCAACGTTAAAAAAAAAAAAAGGGGAGCCCACGATGCTAAAGTTACTCGAGCGTCGTGGGGACCTATTGGATTTTAAAGATTAAATGTTAAGAAGAAAAAAAGTTATATGATGTTTCCCTTTTCAATGGTTAGGGGGAGCGTCTACACACGTTCAAAAGTTATTTTGAATAAAGGGCAATAAGAAATTGCTGACGAAGCACAACAGTCAATTGTATTGGAATAATAGTCACAACAATTTTATTTATTCACACAAATTGGGCATTCTGTGAATAAATTAAACTTGTATAGACTTCGTTTTTATAATTGTCATAACATTGCGTTTAACCAAGTATTGTGGAATATAATTAGATTAATAGACCAACCAATTATTTATAATACAACAGCGACCCGCGCTCTATTTCGCACGAGTTTAAAAATCCTTTCTTAGCGGATGCTAAGAAGCCACATAGTATAAAACAAAGTCGCATCTGTCTGTATATCCGCTAACTCCTCCTAGATCACGCAACGGATTTTAATGTAGTTTTCACCATCAGTTAGAGAAGGTTTACTTACATCTATACATTTATTGAAATCGTAAACCATTCTATCCTCGATCCTTCTATTCTATTCTTAATCCTTCTATAGTCGGCAGCGCACTTGCAGCACCTATGGCGTACGTTGCTTGTGTTATTGGCGACGGTAGCCACCTACCATCAAGAGGACCGTTAGCCTGTCTGTCGACCTTAATATAAAAATAAAGCAACGATTTAAATCTTTGGGATAAAGATCGTGATGAAATCTGAATGTGCGAATTGATTACCAACGTTTGAAATCTAGTAAGGAGTGGCTAACTAGTGATTAATAATATATTAAACAACTTAGTTAAGGACAATAGTGACACATGAGCCTTGGATAATAATTCTATGAACGCATATTAGATTAGGGCCCTTTGGTGCGTTGAAGGCTGAGCTCCGTCTCAAGGTTGATGATATAGGTAGTAGAGGTCACTCATTATACCTACCTTAATTATTCAGATTCTACTTATGTTTCTAGTTTACATCGATGCTAGTTTCTAATAATAATATTCTAAATATCAAAATGGTAGAAATAACTTAAAATATTACTTTCAAAATATCGTCATGTTGCGGTGATGTTGCGACTGTTTCCGCATCCGTTTAAAATTAACCGCCTAAGCGCCTCTTTCACAAACGTCAAGTAGGCCAAACTGTCATTTAAAGTCACCGGTAACCGGAGATAATGGAGCTGATATACCTTTGTTTGTACGGTAAACGTCCGAAACATTAAATAGAAAATAATAAAAAAAAAATCGGCTATCGAATGATGCAGTAAACTGAGTGCATAATTCAATTTAACAGAAAATGATTTCTAAAAGTAACTAATCAACACTTTACATGTAGTTTTTGAAAGAGGCTCTAAGTGATGCCTCTAACCATGGCCTAAGTTAAGATGCAATATTGCAAAAATTTAAATTTGGAGCTTTTCGGGGGATAACCAAATAATAAATATTGTGTAAAATAAAATAAAAAATTAAAGTAGCTGATTTACAGAGTTTAACTTAATTATTAAGCTTAAAAACAAATGTAATTGTCGCTGACGAGTAAGGTTTTTTCGGGCAGTGATTTACCGTAACATGAAATGACAATTATGAAAAAATATATATATGAATTTTTCATATTAGCAGCTATTAGCTTTTTTTATGACTGGATAAGGCTGGCCGAAGTCTTTACGATTCATTTAAAATTAATTAGCCCCACCTCAATGTACCTACGTCGCACATTCTATTAAAAATATTTTTATATAATATCATATTATGCTCTGAAGTGTACTTCTGTTCAATATTGAATTGTTAGCGTTTGCTCGTCCAGTTCCTAACTGAAATTCCATAAAGGCTCGACTAGCAGTTTCCTCAAATATCGGATATTGGAATTCGTTATATTTTACCATCTAAAATGTTACGGATTTCCTTAGTCCCAAGAATGTTCAACCTTGGACAATTTACACTGCATCAACGGCGTCCCGAGCTTCTACAATCCAAGATTATCCGATATATTATTTTTCGACTATAGAACCACTTAGATGGAGAATTTATCTAATACTAGCTACACGCTCCCAGCTTCACCCGGGTTCAAAATAAAAACTATCCTATCTTTTAAGTTAAGCCAAATTACACATAGTTTAGTTTAACTTATCGAGTTTTAGATATATTTAAAAAAATGTAATATTGTAAAAAAAGAAAACTCCATTGGCGATAAATATATTTTATTTTACAAATAAATCAGATCTCACATTTCATTAAATATTTACACATTACAGTCATATTGTCATAAAACATTCAATCAAAATTGACTAGTTTTTACGATAACTACGAGATTTATTTACAAAACTTTAAGCTCCGATTAAAAATAATTATATGTAAATATCAGTCTGACTAGAATTATTTACAAATGGAAATAATATTGTGCAAGTAACATTATTGAATGTAACGTAATAAATTTAACAGCTGATTACACTTAACGACCAATATAAAACAATTAGAATAACTACTTACATAACTATTCGTTTAGTAAATATTAGTATCTAAATGCGGCAATGAATTTTCACTATTGTTATACAGATACTACTCGGTCAAGTTAATTATGCTCTCACAACTAATGGCCACCCGTAGTACCACCACCACTGGGGGTGACTGGGAAAAATAATCCCATTTGCCACCACTGGTGACGAACATGGTGGTGGCAAATGGGAACATACGCTTCGTTCATTTATGTTCATTTTGTTCCGAGATATGAGCTAGCTATACTGGTGTGGATCGTTCGATTGGAGCAAGAAGTCAGTGGCGCAAAGTATATCGCATACATTGCGATTAGTGGATGTTGGATTGACAATTCGTCGAAGTCTGTCTTCACTACGGATTCGAGTATGGATTAATTATCGAACAACAAGAATTTAAAAAATCATCCATCGAACTAGACAAACAGTATCTACTAGAACTAGACATTGTATCTGTCAATCAGACAAATGATCAGACGTATCTGTCAATCAGACAAACGATCAGACGTATCTGTCAATCAGACAATCGATCTGACGTTGTATCTGCTAACGGAGGATCGATCAATTAGTGTGCAAACACCCTTAACTTCTCAGAGTAACTAAAGTGTCCGGCTTTTAAAAGCAAGGGATTTAAATGCATTTTCTATAACTCGAGTACAGAAAAATATAACTTGAGATTTGTTGAGTACATACATAATAAATATACGTATATATTATACAATAACTATAAATTAAAATTCACATTATAAATTTTGTCTTGTATTTGAGAATTGAGAAATATTTGAGAGTTGTAAATAGGATTAGGTACATTGTTACAAATCGAATTAGTAATAATTATGAATTTATGAATAGAAACCATAAATACTTCAACAATTCATATTAAATCTTTTTTTAAGTAAATAGACGACTCCCAGCCGGACACTCATTGTTTAAAGAGAATATTTTTAATATAAAATAATACCTTATTTTATGGAATCAGTACAATTGTGAGATATTAATATAATGGCAGTAAAACACTTAATTTTATTGTAATATTTGGCATAAATTATTTTCCTAACATTAACGAACATTAACTATCTAAAAAAAAATTAAGTAAATATAAAATAATTGCTTATAATTTATCTTTAGATAATTTTGAGTCCATTAATTAATTGCATTATTTTTTTTCAAAAGACAGAGTGATTTGATCGCTCGCTTTATACTCTTTATCGTGAATAAAATTAACATAAAACACAATTATTTAAATTAATTATTTAATTTGGTAAATATAAAATGTTTGGCTAAATTATTTATAAATATATTTGAGTACATTAGTTAACATTATTTTTGTAAAAGACAGTGATTTGATCGTTTTTTTGCTTCTCGCCGTTTGTCCCTCATTTAAAGGTACGTTCGAAAAGGTTTTAAATACGGTTTTCACTAATGGAAAGAGCCGGAGGCGATCCGCTTCACATTAATATAATTGAAATAAAAAAATAAACACAATTTTCATTTATTTAAAATCTAGGCCTTGCGTTTCGTCGAATTTGGCACTAAATGGAAGTCTTTTTTGGCATTTATACTGAAAAATTTGACACTTAAATATAACAAGTACAATTTATCAGCCGAATTAAACACTGCATGCTCTGCATATATTTTTTGTTTCTTTGGTATCAATAAAATATACCTAACGTTAAATGAAAAACACGTATAAGGAGCTGTGTTATATCACAACTGGATGTTGGTTTATTACTTTATTTTCCTATTTAGACCGCCAGTATCCATTACTTAAATCTTTAAATTAGTGTACGGTGTTTAAATTTTACTCTCAGAACATTATTTCTCCTCTCAAGTCTAGAGAGTGTATTATGTCTTTGTAATTTCAGCCTGATTCCAACCTATAAGTTACCAGCGACGATAGGAAGTAAGTAATTACTTTAGGAAACAAATAAATACCCACAAATGCCAAAAGAAATATCAATGAATGAAATCAAATTTTCACTGTAAATTTACTGGCAGGAAATTAAGAGTTCATAATAAGCACACCAGTTTCAATTGTCACTGAAATCTGACTGGCGCACCGCTGGAATCACGTTGGGATTCAATGAACATAATACACCCCCTGTATAATGGCAGCCACACACGTACTTGCGCCATTATTTACAATTATATGAAATTTGCGCAACAATCTTCCCACACACGTTACTGTATACTTGCGCAAGTATATCGTTACGTGTGTGGGTGGCTATCATAATCATCAATGTACTAAAA
Organism: Synanthedon formicaeformis; assembly: GCA_945859745.1. Classification (NCBI taxonomy): domain Eukaryota; kingdom Metazoa; phylum Arthropoda; class Insecta; order Lepidoptera; family Sesiidae; genus Synanthedon; species Synanthedon formicaeformis. The sequence goes on from OX243970.1 coordinate 6,262,550, forward strand.
CTGGAGTTCGCATGCCATACAAAACACCGAACTTTATGGAACATTTAAAAGTGACATAATATGCGTGACATAACTCTGTCATCTGTCATTTAGACCAATCATACGTCTTGCATTTAAAGAAAATGTGACTTTACGTCAACACATTGGATTTTAAAATGAATAGTAAAACTTGGTCGTTACTACCTTTTACCATTAACTCCGCTACGATTCCGTTTTAGGCGTACTTTTTATGTATTGCTTTGGCATTTGTGACGCAAATTCCATAGTTGTAGTACTTCGATGATCATAATACACACTCTTTCCCTGTTAGTTTGTATTCGATATGAAATGCTCCTCGTTTAGGCCATTGGGTTGGTTTAGTTGCGTTGCCGACGACGCTAGCTGTGTTCGTGGTGGGTTCGCGGCGACAGTGACCCAGGACCTGATTCTGCGCTCGAGTCGCCAGCGTACACCTCTGAAAACCCACCACCACTTCCGCCTCCTCCAACGCTGCCCCCGCCTGTTATTAAAGCAATGTTCACTTTATTTATACAATCAAGGATTTTAGACAAGTTTCTTTTATGACAGTAAGGGCCTCTTTCACAAACTTCAAGGAAAGTGTTGAATTAGTTACTTTTAGAAATAATTTTCTGTTATATTGAATTATGCACTCGGTTTACTGCATCAATCGATAGCCGAACTTTTATTATTATTTTCTATTTAATGTTTGGGACGTTTACCGTACAAACAAAGGTATATCAGCTCCATTATCCCCGGTTACCGGTGACTTTAAATGACAGTTTGGCCTACTTGACGTTTGTGAAAGAGGCGCTTAGACATACGGTCTAATTAACCGTTGCAATCAACAACACGGATAATACAAATGTTCTGTCGGCCTTCACAAGGAGGGTAATAGATAATACGCAACGACACGTAACGATTTTAATTTTTTTAAATTTAATTAGTGATGCTGGAGCAGCTTTAATGAAAACATGAGTAATAACAGTCAATCTAGTTTTACTGGATTCTTGTGCTGACTTAAGGAAGAAAATAAGCCTTAAGTATATAATGTCTTCGTTACATAGTATAATTTGAAGTCTCGCTTTCCACGTGTCTGTATCGCCACTAACTCCTCCTAAACCACGCAACGGGTTTTGATGCGGTTTTCACCATAAGGGAGATAATTTTTCACGGAATTTTTATAATATATATAATAAAACCGGATTAAGTATTTTCCTGGGTGAAGCCAAGAGTGGGTCGCTAGTATGGTATAAAATGTATTTGTACATACCATGATGAGATAAAGGTACGCAGTAAGATGTGCCGGCGCAGTGTCTTGGGCGTACTTTCTCGTATCTACTCAACTGCTGCAACTCACAGTCTGAGTGATGTTTGTCTACTGTCAAATAGAAAATAACAATCTTATTACCTACATATATGTATATACTTTTTAATTAATTTAAATATATGCATATTATACATCGTATTTTTAAGTAGCATTAAATTTTTTAAGTACTTTTATAACAAACTGAATACTAGAGGAGATATATCTAAGCATATAAGTTACTTTTGAATATAAAAAATATAGTAAATATTGGATAAAACAACTATAAGTCTTTTTGCAACATACAATACGAAGGATTGTGATTGTATTTTTGCAATAAAAACATTTTTGGATATTTTTGTTTTATGGCCCTTTAGTTTTTAAGCAGTGTTTAATATCTATCGAGGTATTCACGTCTATAAATCAATACTAATAATAAATCTGTAAGTGTAGGTATTGTATGTATGTATGTATGTTCCTCTATAACTCTTAAACGAATTAACCGATTTTCATGAAACTTGGTAAATAGATAAACATTTAGACGCCCGGGACACAGGATAGGCTACTTTTTTCACGCGGGCGAAGTCGCGGGCGCCAGCTAGTAAAGATATAAAGTTAAATACCGTCTGAGCGGTCCCTGTGCCTTTGTAGATGTTTCCTGCATGGGCGATGTGGTGGCGCGTCGTTGTCGCGATGGCCGAAGGTGCGGAATTGCAAAGTGTGGTCCAAAGTCGCAGCCGCGCCTTCCGCTCCCACAGCGAATGTCGCGTATGGACTTATTTCGTACACATCTGACAACAAAAGCCTCGTATTATGAAGGAGGACAAGTATTGAAGAATTTTAGGATAGGTACCATTCTAGATTCTAGGTATCAACTGTGCGTTAAATTCATTCTTTAGTATTAATATATTTACAGGTGGAAATCAAATTAGTTCATAGCTACGCGCATCATTCATCAATCGCGCTCACTTTGTCGCTCTAATAGCGAGTTACGAAGCTTACAAATTTTTTGTCGCATCGATTTCAAGACAATACTTAATTAACTAGTAACCGCTGTTATTCTTCATATCCGAATAAGGAATATCAATGCCCGATGAATATCCTTCCTTGGCGTCTTTTAGATTTTTGTATGATTTACGATGTTACTGCAATCTGGTGTCGCAGTGGTTTATAGCCTAAATACCAACTAAAAGTTGGTTTGTGTACCTACGCTTCAAATACTGGAGAATGGGTAGACCGATTTTAATTCGGTTTTCACGTATTGAAAGAGGGATAATTGCACCCCGGGCTAAGCCGGGAGTGGGTCGAGTTTTTACATAAAAACTCACCTAATTTGTTTCTTTACGTATGTCACATTTTTTTGTCAGTTGTGCAAAGGACTTGTCCTTCGCCGGCTCATTTACTTTCTTAGATTATATATTACGTAGCAATATTTATTGACTTTTATTGAATTGACTCGCTATTTCTTAGAATATTCTAGACCCTTCAAACTACAGACTAGAGTATGTCAATAGCTATAAACCCGCTAAGCCGAAACTATTCAGGCACCATCTTATTCTGACCTAGTTCGTTATTAGACAATTAGACCGCTTAATGTTCATCATCCATACAATATTTTAGTATTTGACTAAAACTTTGCATTAACCCGAATACAATAATCTCTTGCTTGCAGCGAAATAGTGAATCGTAGAATTTAATATGTTACTACACCGACATGTACGCGGAGGATATAGCTAACATATATATAATTTATAGCTTAAACACAACTGAAATAATGGACCTTTCAACTCAAATAATAAAAGCAGAGCAGTGGTTCCGGAAATTACCTATTCACATATTACATACAATACAATGTGCAATAGGGTGCACAGAAAAAGTTTGGTGTCTAGGAGGTTGTTGTCCAAATTTGTTCATTACCTTTTCAATAAATTCTATAGATCATTGACCACCACAAATCTATAGATCACAGAAACATATTAATTCAAATACCCGCGCGGTTACGATTTTAATTGGAAATCAACCTAATTTTCAAAACATAAATACATTTATATTTCATTATAAATTATATTTTATTAGTTAACAGCATATTGTGTAGGGATTAGGGATAGATGGAACCCCTGAAAATAATTCTGGCAGCGCCCATTGTGTTTCTTATATTCCTCGAAGCTACACGCTCCAAAAGACACATAAAGTCAAATAACTTGTCGAACTCACCAGAGGCTGGAGACAACTTGTCGTGTTTATAATCGTGTTGACAATTCCTTATATTCTGCTGCTCCGGACACACTGATTTGTCTGTACTTGCAACCGAGTGACTGCAGCGTCGCGTTTCTTCGTCGGTACGATCACCGCACGGTAACAGAGTACTGAAAAGTTTACATCAGAGGTAAGTAAAGTTAGTGGCAGGCTGGCAGGGCACATTGCTTTTCGCTGTCATTTAGGCAGCCGGCTTCAAAAGACCACCGTGACATAACAGTATGTAGCCCACATAGTGTTGTGTTTTGGTGAGTGAGTAAAGGCGTCCCTAGACGATCATGCCGCATGACATGCGTTACGTGCTATCATGCGTGCATGACCGTTCAATTGTATTGATTAATGTGAATGACATGCAACTAGGTACGTGGTGGCAGTTGATTGGTGACTGCAGCGTCGCGTTTCTTCGTCGGTACGATCACCGCACGGTAACAGAGTACTGAAAAGTTTACATCAGAGGTAAGTAAATTTAGTGGCAGGCTGGCAGGGCACATTGCGTTTCGCTGTCATTTAGGCAGCCGGCTTCAAAAGACCACCGTGACATAACATTATTTAGCCCACATAGTGTTGTGTTTTGGTGAGTGAGTAAAGGCGTCCCTAGACGATCATGCAGCATGACATGCGTTACGTGCTATCATGCGTGCATGACCGTTCAATTGTATTGATTAATGTGAATGACATGCAACTACGAGGTGGCAGTTGATTGATAGTTTATTTTTCGTCCTGTAAGCTATGACTGACATACACGCATTATCGTCTAGAGACACCTTAAGAGATGCCCAAACCCCTATTCCTTCCCAGTTCATTATTGTCAGCAGCGCAGTTATGGCGTTATAGGCGACGTTATCCACCTACAATCATGTCAACCTGTCTGTCGATCTTAATAAAGATTAACTCTTATAAAATATAGAGGAATTTGAGTTATTTCGCTTTTGTTTAACACGCTTGTAACCGAGCATTACCAAAATAGACGAAATGTTAATGCGAAATGTCAATAAATTAAATCGCGGGGCAGTATCAAAAGCATCAAAGGACTACAGTCAATCAATGAATATTGTACCATTTAAATGATTAATTTCATTGAAAAGTTAAAACTAAAACAATTTTTATTCTGAATAAAAAATATTGAAGTGCAAAACTATTTTCTGTTCGGATATTAATCAACTGATTGAGTTTTGAAACTAAAATAAATTGAATTGAAACCTACAATGTTAACGGAGTGAACTAGTATAAAAACAAAAATATTTTAGTTGCCTTTGGAACTAAAACATTTAGAACTAGATATTAATTAATGTTATTTAACTATAGTTACTATTATAAATGCGAAAGCTTGTATGTTTGGATGTTTGTTACTGAATCACGCAAAATCGGCTAATCGGAATTTGAGGAAACTTGGCACACAGGTAGTTTATTACCTGGATTAACATAAAGATGTGCGGTAAAACTCTAATGAGTTTGTGTTTACGTCATTGTTAAACTAAATGATTTTCTTTTTAAAAAAATAAAAAATAAAAAAATACTTTTTATCCTGGAGAAATCTTACGTTCCCGAGGGATTTTCAAAAACGAACTACAACGCGTACGAAGTCGCGGGCAGATCTAGTATGAATATTTCGCAGACCTACAAAGACTTGTGGAAGCAGAAGTGACTTTGTATCCTTTGTATCAGTGATAGCGTGTAATTAGCTAAAGAAAACTTTTTTATTTCGATACCTTAATTCGCAAAACGAATAACTCCACTTTTGGTTGAAAATGACTTTTTGATACGGGAGAAACTTAATGACAATTAGAATTTAATTTTTAAAAGGTCTATCGGTTAATACGAGCCATAATTTCGAATGTAAAATTGTCTTTTTTCTTTTCTCGTATCATACAAAAAAAAAATATTTATAACGTTTTTAGTCTCCCCTGTAAAGTTTGCCTCAGAGGAGTTATTTGGTTTGCGAATTAAGGTATCGATTTGCACTTTTAAAATCAAGAAATATCAATTATGACTATGATTACATATACATATTTATTAACTTTCCTAAACGGCATTCAAGTAAAAGAGATATAAACCCAAAATTAACTTGAGCCGTTTTCGCGAATCTTCTATTTTAAGCATATCCGAATGTCAAAGTGTCTGACTTCGAGTGCAACGTTTGAAAAGAGCAGAATTTATAATGCTCCTTATAGTCTTTGAAAATAGAAATGGGTGAATACTGCCGAAGTATTTAAGAGCGGGCATAAAGAGAAATAGCCAATCCTAGATTTGATTTTTATCTAAGTAAACAAAGTTTAATTTAATTAATTTTCTTAAATAGATAAATACATTATAAATGAAAGTGACGACTGTAACAGAAAACATAATATAATGAAATTTTCTCGATAGAAAAAAATCACCAAGTGAGCTCTCATTTCCATCGATTTTAGTTTTATTTTCAAAATGACACACATTACAAAGCTAAAAGTGTATCAGTAATTTCACTTTACATATTATCTGGCTGTATGTAACAATTTTTCATTTAACATTGTAGTTTACGAATAATTAATATTTAATACTTTTGGCACTTATAAAATTTTTATTGAGCGATCTTCCGTCGCATGTTGTGCATAGTTCTACGTATTTTGTGTCACTATCATGTCCAAGGGGCCACGCGGGTGAAATTACAAATTTTGTTTGCTTTATACCCATTCTTAACTAAGTTTTGCTGTTACTACTCGTACGAGTAGTAACAGCAAAACTCTTGTATATCTTGTAAAACTGTTGTATTACTCTTGTATATGGCAGAACACCATGTTATATGTATAAACTTTCAAATACAAATCTTATATAATAAAAAATAGAATCGACTGACAATTTCTTTATTCAAGACCGAGTCTATTATTTAATCTGGCACTAATTAGTCCAGGAAAATTTACTAACAAATCAAAATTTGAGTGCCTAAGGGGATTTATTTATAAGTTTCTAGAATAGGTATACGATGGGTGAAAGAAATTTTCGATTTCAACCTGTAGAAGGGGTGGAAAAAAATCCTCAAATTATACAAAAATATTTCGTTCCAATGCATGTTAGCCTATGCCTGTCGTGTTCAGTGGCGTAGCTACCTAGGGGCTAGGCGGGGCAGTGCCCCGGGGCCCTCAAGCTCAGGGGGTCCTCGGATCCTTACCAGAAATATCGATCGAACTGAACTTTTGGAAATTTCTCCCATTTTCAAAATAAATATGACAGGTTGCAACCCCACAAAACCGCATCAAGCCTGGATTTAAACGAAGTCATTGATACTTTTGCGAAAACTAAAGCTAGGCAAAAAATGTAAATATAATTGTTATTTAGTCAGTTAGTAGGCCCGACCTTTATATAATAAACCCTTGAATCTTCTCTATTTCGTTTTATTAGCCAAACCTACACCAAGTATTAATAAATTGTAATTTATGTTGTTACTGTTTACCTGCCCTGCAGTGCACAAAAAAAGAGCTTAAGTAGCTTAGCATTTTTTAAAATAATTGTATATTTCATATTTTTATTTCATAAAACCTAATCAGTTCACATAGCAGTGGGGCCACATTTTTTAATTTGCCCCAGGGCCCTTGGTTACCTAGCTACGCCACTGGTCTTGTTATTTTAGCTAAACGAACTTTTACCTTCTTTTAGCAAGCAATACTAGCAGCAAAGCGGTGACGGCAAGTGCTGCTAGTGCCGCGAAGGCAAGAGACACGGCACCAAGAACCCGTTCAGCGTCCGCGCTACTCCCAGAACCCAATACTGAACCCCCTTCAGACTGGAAAGCGACTGGGCGCCGGAGACGTTCTGTAACAAATGGGTTCTTGGGAATTTCTTTGCATTACCAAAATACATCATTCAAAACCAGGCCATTGTTTTTTTTTTTACTAAAACTGGAGAATTTTGTAATAGAACTGTTTCCAAAGTTCAGTTATTTTCTGTTAATATTTCACATTTCTAAAATTCAGATTATAAATAAATAATGAATATTGTATTTGGGATATGCACTGTATTTTAATACTTTAAAACATAAATATCTATGAACCCCATTACCAAATTTTTCCAGTAAAATCTATAATATATTCTTAATTAAGTGTATTGTGTTATTTTATATTTTAATGATGACAAAAAGAATAGTATCCTGAGTTTCTTTCGGGGTTTCTTCTCAGGATCGTCATCTTGGCTTTTTCCGAAACCCTGGTAACCCTGGTTTAAATTAATAATGACGATCATAAGAGTTTCTTGTAGAAACCTAATTGATAAATAAATATTTTGATTTGATTTTTGATTTGATTTGATTTGATCTAATGGTATTCTCAACTGTTATAACGAAAAAGGAAAATGGCGTCCTGATCTCCATACAAAACTGACTGATCTCCTTTTTTATGAAAGAAATAACAAAGAATACTGGAAAAATAATATATGTGTCCCCAATACCTATACTATATTAGTGTATCAATTTATAATAAGAGAGAGAGAGAATTTTATATTATAAGTTCGCTGTGAACCATTGCACCTGTTTGAAAAATTCTTTCCCCATTTGATATATACATTATTCATACATTATTTATACAAAGCCGGGATGGGTCGGTCTAAAATTGTTATGAAGGAACATATTTCTTTATATGCAATCGATTTTATATGAAATATTCACGGGAAAATACTGAAATTAAAAAAAATCTCCAAAGTTTTTTTTAAAAAAGGCATTGCATGGTTTTAAATTATTTCTTTTCAACATTTCTAACTCTTTGTCGAAAAAAAGTACTGCTAGCATTACTAGCGCTTGGTAGCTTTACTATTGCTTTGAATAGTAGAAACTAGCTAAACTCATGACGTAAATACAAATTTAAGGCAGATTTATACTATTGAACAAAAAAAAATAGCATGAATATTATCACCATATCAATCTTAGGGCCTCTTTCACAAACTACATGTAATGTGTTGATTAGTTACTTTTAGAAATCATTTTCTGTTATATTGAATTATGCATTCGGTTTACTGCATCATTCGATAACCATTCGATAACCGATTTTTTTAATTATTTTCTATTTAATGTTTGGAACGTTTACCGTACAAACAAAGGTATATCAGCTCCATTATACCCGGTTACCGGTGACTTTAAATGACAGTTTGGCCTACTTGACGTCTGTGAAACAGGCGCTTAGGCACACAAATATAAACTATACACAGGATCTATAATACAATAAATATAGCATACCTCCAGAGTGTGTGGTCGTCGCGGCGTAGATTATAGCTTGATGTCGCGCTGACTCAGTAGCGGTCCACAACCGTAGCCCATACCATGCACCAGGAGAAAGATCAGTAATCACAACCTGTTGTGAGAAAATCCAAGCTAATGTTATAGGTAAATGTGAAAGTAACTGTCTCTCTGTTACCTTTTCACGCTTTAACTACTCAACAGATCATCATGTTTTTTTTTTATTTTTTTATTTTATTGAAACACAGTCACACAGCACTCATACGTCATAATATAAGAATAAATACATATGTATACTTAAAAAACCTACTGCCAATAACGGACTTCATTATTTTAACATAAGAAAAAACTATGAACATACCTAATAAGAAATAAAATTAAAAAATAATAATAATAAAACAAACAAAAAAGAAACCAAATAAGTAAACAATAAACAAATTTCAAAGGAAGAGACGTGTGTGCAGTGGTGTGTGTGTGCGTGTGTACGTGTGTGTGTGTGTGTGTGTGTGTGTGTGTTTCACACACATTCTCAGGAATACAGTAAGGGCATGACGTACCTTTCATCAAAAAAGCACTATCCCTCAAGGATCATAAAAATGAAAATCCAACGCGTGGCAAAACAGCAGTAATAATTGAAAGATTATTGCCCATAATATATTATCAGGCATTATATTCTTTACTAGTGGTGCCTGAAACTTCGTACGCGCGGTTTTCCTGCGCTTGATATTTTGGTATTCGGTACAACTTTTTTTGTTTGTAAACCAACACTAAATGTTAAAAGAAACTTGCTACAACACCTCAGTGAAAACCGCATTCAAATCGGTTAAGCCGTTTTTGAGATTAGCGTGCACAACTATAAACAAACAAGAAACAGACAAAAAAATCTAAAAATATTTTTTGACCTCGGTAACATAAGTACGAACAACGTGTACAAATTGTTTTTCTGAAAACAAAAGATAGTAATCTATAAAACAGTGTTGCAGACAGTTAAGAAAAACATCTTGAATATTTCACCTCACGATGATGGTGTAAGGAGGTAAGGTCGGCGTCTCTCCAAGCAGCCGCACCCCCGGCATCTGCTCGTCGCCACTGCAACCTCACGAGTCTAGCACCGCATTGTACAGCTCGTCTTGCGTCTAACGCGAGAGAGCTGCTGTTACTCCAAACGGCAGCTTCAGAACCGGCCTCCTGGCCTTCAGGATCCCCTCCACCTTCCCACACCAGTACTAGGAGAGGTATTACTTATTTTTGAAGTCTTTTGTATCATAATTGCTATAAGTGGAAGTGGTGCAAATGGTACATATGTTAAAATCGACAGAACATCGCTGGTGGCGCCAAATAATTAGTTATCTGTGGTGCGTTTCCAATTCCGAATCCACACCAACAAACATGCATACACCGCAACGCAGTAGCGCCCTCTGGCGCACACATGAATACAAGATGAAGAAGTGAACGCAACGTTCGATATACGTAAACCGCGCCGCGAGGATTTATAATTAATAAATCCGATTATTCCCATATCGCACCGCTGAAGCATTGTGCTTTTGTAATCTACAAATGGTGTGGCTCCGCGAGTGCAATTGAGGTGAAAAAGGACAGTTTTGGAAGCCAGAACGAGTGTGCGGCGGGCCAGCTTCCGTCTCCATCGTCCTGGAGGATTTGCATCATAACCGGCAGCGACGAGGTAGGTGTTGCATGTCCTATCCAATTCTTTTCCTGCCCCTTTGATTGCACGCACCACGAAACAATACAGTCCACTAATTATCTTCATATTCGCCGCATCATTAGTGGCCACTTCGAGCCGGATCAAACCATTAGTGGCCACTTCGAGCCGGACCAAACCATTTAGTGCTCCTTACGAGCATATGGTCCAGTTTGGTCCCATCCAGCCGCCCTTATTAGGTTACTTAATAGGCCCTAGTAAGAGATTTAATATTAATCATTGTGAATATTAATTTTATCAACCCGCATATATACCTACTTATTTATTAAAATATTCACATACTATTTTCTTCATAAACCGCCCGTAACAAATTAAGTTACGTGATTTCCCGCCTAGATATAATATATATCTATGTAATACTTAATATATTTCATTAAAATATTAAGCTAATTAATCATAAAGGTGATATTTTAATTAATTTGTAAATTATTATCTACCTACTATAATCTACCGCACTAGCAAAATCGTGTTATCGTAAATTGTTCGATATTATACGACCGAGTCACGAAGTCACGCGCCTATCATTCGCGTCGTATTGTATTTTCCCGCATAATATTATCATTCGCGTCGTATTGTATTTTCCCGCGTAATATTATCATTCGCGTCGTACTGTATTCTCCCGCGTAATATTTGAATTTATTAATTTAACTAAATTATTCGCTTACATTTCATAATGCCGCCAAAAAAGGTTTCTTCCGATAACGAAGAGGATGTATCAGATCCGCAACTAGCTATTTCAATAGCTAAATATGAAGCTATCTTCGAAATATTACAAAATATCTATGATATGTCCTCAGATAAGGAAAGTTTCCTTGGCGCTTCTTCACAGATCGATTCGCTACGCACTAAGTTCGAAACGAATTTAGATAATTATAATTCTCGCTTATTAGCATTGAATCCTAACGCGAAACCTAACTATAAAGGGCTCGTCGCTTTCGAGCATTTGTATAGTAGAATAAAGGGAGTTCAATTAAATTATTTGTCGCCAACTGATAAGCGAGATTCACACGCACATAAGGCTTGTCCCACACTGCCGCCTATACAACTGATGGACTTTTCGGGTGACGTTCGCTCATGGTCATTGTTTTATGCCAGCTTTAAGTCTACCGTTCATGATAACCCATCGCTCACAAACTCCGAAAAGTTGTACTATCTGCTAGGCAGGCTGAAGGGCAAGGCTCAATCCGCATGCGCAGGTATCTCTCCTTGCGCTGAAAATTACGAACTTCTTTTACAGACGCTGATTGATAAGTATGAAGATCAGCGTATGCTCGCTTCCGCGTATTTAAATCAAATGTTTGAGTTCAAACCTTTACAATCTGCCACCGCGACAAACTTTGATTTATTTACAGATAACTTTACAAGTGCAGTGCGCGCTTTAAAGAATCTAAAGTTAGATAATCTGACTGACTTAATCATACTTCACATCGCGCTTAAGAAATTAGATTTAGATACTGTTCGCGCTTTCGAGTTGAGTTGTGATTCCAAAATACCTACGTTCGACAACTTAGTCGATTTTATTACCTCCCGCGCTAAGGTGTTGGAACGCACTCAGCCTAGCTCATCGGGTGCAATGAATACTCGTCAAAATAATAATAATAATCTTCGCTCTAGTAATAATAATAATAACGCCTCGCCGCCTAAGTACCAAACCTACTTGAGTACAAAGGTCGACTCACAGTGCAAGTGTCTTTGCACTAATATAACGCATCAGCATTTATTTAAATGTTCGGAATATAATAGGATGACTGCTCATGAGCGTTTCCAATGCGTGAGGGATAACAATGCGTGTGTTAATTGCCTAAGTTTAAAACACCGAGTTTTAAATTGCTCATCTAAGTTTAATTGCCGTGTTTGTAAACAAAGGCACCACACAATGTTACACTTCAAGCGAGTGGAGACCGGCAGCGAAGTCCCCGAGCCCGCGTCGAAGCCTCCGCCTTCGACCGCTGCCCAAAGTCATACCGCTAGGTGCGCGACCCCCGCGCGGTCGCCGCAGCCTTCCCCCGCGCGCTCAGATGTTGCGTTATGTACCTATTCATATAATAACCGATTGCATGATGCGCCCGCGCGTAGTAAACAAACTACTATTTTATTATCAACCGCTCAAGTCGTCGCGTATGATATTAAAGGCGATCGACATATTATTCGCGTACTATTAGATTCAGCATCGCAAAGCCACTTTATTACGAAAGAGTGCTGCGATCGGTTAGGAATACAGCTTCATGACACTGAACGTACTATTGTAAAGGGGTTCGGTGGAGCTGAGAAAATTATTAAGACTAACTCAATCGATTTAAAAATTTATTCGCGCTTTGACAACAACATTAATTTTAATATCTCGCCGCTCGTTGTTGATCAAATTACCGATTTATTACCTACGGCTGTGGTAGACACTACTGTATTATCACACCTATCAGGGGTGCCGCTAGCGGATGAGAGTTTCGGCATGCCAAATAAAATAGACGCGCTGATCGGAGCTGAACTCTTCTCGCATATATTTCTCCCCGACGAAGTTCACGCCCCGCGCGACTCGTCGGCGCCCTCTGCTTTACGCACAGTATTGGGGTATGTTATTATGGGTTCCGTACCCACGATACCCACACTCATTAACAACCAGGCCTTGACATGTTGCCTCGCTCAAGAGCCTGCCGCTATTGACTCACTAGTCAGGCGATTTTGGGAGCTCGAGGAGCTTCCCTCCGCACCGCCCGTTCTTCATCCCGCCGATGTTGAATGCGAAGAATTTTATAAATCAACTACGACCCGCGATCGCGTTACTGGTAGATACACTGCTGGCCTACCATTTTACGACGATGTTTTTTCTCTCGGAGATTCTTTCGAACCCGCTCGCAAGCGTTTCTTATGCCTCGAAAGAAAGCTAGAAGCTTCACCTAAATTTAGGTCGGCATATGATGACGTCATTCAAGATTACCTCGCAAAGGATTATATTGCTCCCGCGCCGCTGTACGATCTCCATGACCCCACTCCTATATACGTCATACCGCATCATGGAGTCGTGCGCGAGGACAAGACATCCAACAGTCGATCTGTCCTAGATAATCTCCCCGCTTCGCACAGACTTCCCTCTGAGGTGGAGTTTGATAAAGCCGTGCAACATAAAATATTAGGCTTGCATTGGTCCACAGATAATGACCCTTTTTATTTTAAAATTTTCGCTCCCGCCGAAGTGAAGTGCACTAAGCGCTCCATTTTGTCCACCGTCCGTCAGAAGGTTTACGCGCACCCCGTGTGCACGCCTTTAAAGCATTGCGCTTTATATGAGCTCGCTCTCCGCACCTCCTCCTGGAGTAGGCTTCTACGTATCATTACATACGTATGTAAGTTCGCAAAATTAATGCCTTGCCGCAGCACTATTACAGTGACCGCCGATGATATTCAGTTCGCTGAATATAAGATGCTACGCGCCCTGCAAAGCCAGCACTTTGCAGAGAAATATCATAGAATTAAAAATAATAAATCGTGCTCGCCAGCCTTTAACCGTTTAAGGCCTTTCGTTGACAACGGTCTGATCTGCTTAGGCGGTCGCCTCGTCAACTCCGCGCTGGACTATGCACACATGCATCCAGCTATTTTACCGCGCAGTGATCATGTAGCGAATGTGATCATTGATTTACTATTCACATGCCTTATGACTCGTGCTGTGCATATTAAGGTCGCAACAGATCTCAGCACTGCGAGTTTTCTCGCCGCGTTCAAACGTTTTCTCTCCCGTCGAGGACCAGTGCAGTACTTGCACTTAGATAACGCGAGAAATTTTAAAGGACCGCCAGGGGAGCTTACCTTAGCCCTGTAAATAAACAATAATTTTAGTCAAGTTTCGCACCGCGTTTTTTAGCTTAAGTTTAGTTGTAAGTTATATCAATACCGCTATATTAAATTTTATATTATTTTATACCGCGTCGCATACCTATCTATAGTTAATTTGCTTCCGCTTCGCCGTGACTTTGTGGACTCATTACTAACCCCGCGCGCATTGAGCGCTTGATGCCCAGAGTCATAGAATATATATATTTTTCTTCTCGCTTTCTTATGTTTGTTTTTTAATGGTGACCCATTAAGGGCGGGTGGATATGGTGGCGCCAAATAATTAGTTATCTGTGGTGCGTTTCCAATTCCGAATCCACACCAACAAACATGCATACACCGCAACGCAGTAGCGCCCTCTGGCGCACACATGAATACAAGATGAAGAAGTGAACGCAACGTTCGATATACGTAAACCGCGCCGCGAGGATTTATAATTAATAAATCCGATTATTCCCATATCGCACCGCTGAAGCATTGTGCTTTTGTAATCTACAAATGGTGTGGCTCCGCGAGTGCAATTGAGGTGAAAAAGGACAGTTTTGGAAGCCAGAACGAGTGTGCGGCGGACCAGCTTCCGTCTCCATCGTCCTGGAGGATTTGCATCATCATAACCGGCAGCGACGAGGTAGGTGTTGCATGTCCTATCCAACTCTTTTCCTAGCCCTTTGATTGCACGCACCACGAAACAATACAGTCCACTAATTATCACATATTGGCCGCACCAATCGCCTATAACACAAGCAACCGAAACACAATACAGCACACAAGCTGCTATTTCGCGGTAGTCTTCTGTAAGGGGGTAGTTATGCCGCTAGACTGGCTGCGCCATACCCAAATGTGCTCTGTGCCCTGCCACTAGTTTCCAAATCCAGACCAGAGCCAACTTTGAAAATTTCAAGTTTTCAGTGTATAAAAAAATAAAAGTTAAAAAAGAAATACACTTCAATGAGTATCCTTAAATTAAACTGTTAGTATTCTTAGGGAAGATACACATAGTACAGGCTGTAAATGACGAGCCTATCCTCTGTGTGAGTAGAAAACGTTATTTGTATATTGAATATTAAGAGATTCTTGAAAAGATTTGGTGGAATGTATAATACTGTCTAAAGTTGTTATAAAAATTGAAAAAACAACGATTGTTCAAAAATTTGTTTTTCCGTGGTTACCTATGTGAGATATTGTAATGCTTACCGGGTGGTTTGGTCCTAACTAGCAAAGGTGTGGATGCAGGGGAGGGTCCCGCGCGGGAATGAGCCACAATCCTTACTGAATATGTGGCACCGCAAGAAAGAGCTCTCAACGTGATACTGGAAGCCTCGCCTCCTGCCTCAATTTTCTTCTCCTCTTCACCTCGCGATGTAGCTTCTATTCCCTCTGCACTGTCATCCCGAATGCGCAACCATATAATCGTAAAACCTGACCGAAAAAAAGTTAAAACAATAAAAATATTACTGACCTAAATATCATTTCTATTTTAATAATTTAGAATCTAAAAGGGGCATTTAAAGTAGATTTTAAAATATTTTTTACCATGTGGCGGGGCGGAAGGGTGATGCGTTGTTCTCCAAGTAAGTTTTGCCTCCCTATGCGCCGCGTGGTCCAAAAGAAGAAGCGGAGCGGATGGCGGTGAGGCACATTCCACACGATAAGTCACTTCCTCGGAACCATATGAATTGCGAGCTGAACATGTGTAGTTGCCACTTGTAGATGCGTCTACTTCTAAATTAAGAAATAATTTCAACATTATTTCTAAATTACTTATTTAAATAATGTCAAAATTTTATTTTAGCAAAGCAGCATCAGGGGAACTGAAACTTTAGAGAAAATAAAAACTGTATCTGTATTCGAGTTATTACCATGTATGGCAAGGTGTCCGTAAGGAGTGAGGTGCGTTCGTGGGTCATGTGTGACAGGACGATCGCCGCGAAGCCAGCGAGCACGTGGGGTAGGCTCGCCTCGCCACGCACACGCCAATCGTAATGAATGGCCACATTGTACGCGGGCCCATACACCAAATGATAGCAGTTTTGCTCCCACTAAAAAACAACTTCTTTATGTTTTTCTTTTTTATGAGTAAATGCGGCATGAAAGCTTGTTGTTGGTGCTTATAAAGAATAAGCAAGAAGGTGACAAGAATAAAATGTGCCTTGACATTCTTACTCTAGCACAGAAATACAATAGCACTAATGTTATTTCTTCACAGCTATTTTTAAAGATACAGCTGTCCAGCTGAGGTGACTAATGCATGACTCAGCTGAAGTTACCTTAGGAATAACTGATTAATTTGTAATCAAATATTTTTCACTTATTTCTAATATGAACTAATTGCCAGCAAATAATCCAGGCGTTACCTCTTGATGTTGTAGTGGCAGGTTGCGGTGCCGATGGCTCGCCTTCACCAGCTGGCGAATGAGCAGAAACCCACGCTTCATACGTGGAGCCTTCAGATAATGACCTCAACTCTGTAGATCCTCCAAGACCGACAGAAGGGTCTGCATCATCTGCTTGAATAGTTGTTGTTTGAGGAGGCCTATCTCTGTTAAAAAAATATCGAAAAAAATTTCAGCAATTTCTGTGAAGGTAATATTTAAGTCTTTTACGAAGAAAGTTGTAGATAATACGTACCTACCAAGTTCTCGATAGAAAACTGTATAGTAAAGAACTGGTCCATTAGGACGACTTGGCGGCAGCCAGCTGACAGCTAATGACGTCACTGACGTTGGCACTACCTTCACAGCTGCTGGTGGACCGGGTACTGTGACGGAATTGTAATTTGTATGATAGTTTTGTTGTGAAGGTTTTGTCGCTTGCTTAAACCTACTATAGACTTACCATCCTGCTGAGTGGAGCAGTGAATAGGATATGCTGGCACACCGTCGCCAGCAGCTGTATATGCCAATGCTTGTATTGTGTAATTAGTGTGTGGTTTCAGTGCAAGCAGAAGCGTTTCAACACCAGCCACTCTCTTTACTTCCGCTCCCGCGCCTGCACTTAGACCACCGCCGCCTCGCACCTCCCACTCTAACCACTCTGCCGCTGCCGACAAACAACTGCCATCACTCAGCTTGGAATACATAAAGGAAATGTCATTTTGACGTTTCGGAGATTGATGTACAATCAGAAAAATTATAATAGGTTTATTATAGCGTTAAATAGATTGTCGTGCTTAGCAATAAACGCTTCTGAGATAACATTTGGTCGTACTAAGAAGTAAAAACAGAAGTAAAAACAAGGAAATACGAAAATTGCACTTGTCTAAAAACATTAAAAAATATTGCTTATGAGAATATTTCTAAATTTCTTTATTTCTTACCTTGGTATCCCTTAAAGTCCCTTCATCAATTCCTTAAATCCATTCATTCGTGTAGGTTCTGTATATAATATCCTAATTACATCAAATACTTCATCAATTATATTGTATATTTAACAATATAGGTAATGTTTTAATTTAATAAAACATGTATTTAGAAAAATCTTAAAAATTAAATCAAAATGCTTGTTTTTCTAATGGATTTTACGGATACCAAAACATTTTTTGAGAACGATATCCTAAAAATGTGTTACCGGCAGTCATACTCGGAATAAATTAATTAGACCTTCGTCAATGTTCAACAAGAGTGCTCACGTGTTGACGTATCGAAAAACAGGAATATTTTAACTCTTAAATATATTTTTAAATGAAATCATAATACATCAATTGTGTACGAATTGTGTAGAATTAGTTAATTAAAAACTTTACGATTCCAATTTGGTTGGTCCGAAATTTGGTTCGAGGATATAAATGCATTTGTATATATATATTCCACTCACTATGTTCAGGACGATACAGTAATTTGTATCCAAGCAAGGCTCCATGGTGTGCGTGAGCTGGAGGCGGCGACCACTCCACTTTGAGACTTTGTGGGGAGACAGCACGACATCGCAAACCTCGTGGCCCTTCCGACGGCACTTTATCAATATACATTAAGTGTTAATATTTTATTCCAATTCTTAAGTGGATACTAAGATAGTTACGATAGCAGACGAAATGAGATAGTACGAAAATATATTTACTTCTTGCAAACAACCTGTTCGTTTATTTATTAGGTACATGGACACTTTATTGATTAGGTAACAATGTCATTCGGAATAATGTACTTTTCAAATTGTAAAAGATTCAGATAGGTCCAGCAGTTCCGGGAATAATTCTCCACATTCAAATTAACATGTTTGAATGTGGGGTATCTCTCTTTATAATTATATTAAATATTGTAAATTTCAATCTTTCTTCGAAAATTCAAGCCATTAGATTATTCTTAAATTACTTCTGTGACCTATTCTGTAAGTAGATAGTAGGCAACTAGACAATCTGTAATCGTTTTGTATATACGGCATTCATGTTTACAAATCTCCTAAAAATCAAATGAAAATTTTCTTGAATTGTAATAGTAATTCCAGTTATTTGCGCTATAAAGTTCTGGAAAAAAAGCATATCAATATCGATGTTACAATGTGTTATGTCTTTGTATCAGAATTACAATAAAATACTACAGTATTTTACTATTTATTAAGTGGCATGTCATAGCAGTTCTTTCTATGTAATTAGGCATAAGAGTAGAGAATAAGGCACTGTACCTACTCACCGTTTTCTTGTGTTAAGGTATTGACAGGTGCTGAAGCTGGACCGGCACCGGCGCTGTTAAATGCTCGTACACTCACCGAGTACCTAAACAAATTTTTATTGCTGTAGCTCTCTTATATTATATTGGAGAAATAGATGTATATATACTAATCCATACTAGTCCATACTAATATTATAAATGAGAAAGTAGTCAGACAATTTATAAAAGACAGACAGGGTGTCTGTCTGTTTATAAATTCTAGCATGAGGCCTAATTCCAGCAGTGAACGTACTTTCTCTTTTTTATAATGTTGGGAAATACTCATGGATACCTACCCGGCAGCGTAGAGGACTCAGCCTACGAGTCATTCTGCAGTCTTAAATTTCGCAGTTTTCCTGGCTGTACCTATACAATTGAGCTAGGCATGCTAGAGCTCGTTTTTTAAGAGTTAGTAGCAGCAGCAGCTCACTTGTATCCATCTCCGCAAAGTTGTTTCGTTCTTTAAGTAAAAGCAAGCACCTATAATCAAATGGTCAGTACCTTTATCATATATATTTTTTAAAGTATACCTGGTGTAATGCTCTAATCCTTCGATAGTGTATTTGTTGATTTGTCCTCGAACCGTTGCGAACTCCATGCCGATATTAGCGACCGACACCAACGAGCCATCGGCAGATGCCCACCACCACACAGTATAACCAAGAAGTTCACCGTTCCACGATGACGCAGGTGGGGCCTAAAGATACGTCAAACTTAGGATTGTTATACGTCAATTTATTTGTCTTTTGAACATGTAGATTTAATAGTTTATTTAGTATTTTGATAATAAGGTCAAATTGCCAGGCACATATTACAGGATCAACATGGATCACTGGAAAATTAGGTAGAGCCTGTCGCAAAAGTCAACCAACATAGCGTGCGAGAGCGCTGATAGTTTTTTCACGTAAACTGTGTCACATTAAATACAAGTTTTCTAGTTTCACTAGAGAACATTTTCTTTTTCATTGACATGCTTAAGAACTGAATTTAACGAAATAATTAACTTTGACAATGTGAAAAAATGCGTCGGTTAACTTTTGAGGTAGACTCTAGATAGACTTTAATAAACATAGCGAACCTGCCATAACAGTTCAATAGTGGAGGGCCGCGGAGCTGAAGCTCGCAGACCGATTGGTGCTCGTGCTGGTGGCTCATGGAGTGTTAGAGCCAATAGGGCTCTAGTGTGAGAAGACGCGAACTGAGCTGTTACTGTGCGAGCTCTAACAAGGTACGCTGTAGCTGGTTCGAGTCCTGATATTGTCGCGCCTTCGGTGCTAATAGAAGAAAAAATAAATTGGATTACCTACATCCAACACCTATAAATTTTACCATATTAAAATATCACTATCGTATAACTTACTCAGAATATGCATCTCCAGGATATGAAGAAACTGTGACATTATGTGTGTCGGCATCTCTCCAAGAGTCAGGGTTTGTCGAGTCATGTTTACGGTACTGTACTACATAACCCATAACAGGTGAATTTCCATCGTATGGTCTCCTCCACTGAAGACGTACGGACCTTGACGTCGTTTCTAAGACGCGGAAGTTCGCAGGTGGTTCGGGAGGTTCTAAGGGTATCACAACGTAAATGAAATCAGTGTCAAATAGTCAAAGTAAAGGATTTAAAGTAGACACGTATATTCTACGACTAGCTGGCGCCCGCGACTTCGTCCGCGTTTAAAAAGAAAAAACGTAGCCTATCCTGTGTACTGCACGTCTAAATGTTTATCTACCAAGTTTCATGAAAATCAGTTAATTTACATACATACATACATACATACAGAAAAAAATTCTAAAAATTGTCAATTTAGTTTCAGTATCATGTACAGAGCCTATAAACACGATATCTCTGAAAACAAAGTAACTTACTCCATGACCAACCCTTACATATTTATTGTTAGTATTGATACTGCTATAAAACTATTGCACTGGATATACGAGTAAATATAATGATTATATTGGTAAGAATATACTTTCGAATATTTTGGATTATTAATTCTACATTATACTCATTATATCTCTGTACTTCCTAAGGCAGGTAATTTTATTAGCATTCAGGTAATATGAAAATTTAACAGGTAATATCAATATGAAACTGCAATTATGATGCAAACTTTTAAATTACACAAGCCTCAATGTTCACTCTCTCTACAATAGCATAACATATAAATTATACCTTGAACAGCTAAATGAACAAAATGATCCGATCTGCCATAAGGATTTGATGCTTGACATTTGTATACACCAGAATCTCTTCTGTCAGCTCTTTCAATCACCAATTCGCTTCTTAATCCATCTACACTTCTGGTTTCTGATATGCTCATCCTGAAAAATCTAAACTGTTACTTCGTTGTCTTATCTTTAACATTAATCCCAACAGTCGCCCACTACTGCACATAGAACACCTAAACACATGTTTTCCCGTGACTTTTACTATGATCGTCGGACCAGGGAGGAAAGGGCGGTGGGAATATTACTACCAACAGCTGTTGGTCTACCTAGCTTGTAATTTTGTTATCTAATATACCTGTAATCTGAATTGGGCAATGCCCGCCCAGAGTGGCTCCAAGTGGTTGCAAGTGGAATATCACCGCGAGCAACACAAGCCAATCTCACAGTATCACCGAGTTTAGCAGTCACATTTGCTGAGGGTGTTTCAAATCTTGCTGGCTCTGAAAAATGTTCATGTAACATTGTTGTTTTGGTTACTGCAGCATTCGTTTAAAGCTAAACTATGTCGAATCAATCCCACCTTACCATTTACGTGTATATTCAATACTTTAGATAAAACTGGTGGAACACCGTTGTCTGCCCGACATTGGTATTTCCCTGAATGTTCCGCTCGAGCTGATTCTAGTCTTAGTGAACCATTAGTGAGCACCACAGGATCTGATACTCCACCCAATGTAGTCTCTGTACTTCCTGTATCGACAAAAAAATTGAAATATCCTATTCCGAATACAGATTTCAAGAAATTGTGTATTAATTGAGATTTAGTTATTTCATGGACTAACCGGAAAATTTGGTCCAATAAATAGAAGGCATTGGATGACCACGCGCCTCACAGCTGACCGTTAAGGAACCGTTTAATAAAACCGCACTGTCTGAAGGCTCAATTTGCCAATATGGCGGTACTGTAAAAATATTTCAACATCAGGACATCATAATTTTTCAAACAATATATTTATTATAGATTAAAGAATTGCTTTTGTAAGTACCTTTAATTGCTAATTCAACGGAAGTGTTAGCTTTACCAGCTGTATTAGAAACTACACACGTGTATACACCACTGTGAGCGGCAGTTAAGGTTTTAAAGAGGAGTATACTATAAAATTCAGCACCTCGTTCGTCTACCTAAAAATGAATTGCAACAAATAAATAAAACTAGCAGCAATTTGAATTGATACTGGCTTCACTTAATTAGAACTTACTTGAAGAACACTGGATATCGGCATTTTATCCTTAAGCCAGGAGAAATAAACAGGCATGTCGCCTGACGTTACAGAACATGTTAGTTGCGCTCTGTCGCCTGCCCTCAAACCAGGAGGAAAAACTAATGGTGATAAAACTGGTGGCGAGACTACTGTAACTTGTACCTGAAATAGGTACTTTCAATTTTAGAAAAGCAAGAACAAATTTGGACTTATTCATTATTACATGAATAAGGTACAAAATGTAAAATGATAAAATGAGTAAAAGAGTCGTTTGTTTTTCCTAATTATAGATTATTGTTTTCTTTATTATGGTTGTTTGCAATATAAGATCCTTGATATAACTAAAAGTGCACTCCTACATTATATCATTTATTAATTTGACCACAGTTTGCTCACATCAACTTCCTAAATTACTTGAAACAATTCATGGCATATTTTTTAAATGTCAACACCTGTGCCAATGTATTAAATTTGTGGATAACATTTATTCATAACCAATCATTTACCTCTCTTCTAGCAAGTTCTTCGCCAGGCGTTCGAACTGTACATATCCATCCACCCTGGTCCCTGTTTCGATCTACGTTTGTAATAGTTAATTGTCCATCGATTTGTTGATATCTGGGATCGTTATTGGCGCCACCTTCCCATTTTACTGAACTGTGAGAAATTCATTAAGTACATATTTCGATTTAAATGTTTTAATATGTTGTTTAAATTTTAATTTTAGGTAAGTTTAAAGTTTATATTAAAGTTGATAAAACGTGAAATAGTCTTACTCTATAGGAAATCCATAGTAGGGACACCAAAAAGTTACTTCAGAACCTGCGACTGCTTTAACGGGAGCCATCGCTCGGATGTATGGCGGACCTAATAAATATTAGGTAGAGTTAAATAACATACATAAAGAAATTGAAAAAAGTCGACTTTTATTTTGTTGATTCTTACGTCTTAAAACGTGCACAACCTCGACAATTAACTTAATATTTGAGCAATTATAGTTATAATCTATATAGAGAAGCAATAAAGCCTTACCATAAACATTGAGTCTTGCAGCATGGGCGACAGAACCGTGTGCATTAGTTGCTCTACATTCATACCGTCCCCCATGCTCTACCCTAGCGCTGTTCAGCGACAGAGTAGACAATACATAATTACTGCTCGAACTAATACTGGACGAACCGCTTTCTCTACCCTCCGTTATTATTGCCCTGTGAGACCAATTAGAATATTAGCGGTTTTGTTTACACAACGTTCATTATTTCAACCGTGTAATTAACGGGCCAATTTGGTACTGCATTGCACGTGGTCCACACCCGCATAACTGAAAACCCGATAATTTAATGACGGCCGAACATTCGTACCTACATATTCGAATAGTTTACGACGAAAAATGATTCGGGATAAATGTATGATCTCTAATTAACTAATACTTTCTCAGAAAAAATCCAAGGATCATCTCTGATTCAACAACAGTACATTCATAAATTACATTCACTTAACAGTAGGTGGGATTCAATGTCTGTAATGTCCGCGATTTCTTTCGCAATTTTTAAATGTTGAAAAATAATATAAAAATATATGAGCAATAATGCTCAATACATTTTTTTCAGGCGTTGTATTTTTTTATTTTTTATTGCTGTAAACATTATTTTCTTTTTATAGGTTGAATGTTTTATGGATAAATACTCATAAGAATACCTAATAAATACAAAATTTTAATGAATTATTCAATATCTTCACAGTCAAGAAAAACAATAAAATTTTATTTTATGTGCATAACAGATTGATGTTATAGATAATATAACATACCCGTGATGTGAAGGTATCGTCTGTCCATCCAATGTCCACCTAAATCGAGGTGGTGGTTCGCCTAATGCTGTACATTTCAAAGCCACTTGGACTCCAGGCTGCACCGCTTGCTCAATGAAAGTGTAAACTAATTCTGGTCGAGAATCTGAAGGCATTACCAACATTTTGATTACCATTTTACAACTAAATTAATTAAACAATAAATTTAAATTGACGTTATTGTAGGTACTCATTTAATGTATGTATAATTTTATCAACAAAAACTAGACATAAGAAAAAAAAATTAATTAATAAATAGTCATAGAATATTGGAAAACAATCACCTGAGGATCTCTTTAAAAGTTTTCGTCTGAAAGTTTTAGAATTTTTCAGGTTCGGTTGCGGGAAGCACTTCATAACTGTAACAATAGACATAATGAGACATAATTTATAAAAGATCAGAAATGTAAATACATATCAGCACGAAAATAAAAAGATTGCTTAAGACAATAACAAAAAAAAACCCTAGATATATAGGCATTTCATACATAATGACACACTGACGATTAAGGTTGCCAAGATTTATAAAAATACGCGGACTAAGTCGGGGGGGAAAGCTAACAAAACGAACAATGACTACAAATTCAATGTTAGATTTTGTAAAGACTAAATAGTTTTAAATTATATTTTTACAAAATTCAGCAGTGAGGTCTTGAAAAATTCACAGTCGTTCGTTTTACTATCCTCGCTCGTCCGAAATTTATAACGCAGTAAATCGTAAAATTGGGGAAAAAAAATTACTGCCATATACCGCACTGGATCGTTAAGATAAACCGGAGTGCCTACAACGTTCGTCCATATCGATAATAATAATAATAATATATAACGTTCTTATAATATATAACCTCAAGAGGCTCTCGCTAGATGGTTGGATAAAGGGACAAATACACTGTTTAAAAACTAAAGGACCATAAAACAACAAAATCCAAAAATGTTTTTATTGCAAAAATACAATCACAATCCTTCATATTGTATGTTGCAAAAATACTTATTATATGATTGTTTTGTTCCATATTTAGTATATTTTGATCATTTTTTATATATTCAAATGTAACATAGGTATATGCTTATATCTCCTCTAGTATTCAGTTTATTATAAAAGTACTTAAAACTTACGCGACTTCGTCCGCGTTGAAAAAGAAAAAAGTAGCCTATCCTGTGTCCTGCACGTCTAAATGTTTACCTACCAAGTTTCATGAAAATCAGTTAATTCTTTTAAGAGTTATGGAAGAACATACATACATACAATACCTACACTTAGATTTATTATTAGTATTGACTACCAAGTTTCATGAAAATCAGTTAATTCGTTTAAGAGTTATGGAAGAACATACATACATACACCTACACTTACAGATTTATTATTAGTATTGATATAGAAAACAGGCAAAGCAATAATAAAGCCTCTTCAAATTCAATAGGTACGTTGATGTACGAAAAACCGAAATAACCCGACCCCTACCCCTCTCCTCAACTGTTCCCAACCCCCCACAAAGATGGATGCCAACGTAAAATATCTAGGGAACTATTCCAATTTGGAAAGTTTCCTTTTGGTGGCAAAACCGCACTTGGTTCTCTTGAAATGGACTCGAAAAATTGGTTGTGTTTTACCTCATTGGTAAACTTAGATTAGCCATACCCTACAACGTCTTAGAAATTTTTTGAAAAGTATGTACTCATAATTTATTATGTATGTTTGTTACTTTTTCACTATTCAACGGATTTGGATGAAATTTGGCACATCGATAGTTTATTATCTGGATTCATATTAGCATACTTTTTATCCCGGAAAAATATGTTAGGTACCCAAAGGATCGCCTATAAGAAATATAATTATAAAAATAAAAATAAGTAATATAAAAAATTGGAAGCAAATGGTGCCACCGTCGTCACAGAGATAAAGATGTCGCAACACGGACGAAGTCGCAGGCTCCAGCTAGGGGTTAATTTCAACGCATCAAAATGCGTTGTGTGGTTTAGAAGGAGTTAGTGGATATGCGGATATTTTAATTTATACTACACAGACAAAAAGCTAGTGCAATAAAAAGATATTTTTTTACAAAGCAATTTTATTTTTTAAAAGTCATTGTCGCATGCAAAAATGCTACGCGTTCGGTCGACGGGGACGGTCAGCCGAATTTATAGGTCACCTACATATACATATAGTGGTACACAAATCACACAGATTTCGAGAGATTCACAATTCGGTCATTCGCATTCGTATTTGTATCGATCCGCCATATGCCACCCGCCCGCTAACAGAGTAAACATAAACCGACTGGATATGTTCTATTGAGCTGACTTGATGCCTCGTCTGAAGTCAAATACGCCCTGTAAACACCACATTCCGGTTTTCGTATGACTATAGAGCAGCACATCTCATATTTCTGGCATAGGTACTCTATCAACCATAAATATCGCGTATGTCATTTCAGATCTGTATATCGCTGCTTAAAAACTAAAGGGTCACAAATCAAAATTACACTTTTTACAGGAGAGTTAATTCAAAAAAAAAATTAAATTATTTTTGGCTATTTTTTTTTCTTATTAGATATATATCAAATATGTGTAAAGTAGATTGTCAAACTTTATGCCTTCTGAACATCAAATGGTAATATATCAACTTTATGAACTGTAATTATTTTTCCAATAAACGACACATTTTAAAGAGACGGGAAAAACGAGTCGAATTTCCGAGAAAGAGCAATAATAAAACGTAGAGAAAAATATTCCCTTAAATCAGGGTTACCATAGCAAAAATTTAATTAAGTATCAATTTTCATTCACAATGCCTTTCATTAAGTAGTCATGTTTGTGACAATAATTTTTCATTTTATCAAGTTATAATAAGAATAAAATGAATATATCAATTTATATTAAGTAACATAGGCTTATCAATCAATACTAATAAAAAATCTGTAAGGATTGGTGATGGAGT
Organism: Synanthedon formicaeformis; assembly: GCA_945859745.1. Classification (NCBI taxonomy): domain Eukaryota; kingdom Metazoa; phylum Arthropoda; class Insecta; order Lepidoptera; family Sesiidae; genus Synanthedon; species Synanthedon formicaeformis. Next base: position 6,289,723 of record OX243970.1, read on the forward strand.
AAGTTACTTTGTTTCCAGAGATATCGTGATTATGGGCGCTATACATGATACTGAAACTAAATTGACCATTTTTAGAATTTTTTTATGTATGTATGTATGTATGTATGTATGTATGTATGTATGTATGTATGTATGTATGTATGTATGTATGTATGTATGTATGTATGTATGTATGTATGTATGTATGTATGTATGTATGTATGTATGTATGTATGTATGTATGTATGTATGTATGTATGTATGTATGTATGTATGTATGTATGTATGTATGTATGTATGTATGTATGTATGTATGTATGTATGTATGTATGTATGTATGTATGTATGTATGTATGTATGTATGTATGTATGTATGTATGTATGTATGTATGTATGTATGTATGTATGTATGTATGTATGTATGTATGTATGTATGTATGTATGTATGTATGTATGTATGTATGTATGTATGTATGTATGTATGTATGTATGTATGTATGTATGTATGTATGTATGTATGTATGTATGTATGTATGTATGTATGTATGTATGTATGTATGTATGTATGTATGTATGTATGTATGTATGTATGTATGTATGTATGTATGTATGTATGTATGTATGTATGTATGTATGTATGTATGTATGTATGTATGTATGTATGTATGTATGTATGTATGTATGTATGTATGTATGTATGTATGTATGTATGTATGTATGTATGTATGTATGTATGTATGTATGTATGTATGTATGTATGTATGTATGTATGTATGTATGTATGTATGTATGTATGTATGTATGTATGTATGTATGTATGTATGTATGTATGTATGTATGTATGTATGTATGTATGTATGTATGTATTGTAAGTATGTATGTTCCTCTATAACTTAAACGAATCAACTGATTTTCATGAAACATCTTAGATAAACATTTAGACGTACGGGACACAGGATAGGCTACTTTTTTTTTCAACGCGGACGAAGTCGCGGGCGCCAGCTAGTATTTTATAAAGTTACGCGAACGAAGTCGCGTGAAAGAGTTAGTAGCTAAATATAATCTCCACAACGTGACAGTATGAAATACAGGAAATATAAACCACTCGTTGCAATGCATTGCGTTGCCTCTCATCCTGTCAATTACACTAACAACTCCTATATATGTTCTCTATGTCAAGTCAATAATGGAAATCTAACATATTATTTAACATATTAAACGCACGTGGATACAGCGACAATAGTTTATTTAAAAATGTCACTCAGGTTTGAAATTATATATTCAATTCAATTTATAATATATCACTACATATTATAAAGCAAAGTCCTCCGTCGCGTCAGTCTTGTCTCTTTGTCTGTCTCAAAACTCAAAAACTACTGCACCGATTTACATGCTGTTTTCACCGATAAATAGAGTGGTTTTCGAGGAAGGTTTTAGTATATAATTTACAAAGTTACGCGGGCGAAGTCGCGGGCAGCAGCTAGTTAAAGATAAACAAAAACACCTGCCATTGATGTTTGGTATTGGTGTAGAGATTGGCGAAAACTTGATATGAGACCTAATATACAAGATATTCCAGACCTGATCGGATTCTGCCATTAGAGCTTCTGACTTTTTTTTAACATTTTGGTTTCGTAAACAGCTACTCTTTATTAATTAAAAAAATGCTAGTCTAAAAAACACACTCCACCATTCACAAAGTTCCAGTCTTTAATTAAAAAATATCTTTTAAAAGCGACGCGGCTCTTGGCCTATCCTTAGTATTTCCTTGTGTTGATCTTAATGAGACACAAACAGAATTTTAAAAGAGACCTCTCCTTATTAAATTATTTTATTTAAACGTTTTCGCGTCACCGCCAACCCTCACATTCACAAACACGTATCCTTTATCTTATCGAAGGAAAACATGTACTGTGTTATTTACACTGTTTATCTAAAACTAGCGACTTGCCCTGGCATCGCACGAATGCAATTTTCTCCCTAAGGTTTCACCATCCTCAGGAGTAGTTTATTTTTCACGAAGACATCATATTTAATTCTCATGAAATTTAATGATTAAGTTTACAATATTAAGGGCCTCTTTCACAAACTACATGTAAAGTGTTGATTAGTTAATTTTAGAAATCATTTTCTGTTATATTGAATTATGCACTCAGTTTACTGCATCATTCGATAGCCGATTTTTTTTAAATTATTTTCTATTTAATGTTTGGGACGTTTACCGTACAAACAAAGCTATATCAGCTCCATTATCCCCGGTTACCGGTGACTTTAAATGACAGTTTGGCCTACTTGACGTTTGAGAAAGAAGCTCTAACAATATTATCGATAGTAATAAAATTTACATATAATATCGAAAATAGTGTTAATACTATTCACAGCCAATTATCTAGTTGAGGGTGGAAAGAGGAATGACGGGTAGGAAATATGTAATAAGGGACGTCAGTACATAGTTAGGACATGTTAATGTATACTAATATATAAAGCTGAACAGTTTGTTTGTTTGGTTGTACGCGCTAATCTCAGGAACTATTGGTTCGAATTGAAAAATTCTTTTTGTGTTTGATAGTCCATTTATCGAGGAAGGTTATAGGCTATAGAGAAAGCGGACAAAGTCGCGGGCACCAGCTAGTTTCTAATAAAATGTAACTAAATTATAATGAAGTATACCTAATACCAAGTAATAACCAGTAATAACGAGAAAGCTACGCCAGTTTTTTTGTGCGCAGACTAGCCCTTATTTTTCTCTTTGAGTGAGTACAGAATTTATGGGAGACCCCGAAGCAATAAAATACCTTGCGAGAAAATGAAGGAGCAAATCGCAATATATTTGTTTCTTGGTAGAGGAAAACCATTTTGGCCATCCGCGCGTAAAAATATTCCCCACAAACATTGCCCGCAATCTATTACGTACTTCATAATAGAACATTATGTACCCACACTAGCTCATACTCGTATATACTCGTATATATAGGTATGTTACTTTGCTCACATTGAATTCTTATAACTATTCTACTCTCACGTCTACGTCCTCGCCTACGTCTAGGGTTGCCAAATTTTTTTCGAAGAAATAAAATATAATGTCAAATAACCCGGACAAACTAAACCAAAATATAAGAGTGGTACATAAATTCAAAACAAGCTGGAAGTGAGTAACGTTGTTCAAAACATAATTAAAAATAACATATTAAAACTCCTCATCGTTCCAGTACTTGGAAAAAAAATTACTCGAGGTCAAAGGTCAAAAAAGTTGGTTTTTTCGCGATTTTCAGCTAAACGAAGTATTATCATAAAATTATCTATAAAAAAATGTATGCATACTTTTTTCCTAATAGCCACTGTTTCTGAGATATAACGATTCAAAGTTGTAAAAGTTGTAATCGTCATAATATGCACACGTTTCCACGCCACCTATGAGGTAGTGTACTTAGCGCGTTTTTTTAACGTGGTTTCTCCAGTAGGCCTTATATGCTATATGCAAAACATATAAAAAAATATATATGTAGTTTTTTTTAATTAGTATTTTATTTGTAACTTAGGGTTATTTTTTTATATATTGATCATTTAAAAATGAAATTTTAATAGTTCATTTATTATTTTGATAATAGAGTTTTTGCAAATAACAGATTCTAGCTGCTACACGTGTATAATATTATAAAGAGAGAAGAAGATTTTAATTTTGTATTTTTATTTGCAATGATAAAATTTGTCTGCAATGACAAAAATAATAAGGGCCTCTTTCACAAACTACATGTAATACATGTGTACGAAATCATTTTCTGTTATATTGAATTATGCACTCGGTTTACTGCATCATTCGATAGCCGATTTTTTTTAATTATTTTCTATTTAATGTTTGGGACATTTACCGTACAAACAAAGGTATATCAGCTCCATTATCTCCGGTTACCGGTGACTTTAAATGACAGTTTGACCTACTTGACGTTTGAGAAACAGGCGCTTAGTCTTTGTCAGTGATGATTAACGTAAAATGCAAGACAACATAAAAATACATTTACAAAGAAATTTTTAAAACAGTTTAAAAGCAGACGAAAGAGAATTAGTCGAAAGCTCAGTTACCATTGCTTTGCATCTTACTCGTAGTTATTTTATTCTTTCTCCGCTGAAGTATTTACTCGGTTATCTAGACCGCTTCGAGTCCACGACAGTCAGTATTTCTTCTGGCGAGTCTCTCCCCGCACCGAGGCTAACTCGTTTATATTTATAGCCCGTCTTATTATGAACCACCAGTAATATTTCCCTGCTCGAGGCTTGCGGAATGCCTTCCTATTTTTTTATTTCAAAGAAAACTGCAACCGCAAATTTTTATTAACTTTCAAACTGAAGTATGAAATCTCCAACAAAAATAAAGCACGAGAAAATCATGGGTTTTTAAACAAAACTGTGCTCATTATCTTAAATATGAATTTATTTCTTGAGTTTTTTTTACGATAAAAGACAGCCTGCAAGTTGATGGTGTACTTCACGAGACCGTCGACTAGGAAAACATATACTTTCTTAGGTCTGGGACTTTTATAGTTTACTAGCTTGGCCCCGCAGCGACGACGCCTGCCTTGAAATATGACAGCATAAACGTTGTCCAACATAAAAGCATAACATAAAAAAATATACAATATACGCCTATTTAAATAAATACAGTACACGCCTACGCCTATTTAAATAGTAATCGGTCAAACGGAACTTTAGCTATTTCATATTAACTAATATAATTTTTATATGTATATCAACTAGAGACCCGCTCGCGGCTTCAACTGATGATTTTCGTTTTCGCCGCCACTTTCGTCGATAGTGGTGACGCCACCGTTTTCAGGCATAACTAGTAGTTTTATAAATACCAATATTATTAAAAACTAGCTGTTGCCCACAACTTCGTCCGCGATCAAAATGTTATATACCCTAAAACCTTCCTCGATAAATGGACTATCCAACACAAAAATATTTTTTCAATTAGCGCCTTCAGCTTTGTATAATAGTATACTCGTATATATATAAAGTATACATAAAGGAATGTATTCAAATATAATAACTACACCAACATTGCCTTTTATAATTAATTCAACCTTTGCCAAACCACGCGAACTATGAGAAAGAAAAACATTCACAACAGCTTGAATTGCGTCATAAACATCATATTCGAGTATTTGTAGATTTCTCCTCAATTTTGTGAAAGGAAATGGTTCTTTTGTGTGAAAATGCGTATCTTCACGCGAATATACACTGATATAACATAGCGTTTTTATATGTTTTCACCTTTTGTTTGTATATTTTTAACGCAAAAGAAAGGTGTTATAAGTTTGACTTGTGTATCTGTGTGTCTTATTTGGTATCGTAGCTGTTGCTGCGCCTATACACTTTTCAGACAAGATTTCTTTTTGTCTTTTCGCATAGTTTGTTTTTTCGACAACAGATGTCGCTGCGGCGGCAGTTTATAAAGTGCCTCATTCCTCAAAATCCGTTACACATTTCATACAAGACTTCTATCTGAGCGAGGCGCTCACCGAGCCGGAACGGAACCAACTTTACATTCACTCATTTTTTTACCATCTTCTACCAAAACTAAATTCTCCACTCCACCCACGCAAAAAACTGCTACCCAAGCCCGACTAAAGAATTATTCACTTCATAAAAACCACAAATTGAACTTTTAAAATACGTATTTGAACGAACAAATGCTAAAAACATACACTGCGAATACTCACCATTGTTTTCTCTGGTCCGGAATTTTATGTTCTCTCGCGCGGTGCAGCCCAACTTATCACCGGTCCCTAGTTCGTACAATTCGAACCGGTGCCGGTGTTTGTTCCTGAAAAGTAATCTAATAGTTTTATTTGTTCTGCACTACAGCCATTGTGTTGTAGCGAACCTTTTGTATTGTATTTAACAGGCCTATTGTATTAAAATGTTGTAGGTTCACCAAGGACCTAAAAGTAATGAGTGGACAAGCAAAATTTAATAAAAAAATTCAAATAATATTTGCTTGCATAAAAAATTAAAATGCAAATAATATAGGTAATACGTTTTATCTTTAATATTAAGAATGTTAACTTGGTTTATGTACGGTTTATATTTATAGCGGGTCACTAGTTATAAATAAATAACAATAAAGTGACTTAATATTTCTAATTGTCTACTTCAGTTGGATAAAATAATAATAGAAAATTAAATCTTAATAATGTAATACAAATTTTAATGTAAATACGTGTTTAATGTTAATTGGAGCCAATTTGTAATTGCAGTCGTTGGGAGTCGGCCTCGGCACGAACACAAAGAAAGACATTCAATTTATTAATTGGTGAAAGCGGAAAGGTTGTAATTTGCGTCGTTTGTTTGATGTGAACACCGCCATTGCTCGCCAAACGTCTGGATGTGACACAGGAGTCTGCCAATTACCCATGTGCGGACCTAAATAATGAATCTTGGATTGTTACCGGAAACCCAAGGTTTCACATTTGCCTACACACGAACCCTTTGACAGTAAACTTTGAGTTAAAAACATCGACTGAAAATAGAAGGATAATCCGCTATTTGACTAATTTTAGAAAATCGTTTTAAATTATTCTTTATTACATAATAAGCACACTACATTGATATTTTCGGAAGATCTAATGTATTATTAATAAAAATTTATGTTAAAGTTTAAATTTCCAAAACCGCGCCAAAAACTGTTCTGTTCTTGTAATAGCGCTGGTCTTTGATACGTGTGACGTCACACGCTAGTAAACAACTCAATGTTATGTCAATGTCAATTCAATGCGGAAGCAATGTTTACTAGCGTATGACGTCATCAGAGTTGCAACCAATACCAGGGCGTTTCGGTCGCAGATATAAAATTTTAAAAATTGTTTTTTTGTTACATATAATTTGCAAATATATATATATATATATATATATATATATATATATATATATATATATATATATATATATATATATATATATATATATATATATATATATATATATACAATTTGTAGTATATTTTAAATATTGTCAAATAGCCATTTAATAATAGCAACACTACTCCAAATATGGACGTCAACGGCATTACATTTGCAAAGCCTTTGAAGTCTCCCAGATACCAAATATTCCCGGAAAAAAAGTGTATGTAAGTTAAACTATAGATCAACTATAGACCCGAATTCGGCTTCGTAAGGAAGTATTTTTACATTGGGGGTCTGTTCTATCGTAGAACTAATAATACAACTGTTTGGACTAACCTAATGGAAACCGTATCAAAATATATTACATTGGGTGGTCTAGAAGAAGTTAGCGGAGAAATAAACAGATGCGGACAGCGACTAGATATAAATGGATATTCATGACTCTATCTCCTGGACTGTTACGTAAGTCATAAGACAGATTTAAGCCTTGCCATTGATTAAATAAAAATAGTGACAGCAGTAACCATACTCTTGTATGTTGTTGTGTTTCAGTAAGTATAAGGAATTCGCTTTTCATGGCTATCCCATCTTGTCTGAAACTGTTTCTCTATTCCCGCTATGTAAAAACATTATATACATATATCGCTGCTTAAAAATCTAAAGGACCGCAAATCAAAATTACACTTTTCTAGGACAGTAATCGGACAGTCAGAGCTAATCGAAGAAAGATAAATTATTTTTGGTCTATTTTTTCTTTTTAGATATATATCAAATATATTTATTTATTTATTTATTTTATTGTAGGGAAATTTACAGGTATAATTACATAGTAACAGTGGTGAGTATATAGCTTAAACCTAATAAAAAATTTCCACTTATAAATAGCAAACTATAGTCTAATAACAATGATAACAAGAATAAAAGCAAAAATAAAATAAAAGTCATATTGGGCCACTGAAAAATTTATTAACGATGTATAATATATGCATATTATACATCGTTAGAAGCGTATTTTTAAGTAGCATTAAATGTTTTAAGTACTTTTATAATAAACTGAATACTAGAGGAGATATAAGCATATAAGTTACTTTTGAATATATATAAAAAACTGATCAAAATATACTAAAAATTGAATACAACCACCATAAGTCTTTTTGCAACATACTATATGAAGGATTGTGATTGTATTTTGCAATAAAAACATTTTTGGACTTTTTTGTTTTATGGCCCTTTAGTTTTTAAGCAGCGATATTTATATACCTATGTACGCCGTCTTCAAAAGTCGTACAATGACAAATTTTCCTCGGCAGACTTGTTCTGTTCGTCGTTGTTGACATTCAGGAATAGCATTGGCAACATTCTTACAGGCTAGCGTCTACATTAATTATGTTTATGTTTACTTATGTTATAATTTTTAAGGCAGTGGCTGTTCTATGTAATATATATATATATATATATATATATATATATATGTATGTATTATATTTAATGTGTGTGTATGTATGTATATATGTATTTATATTTAATATGTGATTTTTATAGTTTGTTTAGATTGTAGGGAATAATATTGTAGGGAATTTTGTATTTTTGTTATATATTTTTTTTTGTATAAATGTAAAATCCATAATTGGCTGTAGGGTGTGTTTTTGTTTTTGTTAGTAATTTTTGAGAGCTGCGGATTTTGAATAAATAAATAAATAAATAAATATAACATTATAAATTCTTTTAATAAAATCACCAGTGAACTGTTTTCACGAAATTACACTAAGAGTTGGTTGACAAGGCAACAGGAAATTTTCTGTGACTAACGTCCATGAACTAGGTTTAAGAAAAATAAGTAAAGTGATGACAAAGAGCTTGGATTTTACTTATTCCTCTCACGGCCCGCGGGGTTACTACTTAGTGTTAATCAATTTTCATTGTTAGAAACTATACCTAGCTTACTTTAACTGTGAAAATGATTAATGAGAACGGTGGTTATGTAAACATTTATATGTATTTCTTGCAAATTATTTGCAATTTTGCAATTCTTGGAAATCGCAAATTGTACCAGATAAATGTTGTTGATTCAGAGAAACGTCTAACTTTCACAGCGTTAACCAGGCGAGCCTAGACAAATACAAATATTGTGTACAGAAATAGTTTTAGCATAATGAAATTATTATTGTATATAATTTTATAAACTTACTAGCTGTGTCCGCGACTTCGTACGCGCTGTTGTTGATTTTTTGAAAATCCCATAGGAACCAACGATTTTTACCGGATAAAAAGTATTCTATATGTTAATCCAGGCAAATAACTATCTGTCTGTCAATTTTCATCCGAACCCGTTCAGCAGTTTTAGCGTGATTAAGTAACAAACATCCAAACATACAATCTCTCGCATTTATTAAGACTGCGCTTTGGCTTCGCACGGATTCAATATTTTTCTGAAAATTATATACAATATTCTCTGGATACTTTATCGAACGATTCTATTTTAGAACAGTCTCTTGTTGGAATAAGTTGTTTTCTTCTATTTTCTAAATTTCATAACCTTTTGCTGTATTCAACTTTCACATTTAAACTATTCTTTTATATAATAATATATTTTAAGTACAAATTTAAAATTCCATTAGGTAATTATAAAACTAGATGGAATCGAGTCTTTTGTATTTTGTCAATATTTTGTATAGTCTGTTTTTTAATCTCAGAGACAGAAAATGACATTACATTTGACATGCATTACATACATTTCATGTCATTTCATGTCATTTCATGTCATTTCATGTCATTTCATGTCATTTCATGTCATTTCATGTCATTTCATGTCATTTCATGTCATTTCATGTCATTTCATGTCATTTCATGTCATTTCATGTCATTTCATGTCATTTCATGTCATTTCATGTCATTTCATGTCATTTCATGTCATTTCATGTCATTTCATGTCATTTCATGTCATTTCATGTCATTTCATGTCATTTCATGTCATTTCATGTCATTTCATGTCATTTCATGTCATTTCATGTCATTTCATGTCATTTCATGTCATTTCATGTCATTTCATGTCATTTCATGTCATTTCATGTCATTTCATGTCATTTCATGGTATCATTATATTTTATGCAAACTTGACATTTGCATGTGTTATTTTTAACCCTGAGATTAAAAAACAGACCGTAGTAAAATATGAGAATTTCTTTGAAAAAGGAATCTCTGAAACACATTTTCGTCTAATGAGAATTTCGGAGAAAAGTTAGCGTGAAAAGTATACACCATATAGTATAGTATAACCTCGTATGTTTTTATTATAATATGTCACAGTTTATTGGCAAGTTCGTGATATCTATGAAATTAATTTAATAAATATGGCACTTCTTCGTCGATATATATGTATATAATATGTATTTATAGACCAACGATATTCTATAGGGATACACACATATTGAATGCTACGAAACATGAGCACATTTTATTACAAAAAATCGCCAATAATTCCAATCAGAAGTTGCTGCTATCAAAAATTGCCGCTACCGTATTAAAAGACTTATTAGGTTATTGCGTTCTTCCATTAGCCAAATTAACAATGAGCCAGGAGTTATTTTAGGACTTGAAAACATTGATATTTTAAGTACTAATTCGAAGTGAACAATTTTTTTATTGCACAACTCGGTTTAACTATATTCTCTTTTTAACTATTTTTTCACATGTCAATGAGTCAATGAGAAACTTTCACTTTTTTTAAATTTCACTGACACTTTATTTTGAAAATGAAATTTTAGTGAAAAGCGAAGTTAAAGGTGAAAATTGTGCTCTCAAAAAATTCAAGCTATCTTCGTACAAAAAACTGCCAAAAATCTTTTCAGTGCTTTTAATTGTGAAAACGTGACAGTCATTTTCGCATTTACAACGAATTGTATAAATACGTCTGAGTGATGTCGTTATGACAATAAACTTTATGAAAAGAATGTTCACAAAGCATAGGTATACTAAATAAGAGTCGTTAGCTACGCAGATACGAGTATATAATGAAAGTAGGCTTTTACAAAAAAAAAAAACCATTAAGGCCGTGTAACGCTAACGAAAAATGGCGAGCTTGAAATTTACGCGAACGAAAATGTAATTGGATCACAGTGAAAAATATTTTCCGCAATGGAATGAGTGACATATAGGCAATTTATTTTACTGACTACGTTATAGAGCAATTGAATTCCAGTTAAATGGGCAAAACTTTTTGTACTTTGCATCATATTTTTTTGGGCTAGAGTCAAAATGGCAGTCAGCACATTGCAATTAGGTCAAATATGTCATCATCATTTTAATCTCAGTCGCAAGACGTCCACTGCTGGACGTAGAACTCCTCCATAATTTTCCAATAGGGCCGGTGAGAAGCAGCCTGCATCCACTGTTGAACCGCGGCCTTTATCAGGTAGTCTGTCCACCAAGTGGGTGGAAGTCCTATGCTGCGCTTGCTAGTATGTGGCCTCCACTCGAGAACCTTCCTCCGTACTATGTGTCCTGCCCACTGCCACTTCAACTAACTGATCCGCCAGGTTATGTCGGTAACTTTCGTATCACCTCTCCATAGCTCTTTGAGAGACTTTAAGCTCTTTTATAAGGCCCATAGTTCGCTATATTATGTCATAACTGACACACAATTGATCGAAAACGTTTATTTTGAGAAATTTTTGACGAGAGGATGTCTTGGAGCTTCCCTAACGTATTAACTAATTGAAATAAGTTAGTTCTCAACTTAAACAACAGATGGCGCGAGCGGAGAGGGTCTAATAGGGTTTGAAAACCGAGCCGCACCAATTCTACTCAAACGAAGTTTTATAAAATTTATTTGAGAGAGGAGCGTGTTGTGTTGTGTTTTAGTTAAGTTTTATTTACTTGTAATAGGTTGAGGAAATTCTCGACTCAGTGTATGCAAATGTGCCAAGTTAAGTTGCCCTGTCGAACACTTGAATATGACAAAGTTTGAAAACTTTATGCGGCGAGATGACGCGGGCGGGCCGCGTTCGCTAGCTGCAGGTTACCTTAAGAATGGGTATAAAGCAAACAAAATTTGTAATTTCACCCGCGTGGCCCCTTGGACATGACAGTGACACAAAATACATAGAACTACGCACAATATGCGACGGAAGATAGCGCATCTCGCTCAATAAAAATGTTATAAGTGCCAAAACTATTAAATATTAATTATTCGTAAACTACAATGTCAAATGAAAAATTGTTACATACAGCCTTAGATAATATGTGAAGTGAAATTACTGATCCACTTTTAGCTTTGTAATGTGTGTCATTTTGAAAATAAAACTAAAATCGATGGAAATGAGAGCTCACTTGGTGTTTTTTTCTATCGAGAAAATTTCATTATATTATGTTTTCTGTTACAGTCGTCACTTTCATTTATAATGTATTTATCTATTTTAAAAAATTAATTAAATTAGACTTTGTTTACTTAGATAAAATTCAAATCTAGGATTGGCAATTTCTCTTTATGCCCGCTCTTAAGTCGCAGCGTCTTGTCTTTGCTGAGTGTTAGAAGTTCTATTGTGTTGTGATTTCCCTGTTTGCATAGGCGAGACTTGAATTATTTTTCATTCAAGTCTTCTTGAATACTTAAACTAAACTAAACTTTCAAGTAAAAACTTAAAAACTTCCAAGTAACTATTAAATTCCATGAGGATGCGTTAATAGAAACTGGATTTCACTGGACAGCCCTTTACAACCATGAAAAGTTTATTTTCAAAGTTGACCCGGTAGGGTCAAAAATTATTTCTAGTCTTATGGATTCTGATGATGTAGTAATACTCAGATTTGTTATCTATATTAATATTATAAAGAGAGAAGATTTTTATGCTTGTAATCAATATACTATAAAACTAGGTACTAAATCAATTTTAAAAATTCTTCCACTTATAGAAATCTAGATTATCAGCGAGTAACATAGACTATATTTAAGTAAAAAAAATTACACGGGCGAAGTCGCGTGCAACAGCTAGTGTAGTAATAAAATTATCTGTACTGTGAGCGTTGCAAACAGAAATTCCATTTTGTGAAATCATATTCTTATTTGTGAACCATATCCACTCAACAAACGTGTTCCATTAATGCGAGGGGATATATTTTTACGTCGGCCGAATAATGTTATTGTATAACCCTACCCGAAAGCATTCCAAATCATAGGTAATGGAAAGAAAACATTATACAAAGGATAAAGTTTTACCGGCGTACGTTATTCCCCGAAGACATAAATATTTATTCGTACGAACCAAGAATACTTACTATTGACACATGTAGGTTAATGTGTTTTTATAGATATTGTAGTTGAAATATTAAATTTATAAGCTTAAAATAATTGATATAATTGTATAAATAATTAATATATTTAGATATAATTTATGTAGTATTTCGTGTCTGGTAGAGTAGTAGAAAATAATAAAATTAATATTAGTTTTACCTACAGTCAAAATTAGAATTGAAATATAAGCAAGTAATACACAACAGGTGGTACATTACTGGAGTTGCAGACACCTATTATAATAAGTGTACTTGTCTATCTGTCGCGTCTAGGGTGTAAGACGCGAAAATTAGGGTGGGAAGTGGGTCAAAGTCGAGCCAGGGTCGTCGACCGAGGCACGCGGGGTGTGTAATTACGTAACGAGGTTGACGCGACACTCGGCGACATTCAAAATTGACTCTACAAACTAGAGAGTAAGGCGCAAATTGGTGCGCAAAATGCGAGTTTGAAGGAGTCTAATAGCTTCTTAATGATGTCGTAATTGGATCACTAGTTGTCTATTCTTTTTTTTTTTCAAAGATGAAAAAAAATTAAAGAAACTCAATTTCTTTAAGTTGGTTAATTGAACTGCTGAAATGAAGAATTCTCAACGAAATGAAAATATTCTAATGATCTTTTTTGATAACATTAGTATACGTGAAGTACTTGGGTTGGCAATTTTCTAATATAATAGATAGGTATTAAAAAAAAGGAAAATTTTATTATATAAATAGAAGTTTAAAATATTGTGCAATACGACTTTTACCAAACTTAAAATTAATACGTAATAAGTAAATACAATTATTACAAATTGGCAAATTGTTTACTTATCCTAAATCCTACTATAGCAACGCATTTGCAGCAACTATGGCGTTGTATATATCATAGGCGACATTTACCATCAATTAGACCGTTAGCCTGTCTGTCCACATTAATATATTATAATAAATGTAAAAAAATAAGGTACTTACGTTTGTAGGGAATTACTGACGTCACAGTTCAATAAAAAATGTATTTTTCTGTCTTCAACGTCAATTATAACCTCGATAGGACCTGTGAAAGGAAACATAAGTATTATATATAAAAGCAGCGTGCCCAGCCACTACTAAAATCATGTAGGGGAGAGTGTGTATAAAAGAGCCAGGCTTTGAAAGAGCTGATGCTACTTTCTCCCACTTACTAAAATCCAACCATAATTAATTTGTGGTTCACAGAACTGTCAAATGTCTGTAGATGCCGGCTATCCAATGGTACCATATAAAGCTACAAATTAATTATCAAAGTAAAAGGAGAAAGTGCATCGGCTCTTTCAAAGCCTGGCTCTTTCATACACATTCTCCCCTAGATTTATGTTTAAATTAAACAAATAATGCGCCTCGTACGATTTTAATCGCTTCACGTTTGTCAAGCGTAAAATAAATCGTACGTACAATGCTAGTGTTTCCGTTTTTATTGGCAAATTAATTCAATAAAATAGAGCACAGTCATCGCCACTTGTTCGGGGCTGTGACGTATGCAACTTGTGAGTATTAAATCAGCGGACTGGACCGCCACGCCATACGTTGCCCAGAAACCATTTATATTTTCGGTCGTGTTCAATAAAATCAATACTTTCAAAGAGTGCAGTGACCTAGTGGTGCGCTCTGCCCGAATAAGGCCACGCGTTGCATAAATATCGTGCAACACAAAGTGAAATTTTTTCAACGTCAATTTCCTTAATCAGCTTTTGTTTTATTTGTGTTAGCTTTGTGTTTTAAAAATGCTGTAAAACTTTTACATTTTTTGCAAAACTATCAAAATTTTTTCTGTAATAAAACATATTTATACCGCATTGTCGGTTTAAACCGCAATTGGTGGTGCTTGGGAGAGTTAAACGCAAGAAGTCTCCTAGCTGGTGGACGGATGAGGCTTTACAGTTACGACTGCTATGAGGCTAAAGACAGGATAGAATAGACAAGCCGATGTCACCAAAGCATTTCAAAGCGTGATTTTCACCAATGAGGAAATCGAATTTTAGTTATTAATGATTGATGACTACAATAAATCATTAACAAATCATACAAATGATAATAATCATATAAAAACTGATGCTCTGCATATACACTAAGATATTTTAAACTATTCAACGGATTTTAATATGGTTTTCACTAATAAGGAAAGCGTTAGAGGAGGAAGCTTTCTGTAATTTGCAGAAAAAAATCCGCGAGTTAAAATAAAAAACATTCATATTAATATTTTGTTTGTCTAATAATGGATACATTTGTTATTTAAAGAGATGAAAAAGTCATCTCATCTATTTTTGAATTAAAATGTTAACTATTCCGTTTACTCTCCGTTTACTCTCCCGGGAAACTCTCCTATGTTAGGATGTAACACAGCAGTATACCAGTTGCAAACGATAAAAAAATCCCTTTTGAATGCGCATATTTTCCTAGAAACCGATGTCGACGGCCCGAACGGTGGCGAGACAAAGGCCTGCGAAATTACAGTCTTGCTTTTAAATGCGAGAATGAATCGCAATGTCTCATCCCCTCAAAGCTTTGCGAATCCGTTGTAGAATGCGACTACGAGCCACGCTGCGCCAATCTTGAATAGACGTTTCGAAACGGATACGTATTTATTCTCTTAATACTCTACATATTAACATTTTCTAAAAGTTTCGTAGACCTTGGAGAATTTTGTTTGCAATGTCTACGCCGTGCGTAGCAATTGCTACGAACTCTACGAGACTACGAATAGAGTCGTAGCCGTAAACATTTAGAACACGAAACTAAATAGAAAACTCCTCCAACAATAATATAACTGCATGCATTGTTTTTAAAATTAGATTATTGGATATTTTACGATAATAATTTGTGATAACAAAAATAGTTTAATTCGTAATAAATGGACATGTCAATGGACAATGACTGCCAACGGGACATGACTATGGCTAGGACTCCGATAGATGACGCCGCTTGATAAAGCGGATAAAGAGATAATCAGGGAAGGTTTATACGTAAAAAAAATGCACCCCAAGCGAAGCCGGAAGCGGGTCGCTAGTTTAAAATAAAAATGAATACCAAAAACGCTATGTACCAAAAAACTATAATACAAATAAAGTTAGGTATATTAGCGGTTAACATCTAGATGTGTTTTCTGTCCTAAAGTCTGTGCTTTCTAAATATGATGGAAAAGATGTGCGTAAAACTTTTTGTGAAGTCATTAAATAAGTTTTTACAAGGAACGGACCGGACACTGTGTAGGATTTAAAAATGCAGCAATTCACTTTGAACGTCAGCGTCTTTCCATTTGTAGTAGAATGTTTAGCCGCAAGACAAAACCTCCGGGAATTACACTCTTGTTACTCAAATACGGAACGCAATATCTCTCGCTTTGAAACTACGAGAGGCTCATAAATAGGCGCGACGACTTATCTTTACACTTCCTAGTGGATCCCCTTATGAATGTGATGACTATTGTAAACGGTAGGTGAACATTTTGTTCATGTACCTCTTGAAACTTAAATTGCAACTTTAATTAAAGAAAAATAATTTATTGAAGTATAAACACATTCAGTGAATGTCTTTTGGAAGATTTGCTGATATATTATTATGTAGATGTGCCAGCGACTTCGTACGCGCTATTGTTAGTTTTTTGAAAATCCCACAGAAACCTAACAGTTTTTAAGGACAAAAATCATCCTATAGTTCGTCCAGGTAATAAACTATATGTGTGTCAAATTTCATTCAAATCCGTTTAGTAGTTTTTACGTGAAAGAGTAACAAACATCCATATATCCATCCATCCTCACAAACTTTCTTATTTTACCATATTATAGTATCATTAGGATTCAATATGATCTTAAAAACTTATCTTGCAAATAAACCAATAAAAAATTACTACAGACACTTAACCATCTACACTGAACATTCAAATGAATCTTTATTTGTGGCAAAACCTTGGGAGAGGCCTATATACAACAGTGAAGAGACACAGACTGATGATGACGATACAACAGCTGCTTAAAGTATAATAAAAACTTGTGTGAGTGCGTGATTAAGCATTACTACCTTTGTAGTCCCATTGGTTCAGTGAAACACGAGTGATTTTTTGATGTTTTGTTTTGCGCATTTTGTTTTGCGCCCAACAATGCGTATTATTCGGCGACTTCTCACCATACTAATTGCTCGTGCCAGTTGTGTTTGTGCCGAATAAATAATGGTGAGGGCTCGCGACGCGACGTTGCTACGAGTAAAACAATGAAAAACGATCCGAGCCGTTTCCGTGTTCATCTCTCATTTGTTCCGGGGCCGGAGAGACAGCCACCAATGGAGACAAAGTGGAGTGAAACAGCAGGGATCTTGCGAATGCCACGGGCGCGACCTCGATCCACTCTGTGGCTCGATGCGGCGCAAACAAGATGTTTTATGAACCCACATTAGGGGGCAATGGGTCGTAATGGTCCGGCTAATTTGTCGCGTTTAAAGACTTATTAGGATGCTGTGGATAATGTTCAATTTAAGGTTTCGCATTTATTGAGCGATTTAATCTCATTCGCTTTTCAGGTAGCGATTTAGAACAAAATTGAAAAAGAAATGAAGATCTAAATTTTTTATAGAACTACGAACTACCAACCCAAAAAATACTACTTAGCCTTTTTTTAAAACTTGGGAAATCTTCATGATTTCCCGGCAGTGTAGAGGGACGCTGCGGGCTTATGCTGGACTCCTTCCGGCTAAAAACCAACGAATTTCTAACGCGGCCACAGATGGGCGGTAAAGTTGTGAAACGACATCCAATCCACGACAACTTAGGCTAAGAACTTCTTAATAGAAAAGTGAGCAGATTCTTAGGAGAAACGATCAGAAGATCACGTAAGATACCTGACTTCAAAGACACTATAATCAAAATAAAAAATGAAAACAACAAAACGCATTTATCACCCTCACGTCAATACTTCGAACTACAGGCAACAGGTAAACTTTATAAATTTGTCTTGAGACGTCTAGCTAAATATAGCCGACACATGACGATGATACAGCGATATTTACGTAAGTTTCTGTCGTTATCAGTTATATGTTAACTTACCATTAATATATCTCGCTGCTAAATCTCCCGCGATGTGAATGGCCAAACTTGTGCTGTAAATAACGAATATAAATTGTAATTTAAGTGTATTTAGATTCTTATCATAAAGAATATATATGTACGTATGTAGGTACAAAGTATTACAGAAAGGGTATGTAAAACCGAAAACATTAACCCTTTCCAGTAAGGGACCTCTAGTATATAATAAACAGCAAGGTCTGTAACGCAATTTCAGCAGAAAATTAAATGCAAAAAAGTATTTATATATTTTATTAGTGGCCAGTGACAGAAGGCCACCGTAGAAACAGCACCAGTAAAAACAGTAAAAAAAGCCGATTGATTTTTGATGAAACGTCGACGGCTATTTCCCTAAGCGCCTCTTTCACAAACGTCAAGTAGGCAAACTGTCATTTAAAGTCACCGGTAACCGGAGATAATGGAGCTGATATACCTTTGTTTGTACGGTTAACGTCCCAAATATTAAATAGAAAATAATAAAAAAAAATCGGCTAGCGAATGATGCAGTAAACCGAGTGCATAATTCAATAAAACAGAAAATAATTTCTAAAAGTAACTAATCAACACTTTACTTGTAGTTGGTTAAAGAGGCACTAAGTCTTTATAAGATACATATGAAATGAGAAAATAATTTTATATATAACTATCTGGTGCCCGGACTTCGTCTGCGTTGAAAAATAAAAGATATAACGCCTAGAAAAATATGTGAGGCAATATAACGCCTAACATACTTAATAAACATTGATTGACGCCTGACATTATACTTTTTGCAAGGGTTGAAACTTTATATTTAGATATCTGTGCCCTTGGCTTCGCTTGCGTTGATATTTATCCTGAAATTCTATTGTAACTATTGAGTTAGAATAGAATTTCAGGATGGACATAGGCTCCACGCCTCCACGCTTGCGAAGCGAAGCGAATTTTCCAATAAGATGAAAAAAAGTAGTTTCGAAGATTACTTCCTACATACAAACAAAGTTTACCTCTGATATAAGTATAGATTAGTGTCTTTTATACATAAGTACTAATACATACCCGTTTTTTAATGTATCTTTAATGCGGCGCTCTTCACACAAAATTATATGCGTTTTATTCTTATAGTCTTCTTTTTCTTTGATACCTGCATGTACAACAAAGTTGTTATCAATGAACTGTATATTTTAATTGAAAAAAATTAATTAATTTCTTACATATAAGGATACAGCCAGGCTGACGGTTCACTTGTGATGGTGACTACCGTCGTCGCCTAAATATGGAAACAACGGTAAAGACATAAAGCCTTGAAGGTCTTCGTATCCTATCGGAATGGAATACCTTCCTTCAGTAGCGAGTTTGTTTCACAGTTCATGTGTACGTAGGAATTCTATTAACACAGTTTCTTGCATAGTTGCGGCTTCATATTCCAGATGCGGTTATGAATAAGTATGACCATCAGTACGACAACAAAATAAGGTAGAAATGGTAAAAATTAACTTATCAGAACCGTAATAGACTGTGTGCAGAACACACTAAAAGAGGCTCGTATATTGTTACTCGTATATTACTCGTTTACTCGTTTATTAATAATCATTGAGTTCATGGTCGCTATTTGGATAACGGATTAACGTGTAATCCATATTTTATTAAATTACCTTTTTCCTTTGCTTTTTTTTATTTTATTAATATTTGGAACACATACAGAAATTAAATAACAATATAGGAAAAATAACAAAATTAACACATTCCAGAGGCGGGTCCACAGACAAAGACAACTTCGAGAAGGAGGTCAATCGTCGAATCTAACTCGGGTGGGCAGCGTTCAGGAAGTTCCGAGGCATTCTTCTCTTCCAAAAACCAAAGTTTTTGACCAATGTGTGTTGCCAGTGCTGAAACGTGGTCTCTAACTATTGACCTCGTAACGAAAACTCAACGTCGCTCAACGAGCTATGGAAAGAGCTATGCCAGAGTTACACTGCGATATCGAATCAGGAATGAGGAGATCCGTAGACTTACGAAAGTTACTGACATAAGCTTGGGCAGGACACATAGCCGACGGCTACTAAGGCTACGGTTCTCGAGTGGTGGCTATGGACCGGCAAGCACAGCGTAATACGTCCACCCACAAGGTGGACAGATGACCTGATAGGAACCGCGTGTCAACGGTGGATCTAGGCTGCTTCTGATCTGTCTTTTTCACCTATGTCTAGCAGTGGACGTCCTAATAATTCTGATTCTAAAAGAATAATGTTTGTCCAGTTTTCCTATATTTGATTGCGAAATCAGTATTCACTGGTAAACAATAGAACAAAATTTATGTCATCGTAATAATGAAAAGGGTTCAGAGAACGTACGTCTAAATCGTTGATAAAATTGCTTTCGTAAAACTCTGCCAATACGGTCTGAAATGTAGCGTCGTCTCCCCAATATACTCTGATATACCCTCGTCATTTCTTGACAGCGGCTGTCAATGTCTCTTGCCACTTTTATGACATCCATGTTATTGCTGTCGCGTGACACTCTCGGCTATATTATAATATGTGAGAATCGAAGTTTTGTTTCAAATTTTGTTCAAGTTTTGTTCGTAATAACATTACTTGACTATATAGAAACCTATATAAAGTATAAGGTACAGTAGGTACCTATATAAATATTTTTATTTGATTTTTATGCGGAATTTAAAATATAAATATAATCGTACTTTAAATGTAGTTTGAATTTCTTTAATTTATTCAATCAAGGATTACAAAGAGCGCTTAGAAATTCTAGAACTTTTATTAATTTATATAAAACTTTCAAAAAAAAACCTCCTCTTGCTACTTGGTCGAGTGGTTAAGGTGCTTGTTTTAATGCTTTGTTTCAGGATTTTCGAGTTCGTTTCCTGGCTGGGTCAACTTTGGAAGTGAACTTTGTTAGATTTGGTCTGGAGCTGACAAGGTTCTAACAAGAGTTGATGAGTGAGTAAGGAATGCCAGTGCCCATTTGCCTATTTTCTGCCTGTTTCTCCGTTAACTTCTTCTAAACCAACCGATAGATTTTAATAACGATTTCACAAATAGAAAAGGCGATAAATGAGGAAGATTAGTGTGTATAATTAGCACAAAGTTGCAACCGTGCGATGCCGAAACCTTTCTGCTAGTTCTTACATGAAAATTTTCGTGAATTTTTGTACCTTTAGTATATTTTTGTAGAAAAACACAATAAAATTCGATATTCGAAAATCGAAATTCAATTCAATTACTACGAAGCTCTTGTAAAAGAAAATAATAATAAAAACGCATACGTGAAAAATCATCGTACAAATATTTACATTTCATTTTGATAAAAGTTATAACTCGACCTACATTCGGGATGGCCGAATATTTGGTTCGCTATTAAATTCCACAAATTGAATTCAAGTGGTACGAATGCATTTACAGTCAAGCGTTCAACAAACAATTTACGTTCTAGTGTTGCCTCAGCTCGATCTCACGTAATGAGATACGTTTTTATATCATGAAACAGTATGGAGCGGTACAAAATGCTTTTTAATTTTCATGTTGGCGCATAATTCCACCCCGAGTGCGTACTCCGGTACGATGGCGTTTTTCGCAATAATGACATCTACAATTTGTACACAAAATTATACTGCAAATTGTTTCCGTTTTGTCTGCTTTCAACTTTTTCAACTGTCAATCGCGGCCGAGCGTTGTTAAAAGCAGAATAGGAAATTCGTTCGAGTTCTTTTTTTTATTATTATTTATTCTTTAAGCTTTACCGGCGAATATCTCTTTGAATTTATTTACCATATTTTATCGTCTACATCGGGAACCAGGAACTTAGTGTTGGGGGAAATAAATTATTTTTACAGTTCATAAAACAGTCGAGCCCTAAAAGTGATGTGGTCTCAGTCATTGTCACTGGCTTCATCATCATCAGACTTGCCAACTTCTGCCAATTTGAGATGTTCAAACTTATCCCTGCCGGCAATCGAACCGGGACCCCTAAGTCAGAGCGCTAATTCTCTAAACTTAACAACTCTACCATTAGCCTTGTCACTATTATGTAAAGTTCAGGTTGTTTATAATTTAAAACCGTCTTTAATTCGAATTAAAAGAGTAATTTTCGTTGCAATGTTAACATTTACATAAGTACTCACCTAAACCAACCATTTCACACCCATAACACGTCGTGACACCAACCGCCGCAACCTTCTCTCTGCGGCAACTGCAACAAAACATCAATTTTAACTTTTAGTCAATCAATTTTAACAGCAGTTTAGTTAGATAACATTGCCCTGATATTCTCTCCTTGATTAATGTTAATGTACCCACTAGATCTGTTAGATCATATAACCTCATTTCAATCTCATTTGCTTGTTCCAATTATCGGCAGAATAGCTTTCTTTGGCGGTCTAGTAGAAACCTCAACATGTTGTTCAGCGAGTTGGGTGCTGATGCTGATATTGATACATTTAATTGTAAATCGACAGAAATTAAGCGTAAATTGACAGCTATACTATTTAACTGAGTGTTTTTCTTTTCTTTTCATTTTGTTCTCTTTTTCTCATTATTTTATTTTATTTAAGTAAGTTTATGTTATATTAATTGTTATAATTATACATATGTTGTCATTCGTCACAATTTCTATTTTGTAATTTATTTGTGTATTCCTTAAAATTGCCTTGTATTACCTATACCTATTATAAGTTTTTTGTTTGTGCTGTTGGTGTACCTTTTGAAAAATAAATTAATTAATTAATTCTTTCTGATGTCTGTTTAAAATTGGCTCTCTTTGAATTAATAATAAAATAAAAGAATATCTACAAATATATTAACAGCAGAGAAGAATTCATGACCTAACCATATTGTCAATATATCTGTTTTTTTTTTCTCCTTATGTTTTGTTTTGTTTGATATAAAAACTTAAGTATTATATTTGTTACGACTTTTTATCTCCCTATTTATTTTTGAAAACCTTTTTAAAGTACCAATGTTACTCTACAAGCCCCTTTTAAAAGAAATTTATAATAATTATATTGTCTGCACCCAAAATATATTATATGCCTCGGTAATCCTTTGTGTACAATACGTTGTGCAGAAAGGCTGATTACGGTAAATTTATCGTCGTGAAAATAGCCACAACGCATGTACGAGTATTCACGATAAAAAGGATCCGACCCCACAGGGACAATTAGTTTACTTGGTCCTCATTCATTTAATTGTCCAACGGCTAATATATTGCTAAACTGGCTGGCGCCCGCGACTTCGTCCGCGTTGAAAAAGAAAAAAGTAGCCTATCCTGTGTCCCGTACGTCTAAATGTTTATTGACAATAGATGACGTTAAACAAATGTTACTATGATTTCATAAATAAAATTTATTTTTAAAATTATCTTTGAAAAACAGTAATAAACCGAAAACAAGTTATGTACTTATTTGACAAAGGACTAAAACAATGAATAAGTAGAGTTACTATACCCAACAAAGATTGTAATTGTAGTGTGATGTTACAGTATCCCCCTAAGGGGATATACCTTCTAAAATTCACATTTAGGTTGGGAATCCCCAATCGGATAAGACCTGCAAACACATTGGACCTTTTTATATTGTGTAAGTTTTTTATTTGTTTAAACATGAAAATATTTTTAATAAGCACTGTAGAAATATGCGATTTTTTGAAATTCTCCTTCAATGTTTTTCAATCAATTTTTTTCTTTTTTTTTTCACAGTGTTACAGGATAACTTTTTTACCGTTAATGTCCTATAATATTTAATTAATTATATATCGTTAATAATTATCATAAATATGTACTTATTATAATAATAATCATACTTATTATGATTAATTAATGATTAAATAATAAAACGGTTATTAAACACGAAAAAACATTGCAATTAATTAATGTTGCCTTCATGAGGAATTAATTGAAATTTTATCTGTACTTGCAACATTTGCCGCATATACTCGTATTTGCATCATTGGCTACAACTTTTATGCCAGGCGATAGTTTTTATTTAATTTTAGATGATCCCTCGGTTTACTGTATCACTGACAACGTGCAAGCAATATTTCAAGATGATCGGTTGAGTAGTTAAGATGTGAAAAGGTAACAGAGAGTTTTTTTCACATCTATACTAATCTATACTTACTTAATCTATATATATAAAGCTGAAGAGTTAGTTTGTTTAGTTGAATTGAAAAATTCTTATTGTGTTGGATAATCAATTTATCGAGGAAGGCTTTAGACCATATAACACTTTGAACGCGGACGAAGTCGCGGGCACCAGCTAGTTTATAATATTAGTATGGATTTCATCAAAATCACTGTCACTCTCGCTTTCCGCTATATCCCCTCAATAGTACTTTAATGTTAAAACACATTAAGAAACTTCCTGTATGTTCGACTAAGAGCCGACTATACATTGTCACCTCCCAGACAATGACGGGCAGAGACACTCTTTCTAGAGTGCTCTTAAGTTCGCTAACTCCTCGATGAAAGTTACGATGAAACCCGCCAACCCGCCCTCAAAAGAACACATTGTTATAAGCACTTACTAAATCCGGACCAGCTTTTTCAATGTACTCTACTTTATACACATTGTATTCAATTTAAAAAGAATGGTATTTACAATTACTTAACGTGAAAGTGTGACAAACATACAGAGACTATTAGATATATTTATTACCTAACTTCATTGACTAAAATATAGTTCATTTCATATTCCTAATAACATAAATATACTCGTATCATATGGGTTTGGATTTGAAAATGTTTTGTTCTTTCATTTATGTTAGAAGACGTACAAAAAACGTTAAATTTCTTAATACAATAAAAAGTCATCATAGATAATATATTATACATATTACATATTATTACACTATAAATTATTATATATAGATTAATGTTACTTTAAGAGTTCTCTGACGTATAAAAATACATTAGAATAACTCGGACGAAGTGGTAGGCAAAAACTAATCAGTAAAATTGTAATTTGAGCTACAAGTAGGTATATTAAAACAAAAGTCGTGAAAATAAAGTCGTAAATATACCTACAAATCGTATATAACTTTTGTAAGTTCATTTCTATTTTTACCTAAAGTAGTAAGAGCAGAGATTTATACGTAGGTACGCATATTTTTCAATTAACTCCTATCGAAAATTTACTAAGTTAAATTAATAATGTCAAAAATTTGAATCCACTACCTGCATGCAAAAATTTGAATCCCTAATGTGCAGGAACCTTGTCACATTAACATGCACGTGACGTCATCCACAACTAAAATATACAGCTAACAAAACTGACGGTACTGAATGTATCACGAAATTGCGTCACCAAAATGGCGGCCAGGCACATTATTAATTTGTGGGGCTAATACCATCAGTCTTTATATTATTTATCTTAAAAACGAACTCTCAATAGGTATAGGTAACTTTGTGGAAGAAATTCTAGTCTTAATAAGGCAGATGCCAAAATTATCCTAAACTAACTAATAACAATCTGTTACAGGCAAATGAAGTAAGATAATTTGGGACACTGTATTATTGTTCGCAAGTCGAATGGCGTCAAATGTATCGACAGCCATGATTGATGACGTGGTGCGAATATCTAATGGGGTCGACAGCAATTTATCACATGTTGTGTACAGTCACAACTTTGCTTTTTGTAATTCTATACGACTCAATAGCTGGGCGTTGAACATTATTATATTTTAGAGGATACAGGGACCTCCTATAAATTACGTAAATAAGGAGTTTGGGTACGCAAAGTAAAAGCAACCTTAGGTGATGGGAGGTTAGATTATTATTTTCTTGGCAGACAGATTATTAGGTATATTCTGTGTAGAGAAAAATAAATTTTATTTCAGTATTTTCATTATGTTTTATGAAATTTTCAAAATTACTTGATTCTGCTAAGCGTTGGATCTAACTTCGCCGGCGTGGTCTATTTAGACTATGTCCATCTTCAAATTTCCTACTGGTGAAAGATTTATTTTAAATAGGATGAGTAGTTTTGAATATTAAATTCTAAGTAGATCATTAATCTACTTAGAATTTACGGTACTAACGCGTTCACTAATTTTGAGGAAGTTGGTTGCGATGACGGCCGAAACGGTTTAAACTTATTCTTAAATTTTATTTGGAAATGGCTGGATTGTACTAAGTACATACAGTACATATATGTATGTAAGGTTGCCGTGAATAAATAAAATACATATTATTTGTATACTCTAGGGCAACCACGCGAACTCAAATTTAAATGTTCGACAAGAACAGAGAGAGAGAGATATTAAAAATGTATATTTTTTGATGTTGGTATACTACTGAATACATTCACAGCCGATGATAGATGAACGTGTCTGAGTAATGGCCAAGTTATTCCAATTTATCACGATCCGACACCGCACCGCGCTACATACATATTTATTTACCTAGTGCCAGCTGCGTAAACGTGCGATTTGCAGCCACCTCCACACAATATGTTATTGTATTTTTGCTTTTATTTATAGACAACTAGCGACCTGCTTCCGGCTTCGCCCGCGTCCGATCGCTACCAAACTTTACAGGATTACCCGCTGGACTAATCTGAAGGACTAATCTGATCTGAGTCCATAGGAAATGGACGCTGTGTGACGACGGTGGCGCCAATTTTTTTTATATTTTAAACGATTCCTCGTGATTCTAATCCTACATGTTAATTCAGATAATAAACTATCTGTTTTGACGAGCCCCCTGGACGAGTGGCAAGGGTGCTTGCCTAACGTCTCAGGGGCCCCGGGTTCGATTCCCGGCGGGGTCAACTTTGGAAATTTTAATGTAATTTTCAAAATTGACTGGTCTGGATTTGAAAAGTAGTGGTAGAGCACACTGCGTTTCGCAGTCATTTGGGCAGCCCTTCTGGCGGCAGTAACCACCGCCTTACAGAATACCACCGTGAAATAACAGCATATGACTATGCTGTTGTGTTTCGTTGAGTGAGTAAGGGATGCCAGAGCCCATTACTCCCCATCCCTCCCTTATTATACCTTATCCTTAATCCTTCGCACTTGTAGCACTTATGGCGTTACTTGTGTTATAGGCGACGGTAGCCACCTACCATCAAGTGGACCGTCAGCCTGTCTGTCGACCTTAACATAAAATAAAAAAAAATCTGTGCCAAATTTGTTTGTGGGGATTGTGTAACAAACATACGAACTTTCTCATTTATAATATTAATAGTTAGTATTGTATCCTAGTTAACTTAATTACAACTACATTGTCTATTTGTATGGGCGTCGATAGCGGAAACACGATAAGCTGGAGGCTGCTACCGGATCTGCACGTCCATCCATTCAAGCATGTGAACGTATCTAATGGATTCATGCGTAGCTTTTAATCCAAATCGATCTTACAATCGCCGCCCAGCGAACAAGTGGTACATGTTCGTTTGTCGAATAATACTTTATTAATTGAATCTGTACATTATCGTAGCTAAGCACGGAGTTTATTTAGTGGATAGGACCATAAATTCGAAAATTCGTCGAAGAACTAGTATAGTAGTAAGAACCTCGAAGAGTAGAGATTTTGGTAATTTTTCATCATCACTAAAATATTTCTTCTAATAAACTCTTACATGTTTATTTTAAAAAAGTAACGATTTTAATTAATTTGCAAAATGTAAAGTGTCTGTTTTGTAAATTCAAATTCAAATCATTTATTTACAAGTGACATGGGTTAAAGTGAACCAGTTCTTATTGGCTTTGATAAGCCACCTCATGCACTGCCACGTCTGGCGTGTAAAATCGTAATTTACATATACAATAATAATATTAATAATATAAAATATGTCGTAGTCAAAATATGTAAGTATGTAATTAGATTTTTTTTTAAATTTTGTTTATGTAATCTCGTTGTAAAACCATAAATTAATAAAACAGTAATATTAGTTTTCATTTTAAATGATTAATTGATTTAAGTGAAAAACCTAGTTATCAAACCCAGTTTTAAAAAGGAACAAACGCAATTGAAATTGTTTTTTAAAACCATTTACAACAAAGAGAAGGTAATCAAAAATTTCTGACTACAAAGGGTATTCAAAAACAAACGCAAGTTGATTTAATTTTGCATTCCAAAATTAAATTGTAAAACATTTAAAACTGTGTAACGTCGCCAACATCAAACCATGACAAAAACAGAGCATCGCCTTCCGGGCATTTATCTCCCACGGAGAGTTATAAAGGGCATAAATAAAGTAAAACCTATAAGGCTTTAAAGCAACAATGAAAAATACGAACCATTTTAGGTGGAGCGACTGGGCGGGCGGGGCCGTCTCAGTGGAGAGAGTAGCGGGTGGTGTGGCGGGCGTTCGCGAACAATGCGCTTCGGCCGAGAGCACTGCTGCAAAGAAAAAAAAATACATGAACAACCGCTCCAATTATTGACGCGGGCATGAGATGAGAACCTCCAGTTACACGGTGCCTGCACTGTACGCAGATTGCACGGACCATGGAGAACACAGGTAAGGAGGAGTAACTTAACTCAAGCCGAATCCATTACAAACTAGCTGGTGCCGCGACTTCCTCCGCTTTAAAAATAATTAATAATTATATAAGCAATACTAGCTGGCGCCCGCGACTTCGTCCGCATTGAAAAAGAAAAAAGTAGCCTATCCTGTGTCCTGTACGTCTAAATATTTATCTACCAAGTTTCAAGAAAATCAATTAATTTGTTTGAGAGTTATGGAGGTACATACGACATACAATACCTACACTTACAGATTTATTATTAGTATTGATAACGCTTGACCTCTTGTTGTTACAACACTTTAGGCAGGGGATTTTATTTTACATGATCCCTTGGGAACAGTATTTTTTTTCTAGATGAAGGTACCCCTATGTCCTTTCTTGTATTCCTAACAACGTGTATGCAAAATTTCATGATCCGTTGAGTAATTAAGGCGTGAAAAGGTAACAGACAGACAGACAAAGTTACTTTCACATTGATTGATACAAAATTAAATTCACAGTCAAATAATTCTTGATTAAAAATTATTTAAATTTATTTTTTTATTTGTAATAATCATAAATATTCTTAGATGTCGATGGCAGATTGTTTACAATTCTCGTGACAGTTGAAACGAAACTACATTTATCTGCGACAATTTGAATGAAATTTTATACATATATTTCGTCTCCAATTCGCTCGAGGTATTCTGGCGAAAGATTTATACCTATACCGGTATTCAATTCCCGTCAGAAGCATATTCAGTGAGAACCCTCTAGCGTGGATAATATTATGAGGAAGGAATCTCAGAAATCGATTTCCGCAAGTAACGCAAAAGGTTTAGCAGGATATTGCTTCTTAATATATTAAGAAAAATTATATATTTTATTCACACTTTTCTATATAAAAATAAATTTATCTTTTGATAAATTAAAATAAAAATATTTTTATACATATTACCTACGAAATTATGTTCTATTTTAAAATTACCCAGTTGCCATTGATGGCAATGGCGCTGAAACGTGGTTTCTAACTATGGACATCGTAAGAAAGTTTAACATCGCTCAACGAGCTAAGAGGTTACACTGCAAGATCGAATCAGGAATGAGGAGATCCGTAGACGAACGAAAGTTACCGACATAAACCAGCTGATTAGTAAGTTGAAGTAACAGTGAGCAAGACATATTGTACGGACTGACGACAGTGACTGTGGCCGGAAGGTTCTCTAGTGAATGCCACGGACCGGCAAGCGTGGCGTAGAACGTCCACCTGTCGATAATGACCGCGGGTCGACAGTAGATCCAGGCTGCTTCTGACCGTTTATTTTTGAAAATTAGGACCTTATGTCCAGCAGTGGACGTCCTACGACTGAGATGATGATATGTTCTAGTTACCAGTTGATACTGCTACGGGTTAGAACAGTTGCCTAATTTTAATTTTGACCAACACTAAAACCTCTAAGAACACAAATTCACAAATCATAAAGATTGAAAAATTTTAACAAAAATCGGTTTTGCTTATGTTCAGTTTGTTTGGATGGAGGATGCCAAAATGTGCCATCAGTCGTGACGTCATTCTTCCAGGCGAGAATGGTCGCCACAGAAAATTGGGTCCAAAACACTATTGGACTCATACTAATTGGCTCCGGGTTCGCATGTGTGGAAATAACTAAATTTAGATTTTAATCTATACTTTACGAGTATGAAGATGGAATCTTCTGAACCACTTTTGAAAACTTGTTTCACCGTGTCCAGACTATGTACGTATTATGTAAAATAACTCTCACCACGAATATTAAATTATTACAAATCATTATATCCCGCGTTTTACGCAACCCGTCACGAGCCGTAACGCTCCATCCGCCCGCCGCTACAGTCCGGGCTGTGGTTCGGGCTTAATTCTCATTATTATTATTATAATATAAGAGACCATAATAATATATAAGAGAGCCCATCATGTAACTATCTACTTCGGAATAATAATGAGCTCTTCTCATCACACATTTTACGCTATTTCTAAAGCATACTTTTTGGTTTAGCTAACTTACTTTTTTGCTTACTTTTGGTTACTTGTAGATTTTTTAAAATTTTAAGGTCGGCAGACAGGCTTCACTTGAAGGTATGTGGCATCGATGTCTACAGTCGCCTATAACACAAGCAACGCCACAGATGCTGCAAGTGCGCTGCCGACTACAGTAGGATTAAGGATAAAAAATTGGGAAGGGGTAGGCAAATGGGCTCTGGCATCCCTTACTCACCGAAACACAACAGCAAACTTGATGTTATTTCACAGTGGTCTTCCGTAAGGGGGTGGTTACTGCACACCAGACGGTCTCCCCAAATGACTGCGAAACGCAGTGTGCCCTGCCACTACTTTCCAAATCCAGACCAGAGCCAACTATAGGCTATGTTCCACCTAGCTACAATAGGAGCTTATTCAAACAAGCTGTATGTAAACAAATTCCTACAGGGTAGACAGCACACCAGCACCACCTTTGGCTTTGTGTCCTTGATAGTAAGGTAAAGTGGACCGTCAGCATATCTGCCACCCTTTATTAATCAATACTAATAATAAATCTGTAAGGGTCGGTCATGGAGTAATTTACTTTGTTTTTAGAGATATCGTGTTTATAGGCTCTATACGTGACACTGAAACTAAATTGACGATTTTTAGAATTTTTTTCTGTATGTATGTATGTATGTATGTTCCTCTATAACTCCTAAACGAATTAACTGATTTTGATGAAACTTGGTAGATAAACATTTAGACGTACGGGACACAAGATAGGCTACTTTTTCTTTTTAAAACTGTAAGTGTAGGTATTGTATGTATGTATGTTCCTCCATAACTCTTAAACGAATTAACTGATTTTCATGAAACTTGGTAGATAAACAATTAGACGTACGGGACACAGGATAGGCTACTTTTTTTCTTTTTCAACGCGGACGAAATCGCGGGCGCCAGCTAGTCTTTAAAATATATGTAAGAATTATCAAATACTGCTTATGTCTGTATAACAGGTGAAGTGAAATATCATATCAGCCGCAGGACATAGGCCTCCCCCATATTTTTTTCAAAACGACCGGTCAGAAGCAGCCCGGATCGTTGTGATTATATTATCATTGCCTACTTTGAATGAAAAAAATCATGAAATTTCATCAATAAAAATCTTGATGAAATTTCATCAAGATTTTTATTAATAAAAAAAAAGCTAGTATAAAAATAAAAAATCCTGTTATAAAAGTGGCGGAGAGAAATGTATGGAAATTAATTCACCGTAGACTTAACCATCCGTGAAAATATGCCAAACAAATTGTGTTACAAGTATATAATGGGTTTCGCATTTGTTGAAGGGGAAAAAAGTGTAAAGCAAAACGGGGGGGTTATTGGAAATGGGGGAGCGGGTGAGCCATCTCGTGTTGTGAGAGTACCCGCCGGGTGTGACTTCCGACGGAAATACGTTCTGCCCGGAATATGGCCGCCGCATCGCATTACTTCATTCGAATAAATAACATCTTCCAAACTGACTTAAACACTTGCTATATTTACTTACCTATTAGCGGACCGCGTCCGGCTTATTATGGGTGTATTTTTTTCAACAAATTACAAACTACATACCTCTCTATTTAACCAACAGATATAATCAAACAAAATGGCGGTAAAACAAATAGTAGAAAATTACATTATTTTAAGCGCCTCTTTCTCAAATGTCAAATAGGCCCAACTGTCATTTAAAGTCACCTGTAACCTAGGATAATGGAGCTGATATACCTTTGTTTGTACGGTAAATGTCCCAAACATTAAATAGAAAATAATTTTAAAAAATCGGCCATCGAATGATGCAGTAAACTGAGTGCATAATTCAATATAACAGAAAATTATTTCTAAAAGTAACTAATAAACACTTTACATGTAGTTTGTGAAAGAGGCCCTTAAGTTGTTATAATTTGTGAAACTACAGTACGAGTATAAGAATAACTATTGATTCAATGTTTGTTAATCGCTACGAGAGGATGACTAGGCCTAGACTAGGGTACGTATAAATGATTCCCATCCTAACCTAGTTTTGAAATCATTCTTTTTGGCCTATCTGAGCCTTATCTGATTAATGTTATAAGTATTTTTACAAGTTAATTATATTCTTACTTTTTATACTTTAACATTAATCTAACTTAACTGTTTAATCTCTAAAATGTTTTATCAATCTATCTGTTTTCCTCACTTCTTGTTCGGAAACCTCATCGCAAAGTTTGAATAACTTTCCAACGCTAATTGAAACTGAAGCACGAGTTTTACAACATACACCAACTTAAAAAGAGATATTTGAATGAATATTCGGGTCTGCCAAAGTTACTTATACTTGAAACTTACGTGGAAGCTTTCTCTGTACTTACTTCAGCATAAGGCGGAGAGAGGTCATTACTGAACGGTTTCTTTCTTTTAATTTTAGTTAACTTCTGTATGTTACTTATTTCACTTACAATAGATATTTTTAATATTAACAATCTTATTCGTCATCGAGTTTAGTATGCCTTAGTTCTTAGTTCTTATAGTAGTTAAGTTATCGAGTCAATAGGCTGATGATCTTCAAACGCCTGAATAAGTCTTCATAAATTATTCCAAGAACCATCCCGATCACGTCAACTTGCGAACAAAAAAAAACGGATCCAATTCGGTCTAGCCGCTTGGGAGGTAAGATTTCACAGACAGATACACAGATACATAGGATACTTACATGAAACTTATAACACTCCGGTTTTGCGTTGGGGGTTAAAGAGGATAAGGAAACGAGTTCTACCATCCATTACTCTCTCACCGAAACATGACAGCATAATTATGTTGTTATTTCAAGATGGATACACCTTGATAATCATCAATATTTAATACATAATAATTATTATAAAACAAAATGCTTTCTGCCTCCGTCTGTTTTTTCGCTTATTTCTACACCACCTAACAGATTTTAATATGGTGAACGAAAAAGCCCGGTCAGAAATAAAAATATATTTCTTCTAAGGCTTAAGTCTAAGGGCCTCTTTCACAAACTACATGTAAAGTGTTGATTAGTTACTTTTAGAAATCATTTTCTGTTATATTGAATTATGCACTCGGTTTACTGCATCATTCGATAGCCGAATTATTATTATTATTTTCTATTTAATGTTTGGGACGTTTACCGTACTAACAAAGGTATATCAGCTCCATTATCCCCGGTTACCGGTGACTTTAAATCACAGTTTGGCCTACTTGACGTTTGTGAAAGAGGCGCTAAGTATTTTCTAAGGCCCACGGAGGCGTCTAAGTCTGATACCTAATGGATGCAGCACAAATAGCACAATTTGTTTAAGTAGAACGACATAACGCTTCTGAGCTTTTTGTCACATTGAAATTTTACTTTTACTCAGTTATAACACATGTGCGTAGACCTTTAATTAATTCACCGCTAATGACTTAAAGCCAGCTTATCCTAACTAATAAGTAAACACCTCAAACGCTAGATTGAAAATCAGCTATTTGTTGGAATCGTCTGATTAAGGTGCGAACGTGTACAACTAACAGAAAAGTAATACTCTAGGTTTGGATTAATATCTATGACACATTACATCATAAGATAAAGTTGCTAACTTCTTCTAAACCACCCAACGGATTTTTATTATTAGAAAGAGAAAATATATTTGTGTACATATATAATCTGCAGAAAAAAACTGCATCTTTGCGAAGCCAGCGGCGAGTCACTCCTCTAATATGAATGAAGACTTGTATTTTGCAATATAGTACTCGATCGGTTGATTTTCTCTCGAAAAAAGAGATCCCCAAATTAACCTAAATGAATATAACAAATAAGTTTTATATCACATTGTAGTCTACCAATACATAATGTCACTAACACATAAGATCCCAAGTTCTCATCAGTCCTGTTGTGACAAGCCAACCCAGTCAGTATGGGAAAAAACCCAGTCAGATGACAAAATAAAATTCAGAAGTTTCAACAAATTCGCCACATACGTACGGACGTAGGTAATCAATAACCTCAATTGTACCAACAGAATCCGCGCTTTGTTGCGAATGGCGAGAGTTGATAAGGAAAAACGGGTAAATAAGTCGTAAGCCGAACACCACCGGAAAGGGTCAGACGGGAGTGGAGAGCGGGAGTTACTTCCGGGGGACATATACCCTACAGCTTTCCGACGACCGGCCACTGAGTCAGACATTTCGCAAAAGGATGACATACTTTTATGTTATGAATCATTGAGCTTGTACAGAATAAAGAATGCAGGTAGAAACGTCGTTTTATGTTTTCGTATTTGTTCAAATGTGAACATAAGGAATATCAATATCGTGTATACAAACCCTATTAGGGATAGTTTGTTTTCAACGCTTAGTTTTCACAGATGCAACAGATTTTGATTTCTTTTTTCTCTAAGAAAAACCGACAATTTTTATATACTTAGGGCCTCTTTCACGAACTACAAGTAAAGTGTTGATTACTTACTTTTAGAAACCATTTTCTGTTATATTGAATTATGCACTCGGTTTACTGCATCATTCGTTTTTTTTTTTAATATTTTCTATTTAATGTTTGGGACGTTTACCTTACAAACAAAGGTATATCAGCTAAATTATTCCCGGTTACCGGTGACTTTATATGACAGTTTGGCCTAATTGACGTTTGTGAAATAGGCGCTTAGTCTACTTGGTGATACTCGTAGTTAGCTACCACAAAGTAGATAGCAGTGCCAATACAAGTGAAATGCAATTTGACGAGCTCATTGATATATGGTTGAGGACTTCAGGGGTCGGCGATTCGATTTTTACCAGCAGGCCTAACTTTGAAAGTAACTTTTTCAAAGTTGGTTTTGGTCTGTCTGGTGGTACTGCCACCACCCTACAGAGAAATAACAGCATGTGTTCTGTTGTATTTCAGTGAGTAAGTATAGAGGGATATCAGAAGCTCTAGGATCCTTAATTCTACTAAAATAGGCAGCACCTGTGGAATCCTCCCATCATGTGGACCGTAAGCCTGTTTGACGACCTTCACATAAAAAAGTGATCTGTTTATATAAGATTGACAGGATAAAGAATAAGGACAAAGCGGTGAATATGAATTTTCCTATATTTTTTTAGTTGTATTTTTATTGGTTTATTAAAAATCCCGACGAGGTATTTCCATTGAAATAATATATCTTTGCAAGCAGGTATTTCAATATGATAAAAAAATCTCCACTAGTTAGAAAAACAATTTGAAGAGAATATTAAAAGAGAAAATAATTGAAAAATAGATGATGATAAAATTGCCGAAAAACTTCAAGTCCTTTTTTGTTTGCACAGTAATAAACAAGCTATTACTTGCTAATACTTAATATTATGAGCATGCGTAAACATTCTTTCAACTAAAAACCCAACAGTGTTTGCAGATAGAAAATACGAAATAATTTTCAATGACATTGTTGGGATGTGCTCGGGGTTGAGCTACAAAAAATATTGGCGATCATTTATCACCCAAACGTCAGGTAAATCTATGCAAATCGATTTTCCAAAATTTATTACTGACAATTTATTGTTACCAGTCATCGTACGGGTGCAATATTTTATAAATCTTAGTACCGCCATCTACGAGTATATATCCATCGAGTACTGGCTTTTATTCCCTACTTCATCTGTATATCTTTATAAATTATAGCATTTGTAGGATTCTGATTTAACTATTTTACTGTAATTTCATCAAAATGCGTTCAATACTTTCCACTGGGTGAAATGATTTTAACGATTCTTTTTTATTTGAAAGCTGGTGCTTCCCGTATGGTCCTATTTCAATTTGGTCCAGTTCTGACAATGGCATCCATGAGAAAACGCTTTGAAGTCCGTTTTTTTCAACCGACTTCCAAAAAAGGAGGAGGTTCTCAATTCAACTGTTTTTTATTTATTTTTTTATGTTTGTTACCTCAACTTTCCACTGGGTAAACCGATTTTGATGATTCTTTTTTATTTGAAAGCTGGTGCTTCCCGTGTGGTCCCAATTTCACGGTGTCGGTCGGTCCGTCGGTTTTTTTTTTTTGTTAAAAAGAGTTATTGCATTTATATTAATAGCTCTTGCTCGCACCATTTTTAAATTACAGCCTACTTATGCCGGCGATCTATATCGATCCCAAATCGATCCTGATACCTATTCTATTCTAACTAAAGAATTTTTTAAATCGGATGAGTAGTTTCGATGATTATCTCCTACATATACAAACAAACAAACATACAAACTTTACCTTTTTATAATATTAGTAAGTATATAACAAGTTATAATATATTATAAAAAAAATTAATAATTTATTATTTAAAACATAATATGCTTTTAAGCCAAACTAAAAAAAACTCTTAAAGCAATTTCCATGTCTATTTTCAACAACAAACAATACGCTAGAGTTCACATGAATTGGGGGAAAAACAAAGTCACCCTTCATTACAAAGAAAAAGGATCGACTATAAACGCTTTGTGTAGTTTCGACACCTATTTGTAGTGAACCCCTGGAGAGGTTTCCAAACAACGTTGATTTCCTCGTGGCGCGGCCAAAGCAGCTTACGAAGGAAACAAAAAAAAAGGTTGGAAGAGAAAGAAAGAAATAAAAAATGCACAGAAACACGGAGGTCGGAGTTTTTCCTGTCACCGGGCGCAAACAATGCCTCTATTGTCGGGGCTTCCCCCCTCTCGGGGACTTTCCCTGCGCGGCCCGCCACGGAACAGTCGAGGAAACGAGCATCTTTTGTTTCTTCCCCCCACAACTCCGTAACAACGAGTGCTTTGAACCCGCGGTCATCTGTTTACATCGCGCCGACTAAGAAAAAAGACATCGCAATATTTGTTCTAGCAACCCCGCACGTTAACATTATAAACGGGATCCCGGGTTAATGAGAGAACAATTTGGCGAGAAAACAATTACAGTATAAGAGTAAGCAGCGTGTCCATCTATTCTATTGATTGTGGATACACTTTACAAAAATCTATAACCTATCTATCTATCACTACATATTACAAAACAAAGTCCTCCGCCGCGTCTGTATGTCTGTCTATTCGCGATAAACTCAAAAATTACTGCACCGATTTTCATGCTGTTTTCACCAATGGATAGAGTGGTTGCATCCGTGCTAAGCCGGGAACAGGCGCTAGTGATATTATAAATGCGATTGTTTGTTACTCAATCACGCAAAAACGGTGGAACGGATTTGACTGAAAAATTTCACACAGATAGTTTAATACCTAGATTAACATAGGATACTTTAAAAACGTGAGCTTCCTGTGGAATTTTCAAAAACGAACTAAACTAACCTGTCTACTATGTTATACCAGCGACCCACTTCGGCTTCCCATCCCAAAAGCCTTTGTTGCTAAATTACATTCCCATTTAGGAAAAAAGAAGAGAAATGTCTTGGCTTATGATTAGATCCTTTTTTGACGTGGAATTCTAATGGTAGTTAGTAATCTTGACCCGCTCCCAGCATCAAACGAATGCAATTTTCTTTGAATAATATACACAAAGTTTCTTTGTTTATCGCTCTTTTCTTTAGTCAAAACCGTATCAAAATCCGTTGAATATTTTAGATGCATACAACGACTTATTAACGACAGTTTATAATATGTATTCATCTAATCTAATAATATTATTTCTAAATAGAGAGTTTTTTAAGTTACACCATTCATAACTCGAGAGGCTAACGCTATCGTAGTCTATTGACACAAGCATTGACACAGGAGCTCAATGTGCGTTGCCGACCTTATTAAGATTGAGGATAAAGATAAGGAAGCCACCAGGGAAATAGACTTTGGCATCCCTTACTCACTCACCAAAACACAACAGCACATGTGCTGCTATTTCCCTGTGGTCTTCGGTAAAGTGTGGTTACTGCGAAACAAAATGGCAACCTGTCTGTAGATTTTTACATAAAAAGTTATATATGTATCGCTGCTTAAAAACTGAAGGGCCATAAAACAAAAAAATCCAAAAATGTTTTTATTGCAAAAATACAATCACAATCCCAAAGATTTAAATCTTTGCACAATCCTTAATATTGTATGTTGCAAAAAGACTTGGTTGTTTTATTCCATATTTAGTATATTTTAAACATTTTTTATATATTCAAAAGTAACTTATATGCTTACATCTCTTCTAGTATTCAGTTTATTATAAAAGTACTTAAAACATTTAATGCTACTTAAAAATACGCTTCTAACGATGTATAATGTGCATATATTTGATATATATCTAATAAGAAAAAAATAGACAAAAAATAATTTAGCTCTCCTGTAAAAAGTGTAATTTTTATTTGTGGCCATTTAGTTTTTAATCAGCGGTATGTTATTTCGAGCTTTTTCATTTGTAATACTTACAACCACTGAAAAAGCTTACGAAAGAAATAAAGGAAAAATATCCGAATTCTGAATGGGGGATTAATTTCGTTTGTCACCCAGGTTGTCACTACAATCTAGACTAGGCGGTATCAAGTTTTTCGTCGAAGCCATTAGCTACAAATAAAATCCACATTATGAAAGTCCCCAGTGTTCTGTACCTCTTCTAACGTAACTTAATTTACTTTTCTTTGCCTGCAAAGCCAAGCAAGCTCATATACTCGTTATTTGAATAAATAAGGTTCTCTGAGCCCGTCATAAGGGTTTGAAAGACTTTTTTTCATGCCTACGTAAAGAGCGGACGGGGTAAACAAAGTGAAATTTATTTTTAACATCCTAATAGGGATTTGTAAGAATTATGAAGCCTTTAGCCGAACCGAAGTGGATATTTCTTTATAGAATTCATAAAATAGACGGCCACAAATCCCTCGAAGGCGGCCTTTTAAAGTTGACAAAGAAATATTGCGTTGCGGTTTATCGCTTAATAATATCGATTTCTTAATATTTTGAAATTAAATTTCAATAATACATATTTGTAATATACTTTTATTTTAATTAAAAACGATTCAATTCTGTGCTTTCTGACTTCAGATCTCAGAAAATCCTATTTTATTATACTTCTTCGTAGGTATAAGTACTTAAAGATTTATCTACGTTTACTTTTTTATTATACACTAGCTGCTGCCCGCGACTTCGCCCGCGTAACTTTGTAAATTATATACTAAAACCTTCCCCGAGAACCATTCGTGAAAACAGTTGGTTCTAATTGGATATTGAAAATCGTATTGTGTCGTACGTTGACCATAAAATAGCTCTGAAGAGAAGAAATTAAAATGTTTCCTCATTTAGAAATCCGCACATACATAGGCTATGGTGAAGCAGCTTGATTCGAAAATACCTTACACTTCCTTCTTTTATTGCACTTTCAAATTGAATTCTCAGTACGGCGAACGCCATACTCGTTCCGCCTACTTGTTCCGGTTAAATTGCATTTGGTGTTCTGCTATGCGAATTCTGTTCTACCGATTGTAACGAAATTAAATTTTGTCCGATGCCCACTCTGATCACTCTGAATGACCGTAAATTCGTTTCGTAAATTATAAAATTACTATTACAGGTATACCTGAACAAAACATGTAGGTACAGATACAAAAATTTATTTATTATGTACTAATATACAAAACTGGTTTTTTATCTTTTGCATAAATACCGAGAAAAAATGAAGAAAGTGATAGAAAAGCAATTTTAGAGAGAAAATTCTATCAATAATATATATTAAATATAAAAATATTTGAGAATGTTTGTTACCCTTTCACGATAAAATTAATTAACGGACTTGACGAAAATTTACAAAAGGAGTCGCGGGCTAGTAAATATAAACTAATATCAAATGTATAAAGTTGAATCCAGACTATGTAACAAAATATGTTACAAAACAAAATTATATAACTTAGTTATATAATAACATAAACTATGTTATGTTAAATAACGTGACTCAAGCGCATTACGTGTAGACACTCATGAAGTGACTGTGACGTTTGTATAGACATGTTAGATAACATTGTTATACTTCACTGTTATTTTAATGTGTACAGTCTTGTTTTACAATGTGTATGTTTGCAATATTGCACAACTGTTATAAAACAAAGTTATAATATAACAATTCTTATTGTTAAGGTCGACAGATAGGCTAATAACGGTCCACTTGATAGTATGTGGCTACCGTCGCCTACAACAGTCGCCTATAGTGTGCTTGTCGATCATAGTAGACAGGGAAATGGTCTCTGACATTCCATACTCGCTTATCGAAACACAACAGCACACATGCTGTTATTTCACGCTGGTCTTCTTGGTTACAACCGTTAGACGGGTTTCTCAAATGAGTTTGTATTGTCAAATTAAAGTATGCACAAACACGGCCTATCTTAAGGACGCGTAAAAGAGAAATAGCCAATCCTAGATTTGAATTTTATCTTAGTAAATAAAGTCCAATTTGAAAAAAAAAATAGATAAATACATTATAAATGAAAGGGAAGACTCGGACAGAAAACATAATATAATGAAATTTTCTCGATAGAAAAAAATCACCAAGTGAACTCTCATTTCAATCGATTTTAGTTTTATTTTCATAATGACACACATTCTCACTTCACAGATAATCTAATGCTTTATGTAACAATTTTTCATTTGACATTGTAGTTTACGAATAATTTAATATTTAATACTTTTGGCACTTACAACCATTTTTATTCAGCGAGATGCGCTATCTTCCGTCGCATGTTGTGCGTAGCTCTACGTATTTTGTGTCACTATCTTATCCAGGCAACGCGGGTGAAATTACAATTTTTTTTTGCTTTATACGCACTCTTAAGGTGAAGAGTTATCCTGAGACGTCACAAACAAAATCAATTCCGTACAAGTGTAATTCGAAATGAATCAGAACAATTAAATAACATAAACTTAGTTGATTTAAATCTCAACGTGTGTTTGTAGAGCGGCTAATTAAAACCGTATCCGGTCTCTTGGCGCGCCGACAGTCGGCCCACGTTACGCCCGGCCCGGATCACTTCGTAGGTACCTACTGCTACTCCGGTCCCACGATTAAACCCCATTCCTACAGATTTGGAATTTCAATTTAGAAAGTCAGCTTTTACTTAAATAAACAAGGGCTTTCGCTCCCGCTAATTGTCTGCCAAACTCAACAATTACTTTTTAATTTTATCATCGTATCACAAACCATATTTTACTTAATATTTTTATACTAAAATGCACGAATCAACAGGCAGCTTTTTAGATGTGATATCTGTTATGATACCTAAGGAGTTATGATATTATATTTACTAATCCATACTAATATTATAATATAAATGTGAAAGGACAGTCAGAAAACCTTTCATCCAGAAAAAGCATTGTTTACGAGGGATCATTTAAAAATAAAAATAAAAACAAATGCCTGACAAAAATATATAGCAAATAAAGATCGAATAAATGTTTTAATACCTTAAAAAAACGGACGAAGTCGCGGGCGAAAGCTAGTAAAAGGATGGATCGCTAATATTTTTTATTATATACATTAATTTTTAGTACTTTAAAAACATTAATCAACAATAAATGTCATCAAACTTCAACTGTTTCAAAGACAATAAAATAATTTGCTAAAAGGTCTCACGTGAACAACTAAGTCATTACATTTTCTTTCCCATCCGAAACAGCTGTCGGGACGTAAAAGAACAAAACAAATGAACAAATAATGGGCGAGCAATTTTGCGGAAAAAGACGAGCGACTCGAGGGAACCTAATTTATCATCAGCGCTGAACATGCCCCACCAACTTTTGTTGTATGGACATAAAATACTTATTCTACACATTACCCACTAGAATGTAACTGCTTATGTTCCATTTTATCTTTCCCTGATATTTATCTAATAGTGCCTAATGAATAAAATCAAAGTATCTGCATAAGATTTTGTGATTTCAAAATGAAAACCCAATTATGAGCTTTAAAAGTCATTAAGTCTATCCATCTAGAGAAGTCAGAAAATACATATACATCCATCTACAAAGTCGAGGGCTTAATTTATAATTGACATTGGTGAAATATTCACTATTTACTCTTTTGTAGCTTAAAAGAACATTTTAAGCTTTTATGCTAGGTAAACCGCAACGGATTTAGGTCAGAAGTAAACGTCGATTTTTTCGATTGCATAATTTATTAAACACAGTGGAAAATATATAGACATTAAGTTTCAATTGAATATCATGAACTAGGATATTTCTAAAATTGAAATAAACATTCAAAGAAAGAGAATCAATCCCAATCAACTTTACCTACAGTAAAAATTACTTACGTACTTCG
The DNA here is from genome assembly GCA_945859745.1 of Synanthedon formicaeformis. Lineage (NCBI taxonomy): Eukaryota > Metazoa > Arthropoda > Insecta > Lepidoptera > Sesiidae > Synanthedon > Synanthedon formicaeformis. The sequence goes on from OX243970.1 coordinate 6,332,646, forward strand.
CAACCTTGTGATTGTACTACTAAGACGATTAAAAATATTTTGTTCACTATCAACATCGTCATCAACCTAAGCATATAATATAGGAACTAGGGACCCGCCTCCGGCTTCACATGGATGCATCGTTGATGCGGTTCAAAACTCGACTGTCCAGTTTATGCCACAACGCAAAATATTTTGCCACCAATACTAATACCAATTAGGGGAGGCGCACATAAGTTACTATCGCTTAAATTATGTGAATAATCAATTATTCACTTCAGATAATATGTTAGTTGCTGAAGCGATAATCCGAACACACACACACTGTCCTATCGTACTCGATAGAACTAATGCATAAGCTCAACATAAGCTACTATTCTGTCGCTAGAGCGATCCATTTTCATATTAGAATCAGTTGTAGAAGCTTCTGTGACGCAGCTGAAGCTGTGACAAAAATGATCGCTCAAGAAGTGTCTGTGCTTTCGAAGTTGTCACAAGCAACAATGTGGACGCCGAACCTAGACGAAACGCTTTGCTCGCGCGATAGTAATCAATGTGCGGCCTTCCTCTGAACTAATATAGGTATAGGAGTTCATTCTCACTAGTCCCTAACATAAGATGCTACTGGGACAAATAATTCCCACTTATTTCTTAATTCCATTTACGATATTAACCCAGGAATTTGGAAGCGTCAGGACCAATATTTCCCAATAATACCATAGAGAATCTAATAACATGAAACTCTTGAGATTTATTTCAAAGTCCAAGCAACTAAGTTAGGTGTTATTTATAACATAATCGGTTGAACGCCTGAGGCTCCACTTTCGCTTACTATTGATAAAGACTAAAGGCAGGGAGGGCACTACCTGATGAATTTACCGCGAGCTGTCTGTTTCGCCTCTAACTTCTAAACCACATAACAGGTTTTAAAGCGGTTTTCACTAGTGGATAGAACGATAAACGAAGAAGGTTTTTGGATATAATTTTTAGAAAAAAAAATCCATGTAAAGCTGGGGCGCGGCTACTTAATATTATAAAGAGAGATTTTTATTTTTGTTTGTAATGAATAAACTCAAAAACTACTGGACCTATTTTAATAATTATTTCACGCGCGGACGAAGTCGCGTGCAACAGCTATTATAAATTTAATTATAATTGTAAATTATAATTGTGTAATAAATTTAATGTTATAGTTTCTTATTCTAATCTTAGTTGCTGCCTTGCTGCTACGTATACTTATGTGAATTTACATCTTAAAATAAAAACCTTAATTGCGAGTTTCTAAAATCCAAATATATTTAATAACTTCAAATCTTCAAATACATAATGTTACAAGAAATTACTTACAACAGTATTCTTTTATTATGTGCCATTAGCTCTTTGTGACGTTTTCGAGTCTGTACAAGTAAAATATTTAACAAGCATTTTTTTAACAAGCGTAAAATAATTGCCCTTTGTGAAACATCAAACAAGTGACGTGTGTCGCTGCGTTGATAAACACTCATTCAAATTGGTATTCTGCAATTAATTTGACTTAGGGCCTCTTTCACAAACTACATGTAAAGTGTTGATTAGTTACTTTTAGAAATCATTTTCTCTTATATTGAATTATGCACTCTGTTTACTGCATCATTCGATAGCCGATTTTTTATTATTATTTTCTATTTAATGTTTGGGATGTTTACCGTACAAACAAAGGTACGAGTATATCAGCTCCATTATCCCCGGTTACCGGTGACTTTAATGACAGTTTGGCCTACTTGACGTTTGTGAAAGAGGCGCTTAAAAGTAATGTTTTTATTTTTCTCTTCAGGCAATTTATTCAAGTAGTTAACGGTGCAATCGAATTGATACATTTTAAAATTTACTTTACTTTGTCAATAGCTTTGTTACCTTATGTTTATTGTTACTCGTGTCAATAGTTAATTATTCACCACTAGCTGTGCATGTAGTTCATTTTTTGAAAATCCTGCAGTGACATAGGATTTTACCAAGATAAAAAGTATCCTATATGTTAATCCATTAATAAACTATCTATTTGTCAAATTTCATCCAAAGCCGTTTTTGCGTGATTGAGTAACAAATTTCCAAGCAATGTTACTCCAAGAGTAACAAACAAAAAGCATTTAAAGTATTATACTCCTGCTATTTAAAGTATTATATTAGGGATACTCCTGCGTGCGATCCTGAAATCACAATACAGGGTTCAGTGACGCTGTTGTGTTTTAATTCGTGTAACGCTAGAGCCTTAAAATGAAACAAAACGAAAGATACTGTACGATCTTATATTACGTAATCGATAAATCTATACTAATGTTATAAATACTAGCTGGTGCCCGCGACTTCGTCCGCGTCGAAAAAGAAAAAAAGTAGCCTATCCTGTGTCCCCTACGTCTAAATGTTTATCTACCAAGTTTCATGAAAATCAGTTAACTCGTTTAAGAGTTATGGAGGAACATACATACATACAGAAAAAAATTCTAAAAATGGTCAATTTAGGTTCAGTATCATGTATAGAGCCTATAAAACCGATATCTCTGAAAACAAAGTAACTTACTCCATGACCAATCCTTACAGATTTATTATTAGTATTGATGATTGATGTGAAAGTAACTGTCTGTCTGTTACCTTTTCACGTCCAACTACTCAACCAATCATCATCATGACATTATGCATACACATTGTAACGGATACAGAAAAGGACATAGGATACTTTTGATCCAGAAAAAAGGGACTTTTCCAAAGGGATAATGTAAAATAAAATAAAAATCTAACGCCTGGCCAAAGGAACAAGAGGTCAAGTGCATATTTTATTTTAATTCTCAACGCGGATGAAGTAGCGGGCATCAGCTAGTGGGCTATATAAACTAAAATTTAAATATCGAACACGTGTAGAACAGAGAGTTGACAATTTGTATTCAAACTTTTTCCATGAAAACTCTATCCGTATTTTCAACGTATTAATCACGTTTATGCAAGACAGGCAGAACAGTTTTGGGCGATTGGATTCTAGTGAGTTCATTGGACTCAGTATTATAAAAGGTCCATGCGCAGATATTGAGTAACTTATTTTTCTTTTTGCATCCATCTTCGGCTAGACCACATGCATATCTTCCTATCTTACCTTTTTCTTTATAGTCTTAGTCTGAGATTCTCAGGGTAGGCACTAGCACCCCCTAGTGTTGCTTGCGTATAGACAAAGTAAGTATCCAGCTATCATTAAGGAGCCCGTCAAACTGTTATTATTTCTAGTTTCTAGCCTTTAAAATGACACAAGTCGACGGCGCGAACTCATCGGTGCGTGTAACTAAAATTCATTCTGTCTCACACAGCACAATGCGAGGGAAGAGCAGTCGAGTGAGATGCACAATATCATAAACGGACCCTTGGGCATATACTCTTTTTGACAAAACTACTGCATATATATATTTCATGTAAAGTTATTTGAACTCTTGAATAACTAATCAATGTTTGTATGCAAAGTATTACGGAGTTTTTGTACACTGGATTGACCTAATCACCCTCAAAGTTGCATTAAAACTTGTGTTAAAATATGGATTTTTCAAGGATCATATCTTTTAAATTAATACTTTTTTTTTAAGTTTGTATGACAAGGAACCTAGTTAACGACAAGATAAATCGGTATCATGCACTTTTGTAAATTAAACATAAAACAGCAGAGTAATAATCAGTCTACGTTTGTATGGAGAAAAGCTGATTTGTATCACCTTAAAGGCCCTAAAGAAAAGCGCCAGTCTTATCTTCATTTTTAATAAGTCTGATCGCTGTATCGAGGCTCGTGCTTACAAGCTTTATTTCTATTAAAATAATTGGTCATAAAAAATAATTGTAATTGATTCTCTGTTGTCTTTACTTAACCTCTGTTGCTACTCTGCTTTACGTAATTATCATTAATTTTCCCTCCAATACCAAAAAAGTATACGCATAATAATTAGAGGCCGGAGCCCATCTCAAAGTGCTACAACTAATTAATCTCACTTTTTATCATCGTATTTAAAAATATCTCATTAATTACTTCCTTTAATAGAGTAATTTTTATCCCAATTATCACAAAGCTAGCAAACTTAACACTTAAGAGAACTTTGATTAAAAAACATTACATTAATTTTTACTGCACTTCAATTCTTATTACAATTCCGAATATTAAATTAGAAATCGAATTAAAGCAATTGATTGTGGACGTATTTTAACGTAATATTTTAAGGGCTTATTTTTTAAGGCTTAGTATTTTCTAATCTATACTAATATATAAAGCCGAAGAGTTTGTTTGTTTGTTTGTTTGGTGGTACGAGCTAATATCAGGAACTACTGGTTCTAATTGAAAAATTATTTTCGTGTTGGATAGTACATTTATCGAGTAAGGCTATAAGGCTATAGAGAACGCGGACGAAGTCGCGGGCACCAGCTAGTAATCTTATAAAAAAAAAACGAGCGAACCTGAACATAATTCAATGACCATTTGAATGTTCAATAACTTATCTTATTATTAATAATTATTTATTTATTGTATCCAAATTATCTTAAGTTGTTATTTATTATTTATACTAGCTGGTGCCCGCGACTTCGTCCGCGTTAAAAAGAAAAAAGTAGCCTATCCTGTGTCCTGCACGTCTAAATGTTTATCTACCAAATTTCATGAAAATCAGTTAATTCGTTTAAGAGTTATGGAGGAACATACATACATACATACATACATACATACATACATACAATACCTACACTTACAGATTTATTATTAGTATTGATGATGTACTGTATATTCAGTATGATTTATTATTATTATTTATGTACAATATGATTTATGAAAAAAATATAATTTATAATCTAAATAATTTACAAATAGAATATCATATAAAACTTTGGTCCCTTAGGCAAGGTCCCAAGCAGCTGGTTGCATTACTCGTACCTCGTTGTATTGCAAGGGTAATTTGTTGACCGAGGCAATAGCTCTGGAAACGCTAGAGGCTTTCCATCTTAACATTGGCTTATCTTATTATAAGGTTGGGAAGATTAAGTTATATATTAGTATTCATTAAATTGTTTATGTATATTTTGAATGTTAAATTTTAAATCAATTTTAAATCAAAATTCGTAATGTAAGCCTTCTAAATCGCATAGTACCTAATCCGTACTAATATTATAAATGTGAAAGTAACTGTTTGTCTGTCTGTTACATTTTCACGCCTTAATTATTCAACTGATCATTATAAAATTTCGCATGCACGTTGTGAGGGATACTAAAAAGGATGTAGTGTACCTTTTATCCAGAAAAAAGGACCGTTCCCGAGGGATCATCTAAAACAAAATAAAAAACTAACGCCTGACCTATTATATTATATTATATTATATTATATTATATTATATTATGTTATGTTATGTTATGTTATATTATATTATATTATATTATATTATATTATATTATATTATATTATATTATATTATATTATATTATATTATATTATATTATATTATATTATATTATATTATATTATATTATATTATATTATATTATATTATATTATATTATATTATATTATATTATATTATATTATATTATATTATATTATATTATATTATATTATATTATATTATATTATATTATATTATATTATATTATAAGCATTATATTGCTTATACTTTTTTTATTTTTCAACGCGTAAGAAGTTGCGGGCACCCTAGTAGTACCTAAATAAATCATATAAAAGACCTATTTCTCGTTTATAAGATTGCTAAAAACGAGATAAATAACGGGGCAGTGTCTACTTGAAAGTAACAATGATCAATTTGAAGAGAAAATCCATTTCCTTCGATTGGGAATGTCGATAAAAAGAGATTGTTGAAGTGGGGGATAATCTTCGGTCGTTCGCTAGAGACAATGTTGATAGAGGCAGTCACCTCTGACTTACTGCGCGCCGGCTAATTGTTTGCCGTCGCCTTTACGGATGCTCACCGGATGTATTACGGCAGCTTTGTCGAGGTAAAATTAGGCTTATAGTAGTTCTATGGAACTCACAAAGGCACGTTGTAGCTATATTTGGATTTCTTTTTACTCTTCTTCTATAGAATAAGTTTATATATGTGTCGTTCATTGTAAAAGTGAACTATCTCCTTGTAACTGAATTTTAGAATAACGAGCTTTTTGCGAATTATAGTGTAGGAAAAAAATATAAGCATTCATTCATTGTTTTCATCTACTATTGGAGTTACTTCACTTTTATATTGAAAGTTATGACTAAATGTGATACCATTAGGCAAGAAAATATGGTTTTAAAAATAGGGATTTACACCACTTTTACAATGAACAACACATATCTCTCTAAAAGAAATCTAGAAATTAGTTTTTGATATGTAGATTAAAAATACGATAACGACCAATTGATAAATATTAAACGAATGTTACTACGTAAACAAATGTATGAGTATGTTATCAATACTAATAATAAATCTGTACCTAAGTGTAGGTATTGTATGTATGTATGTTCCTCCATAACTCTTAAACGAATTAACTGTTTTTCATGAAACTTGGTAGATAAACATTTAGACGTACAGGACACAAGATAGGCTACTTTTTTCTTTTTCAACGCGGACGAAGTTGTGGGCGCCAGCTAGTAAAATTATATAGACTTTATATAAGACTAGCGACCAACCCCCAGCTTCGCCCGGGATGCAATTTTTTATATACACACATCTTCCTAGTTTATCCCACTTTCCATGGCTTTTGTACACAGGTATGGCTTTTTTTATCTACACGATTTGCTAACTTAAAACACCATACACAAAGTTGTAATAGTTACCGGCTATTAAAACCTTAAATACAATTAAATAGGGGATACAATATTACAGCAGTATTTCTGAACATCGGAAACAGATGGCGCTCTAAAAATTTTTACTCGCTTTCAGATTACAGAGAAAAACGAAAGAAATGCAGGAACGTTTTCAATATTCCAGTCCTTTTTCATAATATAGGTAGTAATGTCAATAATGGAATCTTTCACATTTTCTTCAGCCGACATTATTTAACTCCAGCTACATTTCCATACTACAAATAAAAATATATTATGTCAAATACTTACATAGTACAGTTAGAGGTATTAGCAGCATGTTCTATGTATGTAATCTGAAAAGAAAAAATGATATTTAATCTTTTAGTAATAAATTTTATAATAATAATAATAATAATAATAATAATAATAATAATAATAATAATAATAATAATAATCATCATTTATTTGCTGAATATAGGTTACAATGGTTTTACAAATATATAAGTCTCACTACATTCTACCCTTCGAGGGTGTGCAAAATTTTTAAGTAAGTATACTACATAAAACAATAAAGCTAATTAATATTACTAATTATTACTATAAATTATCAGTTTTATAATCTTTTACACTATAATAACATTTGTCAACGAGTAATTGCTTCATTTTCTTCTTGAATAAATTAATATTGAGTTCTTTAATGGTGTTCGGAATTTTGTTGTATATAACTGGCGCTTGACAAAAAACACTTTTATGCATCAGGGCTGTTTTTGCTTTTCGAATGCATAATCTGTTAGGATCTCTTTGGGCTCTTTGACTATTATCAGAGACTCTCTCAAATAGGTTAGGGTTGGATTTCACATAAACAACGATCTCATATATAAAAAGCGATGGAAGTGTTAGGATTTTATACTTTTTAAAAAAGGGCATACAACTATCCATAACTTTTAATTTAAACATGGCTCTAATACACCTCTTTTGTGCCTTAAAAACAAAACTTATGTCTGTCGAATTGCCCCAGAATAGAAGCCCATACCTTAACACAGATTCAACAAGTCCGTAATATGCTAATAAGAGTGCATCAATGCTTAAAGTGTTACTTAATTCATGGAGGGCATATGCTTGTTTGCTTAAACGTTTTCTGACACTTTCGATATGATATTTCCAATTATAATGCAGTGAACATTTAGTGCTTTAAAACACAGCATATTATGTGCTGTTGTGTTTCGGTAAGTGAATAAGGGATGTCAGAGCCTTACCTTACCTCTCCTTATCCCTTATCCTTAATCTTTCTATGGTCAGCAGCGCACTTGCAGCATATATGGCGTTGTTTGTGTCATAGGCGACGGGTATTTGGGCTCAAGGCATCATTCACGTCAGCCTGTCTGTCAACCTTAATGTAAAAAAAGATAATGAGTTCGTTTAACAATAAATATCACGAGATAGATTGTCTTAACAGGAAACACCATAGCGTAATTTCATCTATACTAATAGTTTTTGAAAAATTGTTTCACTGTTGGGAAGCTATATCATCAGTGATTAACATAGGCTATTAATCAATACTAATAATAAATCTGTAACTGTAGGTAAGTATTGTATGTATGTATGTTCCACCACAACTCTTAAATGGTAGATAAACATTTAGACGTACGGGACACAGGATAGGCTACTTTTTTCTTTTTCAACTCGGACGAAGTCAGTGCAACAACTAGTATAACATAATTTATCAAACAAATATTTAATTTACGATGTAAATAAGTTCATAGAAATGTTTCACTCGTTTTCTTTACGTCCAATACTTTTTAATCTTACTTACTCGATTCGTGGTATTTTTTTTTTTCAAGGTTTCCTACCAAACTTTTGTACAACAAATTCTAAAGATGGATGATAAATTGATAAGTAATTACTTCTATTGTGAGTTCATTCTTATGAATAAATTCATATTTTTCATTCTTATGAAAAATATGTATAATCTTCTTAGATTATACATATTTTTTTATTTATAAGAAATTGATATCTTAACTGATTATAATGTAGAACATTAAAAAAACAGGTACATTTTCATTATTTTCATTCCTGGAATGAGTTCGCTTCATTACCGTCTCTAAAAACTTGGAAATTATTAAATAGCCGTGGATGTCCACAAAACTTTTTGCCTAACAAAATTCTTTATTATTTTTCTTTGATTCTTGATGATGGATAAGTTAACATCCCATTATTAGGTAAAATGTCATTTGTCACTTTAAAGATCTGTGGTTCACTCGAGTTGTGTGGGATATTTTGCCCAATTTGATTATACATATTTTAGTGACTTTTAAAATAAAAAAATACTCAATTAAACATACAAATTTCCTCAGCTACAATAGTGAAATAATTATTTTATTATAATAATTAAAATTTTACAAAGAGGTATTTTAATTAAAATTAAAAGATAGTTCAGTTGGATGGTTAATTTTTTATTGCAATCTATACTAATTAATATTATAAAGAGAGAAGATTTGTACGTTTGCAATGAATAAACTACTACACCGATTTTGAATTTTTTTTATCAACGAGTAACATTGGCTATCATCAATCATCATCAATACTAATAATAAATCTGTAAAGGTTGATCATGATGTAAGTTACTTTGTTTTCAGAGATATCGTGTTTATAGGCTCTATACATGTGACTGAAACTAAATTGACCATTTTTAGAATTTTTTTCTGTATGTATGTATGTATGATCCTCCATAACTCTTAAACGAATTAACTGATTTTCATGAAATTTGGTAGATAAACATTTAGACGTACAGGACACGGGATAGGCTACTTTTTTCTTTTTTAACGCGGACGAAGTCGCGGGCACGAGCTAATTTTAAATATAATTTTTTAATTGCTTCCAATGTGAAAATTTATATTAAAAAGCTAAAAACCTAAAGCGATTACTCGACCTAAAGCGTTTGAATAATGAAGCGCTTAATCCGCTGGCTTTACTTGGAAATGCTTTTATAAGCGCATCCCAGTATCAGTGTAAGATCAAGCCCATTATTCGCGAAGCAAACCGACGCAACGATTCATTTATTTGCGGGCCTCGACTAATTTAACTGTCAGGAGAAATTTACGTCAGAGAAAACAAATCGTTTCAATATGGCTCGCCACAGTTTATATAGTATAGAGCAACGGATGTAATAATCGTAACATCTGATTAATTATAACTGTATATGGACAAAAGAGGAACCTTGCGGCCTACATTTGGCAGACGGAACATTGTTATTTCAGTAACAAATCAATAGAACATGCCTACAATTCCCATCTGCCCGTTTGCGTAGGTACATTAACTATTCCCAATTTATTATGTACTAGCTGGCGCCCGCGACTTTGTCCGCGTTGAAAAAGAAAAAAGTAGCCTATCCTGTGGCCTGTACGTCTAAATGTTTTTCTAATAAGTTTTCTGAAAATTAGTTAATTCGTTTAAGAGTTATGGAGGAACAAATATATATACATTGACCTACACTTACAGATTTATAATAAGTATTGATGATACAATTTTTAATTAAATATTATTTGGGAGAATCAGTCTGAGGCTGTAACCTCACATAGTATAATTTGAAGTCGCTTTTCGCTTCTGTCTGTCTGTATATGCGCTAACTACTAAAACACGCAACGGATTTTTATACGGTTTTTACTAATGGAAAGAGAGATAAATGAGAATATCTACAGTTTTTAAAGCTAAATTATTGAAAGTTTAACATTTTCAAAAATACATCACCTTTGAAGTTTATTCGATATTTTCTAAATATTCTATTTTATTTTTATTTATTTCTAAAAGCACATTTTTTTGTGCTCACATTTCTTTGATCCCCTCACTAGGGTAAGCAGACAGGTTTGAGCTTTTTCAGTCCTTTTGTCTATCTATCGAATTTTCATAAAAATTACGTTGGTCTGTACCTATTATTTGTTATGTTAATCCCTGATAATGTAGTTTACTTTATTAAACGCCTAGTTTACTTTTGTCGCCTTTAGGCGAAACAATTTTCAAAATCAGTCCAGTAGTTTTTGAGTTTATTCATTACAAACAAAAATACAAATATTTTCCCTTCATAATATTAGTATATATTTCCGAGACTCTTCTCAGTAATTCTCGGTAGTCTATATATAACCCTTTCGGAGAATTAGACATCGAACACAATTTACTTCTGATTGATGTGTTTGAGGTCAATATTTGAATAAAATGTTTTAATTGGCATCTAGGAACTTTGAATGGAAAATGGGGTGTTTAGTTTTTCAGCATTTCCATTCCTTCTCTTCCTAAGAACCTTCCTGACTTGAACGAATATTAAAAAAAAGCCGAATTGGACTGACGTCCTCGAGTTTTGCGCTTAGCAATACATTTAGTGACAATTTTTTTATATATAGATTAGATATAGATTTATATATAGATAGATTAATATCAGTATTTAGTATTCATTTGATTAAAAACAAGTTTTGAGTTTATTATAAAAATAAATTATTATTTTAATTAGCTGTTTAGTAATATATCGTATTATGAAATCAATTTTTAAAAGACTTTGTGAAATTCTTTGTAAGCTAGCACCTATTCTAAAATACGAAAACGCGACGGAAACTAACGCGGACATCGAACTGCCACCGCCTGCCGTTTACAAGTCATTCGTGCTACACTATTTGAACTATTTATAAGACTTATATTGTAATAACTAGTTGGTGCTCGCAACTACGTACGCACCGTAGTTCGTTTTTTTAAAATTCCTACACAAACCTAATATTTTTCCAGGATAAAAGTATCCTATAATTTAATCCTGGTAATCATCAATACCATTATGAAAACCGCGTTCAAATCGGTTAAGCCGTTTTTGAGATAACCGGGCACAAACATACAAACAAAAATTCTAAAAACTATATTTTTAACCTCCGTAACATAATTAAAACGTGTACAATTTGATTTTTTTTTTTAATAAAATCTTTATGTATAGATACGATTACGATTTTATTATATGTATAGATTTATGTTTTGACAATTTTATTATTATACTAGCTGGTGCCCGCGACTTCGTCCGTGTTCTCTATAGCCTCGATAAATGTACTATCCAACACAAAAATATTTTTTCAATACGAACCAGTAGTTCCTGAGATTAACGCGTACAACCAAACAAACAAACAAACTCTACAGCTTTATATATTATTATATGTATTTACTAATTAATTAATAAAACACTTTTTTAACGGGCATAACTTTAAAAATTATTTAATGCGTATTTTAAATATGCGCTCATGCTTAAATGCCCTTACATAAAACTTCCATTAACTTTACAAACACTCACCAAGTTCCGAGAAACTTTCCAACGATGATAACTTGAAAGTATTTTTCGCTATGTTCAAACACGGCACAATTTTTCCTCCTCAATAAGACATTGCAATATATCACCGACGGTGTCCGAGAAAAACTTTTACAAAAATTGGAAAACACTTTCCGATTTTCAATAGTCCGAGCCGAAATTACGATTTCCTATACACGCGAGAGCAGCGCGCGGTTGCAAGGACCGCGCGCGACTGAGCCTTCCACAACCGTCGGCGCTACACTCCCACCTATTTTATATATAAATGCCTTTATATACCGATTTATATATTTACCCGCACTCATACATATTTAACTTTTTTCCCATTTCACATCGTTTATTCCGCCGTATGTATGTAAGTCGGCGTAGTGTACGGGTAGTACGCGTGTGTGCCAACACAGCCATACGAACCGAACGCTTCGTTCCTCTATTTACGTGTTTTTAGAAAGGGTAAAGCTTTTATACCTTTCCTTTCTACTATTCGCGCTGTAGTTGAGCGCAATACTCTGAATGCCGGTCCGTGGAACAAAATTTGCTTCGATTTATGAGTTTCATTTTTGTATGTGTGTGAGGTGTGTGAAACATATTTTTTGGTGCGGAAAATTTTCAGTTTCAACGTATGTAGCGTGTCTCTAGTTGTGGCTGAATGAAACATCGTTTCAGACCACTTTAATATACGTACGTTGAGATGTTGAATGTTTAAAATTAATATATACAAGTGAAGCGTACGAGTATGCTTCAAAACCATCGACATACTGTTCAAAACTGCTACTTTTTTATGTTAAGACAGGCTGACGGTCCACTTGATGGTTATTGAAAGTCCAGCCATAAGTGTTGCAAGTGCAATGCCAACCATAGAAGGATTAAAGATTCAAGAGATCGGGTGAAAAAATATAATAAAGGAAAAAAAAGTTTTAAAGGAATATTAAAAAGGTTGGTCTAAAAAGTTTTTAGCACCAATTTTGTCAAAGTAATTTTTACTAAATTATTGTAATACAAATGCCGTTATACATATGTACATAGCCATTGAATATAATTTAGAAAATTTTCATACATAAAGTGAACACAGAAAATAGACACTTTATTTTTATTCATCTCATATCTGAGCAAAACCACTCTACGTAATAACCAAATCTACCAAAAAATAACCGACTCAATAATGTCACAAGTTATGCATTTTATAAGCGACCCAACAAAATTTACATATGAAAACAAAGGGTAATTTTTTATTCTATTTTCTCGAGCGATGTTTTGTATGCAGTCTGATTTAATTTCAACGTTTTTAAGCTTCTGCAGGACGTTCATAAATGATACGAGTGCATATTCAACAATAAATTGCTACGACGCTACGAGATGCTACGAGTCTATGACGTAGCATTGCTTCTCTGCTACGACATTATATGAGTTTTATTTTTTCAAATTATTGTCTCATTCCAATAGTGACCTTTTGGATTGCTAAAATAGTTTGGATAAGCGCCTGTTTCACAAACGTCAAGTAGGCCAAACTGTCATTTAAAGTCGCCGGTACCGTACAAACAAAGATATATCAGCTCCATTATGGGGATAATGGTTCCCATAATGGAAACGTAAACCCATTTAGACGTACAGGACAAAGGATAGGCTACTTTTTTCTTTTTTAAGGCGCCAGCTAGTCTTTAAAACATATGTAAAAATGATCAAATACTGCTTATGTCTGGCTTATGTCTGTATAACTAAGGTGAAGTGAAATATCATATCAGCCGCAAGACATAGGCCTCCCCAATATTTTTTCAAAACGACCGGTCAGAAGCAGCTTGGATCGTTGTGATTATATTATCATTGCCTACTTTAAATGAATAAAATTATAAAATTTCATCAATAAAAATCTTAAAAGTAAAAAGCTAATCCAAGAGATATATTCTCGTATAACAATACATGTAGTCAAGTAGTCCATCTTGACACGTTCGACATCACCAAAGCGCTTGAAATACATCGAGTTCTAGAGGTCATCATACTAACAAGATCATGGAACAATGAAACGAATATAAACTCCCGGCTTCGCACGGCTACGAGAGGAAGATTTAGCAGAAAAGTGTTATTTTCATCGCCTAAAATTTTACTTCTTATAGTAAAATTAAAACTGATAAAAATACAGCAGTGCACATATACTATATCGGACAGATTTATACAAAAAAATATATATAAAGGCGGACAACGACTTTATTATATAATAATGTATGTATATACATACAATATACATATGTTGATATACATAAATAGCGAAAATACAAAATAAGTGTTCAGACGTATTAACAATATTTTAACGGGGTAGCTTTTCTTGTCATTTGAAAATTTTATATTTGCTTAATTTTAAGGTCAGATATAATCAAAATTCAAGCGTGATGTGTGTGTGACAGTTCGACTAGTTTTTCATTCCTGTAAATATGTCTATTTAAATTATACTTACCTACAATAATTGTCAAGTTATCGTCTTTTTTTCCACAATCCTTCTAGATTTCCAGTATTTTTAATTGACTATACATAATTAATATATTTCCGAAATTTGTATTTTTCTGCCGTTAATTAAATTTAAACAACAATTACAAATGTGCGAGGGAATACGATTGAATATCATTAATTTCATGCACACAAATCAAATTGGAACACGTAAATAAGCAGGTGTACGCATAAGGGTCAGAAGTTTAATCCTCGTCGGACCTTTTAAATGACCAGGATTAAATTATTAATGAAGTAACCGATCCCAACGTCATGTAAAACTGACATGGAATGTAATTAAGAGAAGTCTGGTTTTTAATATTTTTTCTTGGCTTATATTGTAGGTAAAAAAGGCTGTGTTTACAATCAAAAATGGCAACATGGTAAACATGTTTTTTGTTGAGTAAATTGGGTTCTCAGCGAATTTAATGTCGTCGAATTTTCTGACGTCTTAGGGGCCCCGGGTTTGATTTTTGGCAGGGTCAAATTTAGATGAACTTTTCAAAGTAGGCTCTGGTCCGGGTTTGAAAATTAGTTGCAGGGCACACAGTGTTTCGCAGTCATTTGGGCGTATTCAACCCCCTATAGAATACCACTGTGAAATAATAGCACGTGTGCTGTTGTGTTTCGGTGAGTAAGTAAGGGATGCCAGAGCCCATTTCCCTATCCCTTTTTGATCCCTATCCTTGTCTCCGATTATGTTGGAGGTTGAGGCTTTAATACCCCAAACCCCCGTAACTCTGAAATTAACATTTTTTTTGTAACTGTAAATACAAAAAAATTGTAACGGAAATTTTGTTATTTAAAATTAATTCAAAATTGTAATTTTTACTTAAAATAAACCGCCTGCGGGGGTGGCGTAACCCCTGGGGGAAACTATAAAAAAATCCTTATCCTTAATCCTACTATGGTCGGCAGCGAACTTGCAGCACCAGTGGCATTGCATTGCATTATAGGGGACGGTAGCCACCTACCATCAAGTGAACCTAAAATCTGTCAAGTTTAACATTAAAAAAGTCTTAAAAATGAAATCGTAAAAGTACGTAATTAATTCAGTTCGTGAATGAGATATTAAATCAGTTCTTTTGTCCTCATAATCACTTCTTTTGTGTCCGTCGACGGAATCTAATATGACTGACTACAGAGAAATAAAAAAACAAAGTAAAAATGTCGTACAAATGCCACAGTAGGATTTACAAAATAAGCTATAACAAATGTTGTAGTAGTAGACACATGTGACAAGTTTGAGATCAGACGGTTAAGACCCACCGGGGCTTGAGATGTATCGATCCGACGAAACAACGTTACAGAAAACCAATTTGTTGCTAAGAACGTAAAAATGTACTCGGCTCTCTCATATAACTTCGAATGTATCTACAGACGGATGTAGGTAGCATCGCCCAAGAAATTTGTTTGAACACTTTACGATTGACTTACAAGAGGACTTTCTCATTGTTCACTCTTGTGAATGCTTTAATATTTTAATTTTCAACTTAAAAATTATATTAAGTGGTAACGCCATGAGAAAACTATTAAGTGATACACTTCAGTGACATTCGGTACCTCATTTGAATCAATCGCAAGTAGGCTTTTTAAAAATTGGGTAATAGATATTACTTTTGATATTTCGTTTAGAAAAATTCTTATAGTTGACGAAAATTCAGATACAAATCAATATTTGAGTCCCTTATTTTTGAGTTAAGTTTCTAGAATATAATTATGTAATATAAATAGGTGCAAGAAATTTTCATTTCGCAAATTATGCAAAATTCAGACAAAAATTATAGAAAACTTAGTTTTACATAAAAATGTTTATAAAAAATTTCCTGGACTTAATTCTGTTTCAATTCACAGGCAAACACTCTTAGTTCCTAATATGAGTCTAACTAAACATATTCAGTTAAAAGTATCAAACCTCAACTGAAACAAGTATTTTCATTAGTAGTTTTGAAATTGTTCAAACAATTTCTTGGTCGAGTGTACGTGTGGGTACTTTGAAAAAAAATAGCAAAAAATGTGGGCAGAACGAGGTTTAATTAAAGCTGCAGGCATACGATTTTGCTGTATTATAAGGTAGGGCAAAGGAACTCTTTTCCTTGCTTGCTTGCTTTTCTATTTAGTTCGCGTACGGCACCAACGGATCGTTATTTACTCAAGCTTCTTTCGTACATTTTTACTTAATGAATTTTCTTAGCAGCACTGTGTAATTAAGCTTGACGAATTCTTAACGAGAAAGAGGAACTGAAGACAGTTGATGTAGGTTCGCAATATGATGTATTAATTAACTTAACGCTCTGTTCTGGGATTCCTGGGTTCGATTCCCGCCGGGATCGACTTTGGAAATGATCTTTGATCTAAATCTGGAAAGTAGTAACAGGGCACACTGCGTTTCGCAGTCATTTGGGCAGAAGACAGAAGACCACCAAGAAATAACAGCACGTGTGCTGTTGTGTTTTGCATATTTTCGTATCTTAAAGACATGTAAGTTCATGTTATAAAAACATCTTGTAATACGAATGCTTTCTTTGATCGAAATATATTCCAATGGAAACTTTTACGCTCCGGAAAAGATTTCAATCTGTTTTTCATATAAAGACAGCGGGCGGTTGTATTGTTGGACATGTTTCATTGTTTACAAAACAAAAAATGTGCCTATCTAGTTTTAAATTATTGTGCAGTTTGTAGAACAAAAGGGAGAAATTTTCGTCAACTGCACAAATTTAGCAGAGAATTTTTATTGTGAAATACATTGTATTGTATGTTGCTCACGGATAAATACTTTTTTTAACTTTCTTTCATGAGTGGAGAAGCCTCTGCCACTATTAAAACTTTAAAAATTGAAAATTTCCGAAATGAACCTATAGGGTGAACTGGACATACATTTATGAAATAATTAAGCGATTTTTTTTATAAGGCACATGCCATATCATCTAAGCATGACAAGATTCATAGCGAATCATTCATACAAATATTTCGTTATCTTTTTTCGTATCCCTTCACTTGGTCCCTTACTGATATTTCCTATCTGGTGACGGTAATCAATATACTAATAATAAATCTGTAAGGATTGATCATGGAGTAAGTTACTTTGTTTTCAGAGATATCGTGTTTATAGGCTCTATACATGATACTGAAACTAAATTGACCATTTTTAGAATTTTTTTGTATATGTATGTATGTATGTATTTTCCTCCATAACTCTTAGACGAATTATCTGATTTTCATGAAACTTGGTAGATATACATTTAGACGTACAGGACACAGGATAGGCTACTTTTTTTCTTTTTCAACGCGGACGAAGTCGCGGAGCTCTAACTAGTTTAATATATAATTTATTAATTATAGAATAACAATATAAAATAATTTTAGATAAATTAGATTTTTTGAAAATTAATATATAATATTTTCTTTCATATTCAGTGTTAGACGGTTTAGAAATAACTCGCGAGCTGAGAGCAATGTAGTGAACAGAAATGTCATGCTAGTGGATACTTATTCCCGTGAGCGTGGCGTGCTCGGGGCCACAAATTCAATAAGTTAACTGGAAGAAATCGCCTCTCGCCGCTCAGGGGACACTGTAAACAAAGCTATATGAGATTACACAAGCTACACTGAAAAATTTAGTTGTTAGAGTCTCAAGCGAAACGTCCATCGAGTTTGCGCCTCGGGAAATTGTAAAAATGTGGGCAACTAACGACCTAATGGCCTCGCATTATGTGAATATGTGCGGCTCGCACTACGAAATTTGTGCTCGCCTTTGAATATGGTTTCTAAATGAACGAAGTTTTATATTTACTTATTATTATTATAATTAGATAGCGGCTGCATGCTATACTCGAAGTTAGTAATGTATTCTAGCCAATCTTCGAAAGAGGGTGGAAGGTTCTCGCGTGGAGCCTACGGCCCAGCAAACGCAGCGTAGGGCGTCTGGTCGGCAGTGCACTTACAGCGCCTGTAGCAATGCTTGTTTTAAGACGACGGTCATACCAATCATGAAACCATGAAACCAAACCTACCATGAAGTAGACCGTTAGACCCGTGGACAACCTTTACATTTTTAAATGTACAGTTTGGATTTAATTGTCTTTTCAACATTCTTACTATAGATTATATTTTTAGGTTTTGTTGAAAAATTAGGTTAGTGACATTTCTATCTACTATTCAGTTTACATGACATCATTACAGGAAATTAAATATAATAACTACACTAAATAAAAAACAAAACTTACTATTAAACCTAAAACTAGAAACCTTAAAAAAATATAATATAATACCTAAAATATATTATTAAAAGGAGTCCCTTCGGGCAAGGTTCCGAAGATACTAGCAGCGTTCCCCCTTTGAATGGCTAGACTAATTCTTTGTCCGAGGTAGCTGCCAGCTCTTCATTCTCCTGTGATGTCGACTAACCTTTTTGCTATTTCTTTAAAAAGCCTTATATTGATATGTTATGTTGATAGGTGTTGATTTTGAGTAAATGTCACACCAGTGTCAACTATGAAAAGTTCATTTCCAAAGTTGGCCCTTGCCGGAAATTGAAACCGGAACCCCTGACAGAAAGTTAAAGTAAGCGCCTTGACTACTCCACCTAGTGCATGTGTGCATCTAATATAATATAATGTTTTTGATCGTTGATTTAATAAAATATTGTACCTACTTATTGTAAAATATTGTACAATATAATTAAACTGACAATTGTTTTGTCTGATTGTACCAGTAGCGAAAAGTAACTACGTTTCATCAAAAAATACAAAGTTTATTTTTATTTTGGAAAGTATTGAAGTGAAAATCACAGCGCATGGAGCCCGAACAAGTTTTGTACGTAACAACAAAAGGCGTAACTTCGCAAATTGGATGGGTTGCTTCAAACAGTGAGCTTCTCTAATCTTTTGTTTAGCTTCAACTACATTTACGCTTTCTTTTTGTTCGAAGTTTCAGTCTCCGTTGTTATGTTAATAACTAATGGGAGTAAGTATGTAGTTTGTGGCAACATTTTTTTAAAAGTGAAAACACTATGTGACACTTTTTAATTAAAAAAGACAGCTTTAATATTTTTTGTTTTGACGTAAAAAAGGCCCTAATTAGGCTGATGGACTCCTCGATTATAAAGGGAGACGATCCCTCGGGAACCTAACACTAAACTTTTTCAGGATAAAAAGTATCCTATACTATACATAATATATTAAATCCAGATAGTAAACTATATGTGTGCCAAATTTCATTCGTTTTTGCGTGAAAGAGTAACAAACATACATACATTCATCCTCACAAAATCAAAACATTGTACAGTCATCGTCAAAAGTAAAGTTTATTGGCTAACGACACACATCGCATAGAGCCGGTGTCTCGACAAATCCCCGTGTGTTTAAAATCGAATTTAGTTGGATTTGATTTTAATTTCAGTTTGTCCGCAAATTTTTCCACTTTGAATATACACTATTTTGCTACTCCGAACGAGGCGGTTGATTAAACAAGCTTACCACGATCGTGTTCGGAATATCAAAGTTTAGTTTTATTAATTAAACCATTTGGAGCCTTATCTGCCAAGTGATAAAGTTCAAAACGGTGTCCTGCAAAAGTTTGTATTCGTAGTTACATAGCCTTTGAATGCGCCATGACTCCACTTACTGACAACTCGTTAATCCAATCGAACTACATAAAAGCAACATGGATACACTATATTATATATGAATACGAATCTCGCATATCGCACGCTTAATATTAAAGTGACCTAATTAAAAAAATCAGTTTTTTGGGAAATCGCAAAAAACGTTTTGCATTCACGACTTGAGTTGCTTATTTGGATATAAATAACACAAGATGTTAGTTTTACTGTTACTTTTTTTACCATAAATATAGAATATGAACCACAGATTTCAGTGAGACTTAAATTTTAATTGAAAACTATTTATTTTGTTTATAAATAGGTTCTCAAAGTTTTGTTTGTAGTGTTAGGTCTTTTTTATACTAAATAGCAGTTCGTTTGTTAAAAATCATAAAGACCCAATTAATTTTAAGTCTTTTTATTACTAACTTCCAATACTGTTTGGTTGTATATTTACGATTTAAGTCATATTATTACTAAAAATTAAAATATTTTTTTTAGTTAAGACAGTTTAATATAACATTAAAGAACAAAATAGTATTTTTTTCTATTAAAAGATCAATGATTTTGAATACTTAGGTAACTAGAAGTTTAAAAAAAAGTTATTTTTATTCTAACACATTAAATTATAAAAATGTATTTCAGTGAACATAAAGTAAACATTTTCCTAATTTTTATAATTACAGTCATTAGTATTGCGTACATAAAAATTTATGTAATTACAAAATAAATATATATTTACACTTTTTAATTTTTATACAGAATTTACATAACACAAAAATAATATTAAAAAGAAGTCTTATTTTTTTAGTAATTAATCAATCAGTCTCATGGTAGTATTCTAAGTAGATAAATAACCATCATTTTTGAAATTAATAAGTCTACATTATTTAGGTTTAAGTAGGAATAATTAAAGTAAAAGTAAACATTTAAATGTAAGTGGTCGCCTATAACAGATTGATTTAGTAGTACATTAAAAATTTGAAAATCTTCTGACATCAGGTTTTGTTTTTATATAATAGTTGATAGTCCTTTTTAGAGCTTTGTTTATTTTTTTTGTTAATTATGTGGGTGTACCTACCTATTTGTCTACTATTATTCTTTGGTTCGGTTTGATTTGGTTTTTGTTTTTTATTTTATTTTTAGCTTTATTTTGTAAACAGAAAAGTTAGCCCATAAGTGGAGTATACAATATTCTAAAAGAATGTTTAAATGTAAATAACTTTTTTTTACTTATATAAGGATGGTTGTATACTGTTGGCTTCCTAATAAATAAATAAAATAAAATAGGAAACAACAAGGTAGGAACAATAGGTGGAGATAATTACAATAAAACATGGCATACATTTTCAAAAACCTAAATTATTAACATACCGAAATAATTGTTATATTCTTATAAGGTAGCTTTTTTATTATTGAAAAAAATGTGGAAACTAATCATTAAATAAATTATATTGGATCTGAGTTAAAAGACATCTTAACTTCTTAACAAATAATTATCCTTAGCTGTTAGTAGTATACTTAGTAGGTTAAGTCAGATAATATTTTAGTTAGATTTATAATATCTTAGTTAGATTTAAATTAGTTCACAAAAATTCACTCCTCCATCTTTACAGCGTCAAAATACTTTGCCTTTGAACAAAATCAATCTTGCTGCTCAACCTGCACCAAAGAAACTGCACTTATCATTATACATCAGTGGTTTAAGTTTCACGAGCATTAGTTACAATGTTATTGCTATGAATATAAGACTTCCACAATTTCTTAATTTTTAGCCTTATTTTGTTTCCACATTTCCGGCTGTCTCGTGCGTTTTTTTTATATTTAGGCGTGTTTTAGGCGTAGTAGAAACTGTAGAAGTTGCTTTAGTTGTTTCTTCTGTCAAATTATCTAGATTCTCTCTCGTTCCTTTGTTTCATTCTCTTGTTGGGTCAGGTGGTATATTCTCTGTATTATTGGCATTCAATAGTTCTTTCAAAGTCTCGATGTCAAAGCTATCAGATGAAGGAGAACTACTATTTACTAACCGTTGAGACTGAAGTAGAGGAAGAACTACTACCCGAAAATGAGCTAACAGCCGATGGAAATAGCAAATGATCAAAATTTTTACCACCATCTACGTTGAAATTAGGACTAAAACCTGCGTCGCTTTCTTCTTGATTAATGGGTGACACACGGTAATCTATGGCTGCGTTCTTACGGCTTTCAGCATATTTCATATACTCGGCGACATTCAAATATCATTGATTATTGGGTTTATTTTATATATTACTAAACATCTGTAAGCAAACGTGAAAGGTGAGCATACAAATATAAATAATATGCCTTAGGGCAACAAATATTTTACATACCTGGACAACTGTAAACAATAAAAAGTGAATTAGTATATTGCAGGTAACTATAGATAAAGTAACTTATTTCAATGATTTTTATATACCTGAACTTTGCGTTGGAATATTGTTATATTTAGTCTGAATTAACTCCAGAATTTTTTTGATCGTGAAGTAGTCATTCTAATTAAAAAACGAAAATTATAATTATTGGTCAAAAAAGTAAAACCTATTTTGTTCATTTTATTTAGTTAGAAATTGACTCAATTATGAAATCGCAAATTGTTAGGAAAATTATTTCATTTTTTTTAGTAAAACACAAACCAAATACTGAATGTTACTATAAACACATCATCATCATTTGTATTAAACAGACTTAAAATTGAAGCCATCCGCACGTACAAATAAATTTACAAAGTTTTTATTATAAAATAGACCTAATTATTATTGTGCTTAAAATTATTCATAATTTTTAGTTTTAAACAGACTTAAAACTTAATATACTGTGCAATATGATAAAAAAATTAACATTAAATGGACTCATTATGGATCGGGTCAAAATTAAACAAAAGCAATCAGTAAAACTTACGTCCGATTTAACTTTTAAACAAACTTAATAACTGATAGGTTTCTTTTAAATCAAGTCAGAAGGCGTTTACTTTGTACCGGTTGAACGATTAATGAATGTGTCTGTGTAATTTCAAATGTCACCATCAAAACCCTCGAGTGTAAAAGAGACCGAAAACTTGTAGACCAGTAAAATACTAACTTTTTAAGAGTTTCTTAATCGTAAGCCATAGAGGGCGTAGACATACGGATTATAGTGTATCTAACTCATTTTTGACTTATTTTGAGTTAGGTCACTTTAATACTAAGCGTGCGATATCAGAATTGCATTTTATTTTACCTCAGATAAAATGGAACAAATATCGCTTTGAAACACACCTGTTCACAGAAAATACACCAGTTCATTTTTCTTTCATTAAAATAGAACTATAAAATTAATTAAAATATTTATTATAAAAATACAAACATATGCCGCCATTTTGATGACGTAATCTCGTGACACTCAGTAATCTCGTGACGCAACACTGACTGGCGGTTTTTAGTTGCGGATGACGTCACGTGGATGATAATGTGACAAGGTTCCTGCGTATAACACTATGACGATTATACCCGACATTATTATAAATTGATGACGTCACGTGGATGATAATGTGACAAGGTTCCTGCGTATAACACTATGACGATTATACCCGACATTATTATAAATTATTAGGTATGTTTACGAGCACTTATACCTACTGTTTCACGGCCATTATCAGGAAAATTGCGCCTCCGTACTGATTGGCTTTCCAAGAGGACAAGCTTCCTGTTTTTTTGTTTCTCTCTACGTCTGTATGGTATATTTCATCACCATCTTCATCGACCGCAGACCCTTAATGTCTATCCACCTTGTGAGTGGACGCCCTAACCCTGAGCATAGCCCTCTCCATAACGCTTTGAGCAACGTTGAGCTTTCTTACAAAGCCCATAGTTAGAGATCACGTTTCAGCATCAATATGTCATCACTGGCAACAAACATTTTTACAATGGTGTATTTAATTTAGTTAATCACAGGAAACACTGTATTGTGTAGTCATGAACTAGGTATTTTGTATGTTAGCAATAAACATACTTATGGAAGACCACGGTGAGCAAGTGTGATTTTGTTTTTCAGAGTTTCAGAGCTTTTTTACTAAATTCCAATAAGCCCAACTCAAGTCAACGCTGTAAAAGTATAGTTGATGTTACATAGCATAGTTGATCTAGCAAAGCATAGATTCTTTTCAACGTTCCCTGTTTCACGTTCTCATAAAGAATCCATATGAATTTCACTTCAAAGTCCCTTTTTCTCAATAACCGAATGCTAGCTAGTTTTCTAGCAATTTCTAACAAATTGTCAAACAAAGTTGTCGAGTGTCTTTGTTTCCCTTATATGTAAGTAGTTTACGATTTCCAAATACGTCACACGAATAGCTCTCCGTATTTTTACTGCTTTCAAGTCTTTTCATTTTGTTTACTTTGAAACGCTTGCTCATGTTATCTATGTTACGTCATGTTACGTTCGTGACCGAACAGTATTATTCCAATTCAATTTTTTTATATTAATAATACTGAGCTACAGTTTCACAAAGCAGCAGTGTTGGGAAATGTTAAGAAAATTCCTTTAGCCGCATTAGTGAATGTTTTTCGGTATCAGCTACAAGAAAGAAAATTATTACACTATTATATTTTAGTTCAGAAAATAATTTATATTTTAGCTATACGAGTATTATTAAAATGGAATAGCATTTTGATTTTTAAAATAAAAACCTGCCATCTTCACACCGAACTTGAATGCATATTATTTTAATGCGTCTTCATAAGTAACAAAAACCAAATAAAAATAGTTTTTTTTAAGTCACTAGTAACTGAATATTTCCAAAAATTTACACACTAAAATTTCTACAGTCAATTATTAAAATAAATTACATTTCATAATAAATGGATTGGAATATTCAAAATATATTTATAAATAGTATACTTACATTCATCTAAAATAAACTATTATAAAATAATTGAAAACCAAAAATAGTTCTTATTCAATAACTAGTTAATATTCCCTTTTTTGTATCTAATTACTAAAATTGGTTACGTAAGTGGCTGAAGGGAATAAAACGTAATAAACAAGAGTAATGTGTCTTTACATACAAATATTGATGTATGAAATGGAATTATTCTAACATTACCGTATCCTCGCCGTGTGAAAAAGACTAGAGGCGACAGTCTGTAATCGTGTCTTGTAGTACGTATCGACAGCTTATAACATTATTTACGTGACTTTGAGAAATGAGATTTTAAATGAATTCCATCCGTGCAGCTCCCGCCCGATATCCGTCAACTGAATTAGGTTTTTCCCCTACATTATGTTAAGCAGTTCACACATTCAATACAGTACTTATTCCGAGGTGCGAGTATATTAGAAAGTCAACACGAAAATTAAGTAATGTATTTATTATAGATGTTGTAACAACAACAAACAAAAATACAAATCTTTTCTCCTTATAATTATAGATAACATATATTTTATAATAACGAATTTGTTAGAAATTATTTATGAAATCTCAACTTTTTATATTAATATTATAAATGTGAAAGTCTGTTTCTGTCTGCCTGTCTGTTACCTTTTCACACCTTAAGAGCGGGTATAAAGAGAAATAGCCAATCCTAGATTTGATTTTTATCTAAGTAAACAAAGTTTAATTTAATTAATTTTTTTAAATAGATAAATACGTTATAAATGAAAGTGACGACTGTAACAGAAAAGATAATATAATGAAATTTTCTCGATAGAAAAAAATCACCAAGTGAGCTCTCATTTCCATCGATTTTAGTTTTATTTTCAAAATGACACACATTACAAAGCTAAAAGTATATCAGTAATTTCACTTCACATATTATCTAAGGCTGTATGTAACAATTTTTCATTTGACATTGTAGTTTACGAATAATTAATATTTAATACTTTTGGCACTTATAACATTTTTATTGAGCGAGATGCTCTATCTTCCGTCGCATGTTGTGCGTAGTTCTACGTATTTTGTGTCACTGTCATGTCCAAGGGGCCACGCGGGTGAAATTACAAATTTTGTTTGCTTTATACCCATTCTTAACTACCCAACCGATCAACTCGAAATTTTGCATACACGTTGTCAGGTATATTAGGCATCCCTTTTTTTTGCTTAGAAAATCTGCGATCCAGATCCCCACCGACCTTGGAGACATCGGTGGACCAGCTAATTGTAAATAGTCTCTCAATCTAGCTTTTTTTATGAGTTAACCACGGACTTCTATTTTTTCTTTTGTAACTGAAAATTACTTTCAACGGTGTCGGTTTGCTGCCCGCTGCGTCGCGATGGGCCAATTTTTATGCTCTCACATTAGGCGACGTTATGCGATATTCAAATTTCGTCCCCATTTGCCCTCTCCCGGGGCCTGTGTTTACTGAAATAATATTTTTCAAGCTGTTGAGCCGCTTTTTATTTTGGGTTTTGTCAGAAAATGAGTTTGTAAGCGTAAATAAATCTGTCACTGCCCTCGGTGGGAGAAAGAAACTTCTATTATTACATTTTGTTTGAAGGCACTGATCTTAGCTGATTTTTATTTGAAATGTCACATATATCATGGTGCTATTAGATTATTCATTGTTATGCTGAAAGAGAAAAAAATAAATTTATAAAACTATACTGTATATTTATTATAAATATAAGGGATAAAGGGATGTTTAGCATCCCTTACTCACTCACCGCAACACAACATATTATGTTATATATTAGGCGTGCACACAACCTAATATATGATTATGTGAAACGCAGTGTGTGCTTTTTTAACGTTGGAAAAGAGGAGCCCTGACACAACTTTGGTGCCAGAGACAAAAATTTTGTAAATTACAGCAAAAACAATTCCTATGATTCCTTATTATTTTTTAACTATATCGGCAGATTTTGAGCTAAGCTACACGAAATTTACAACTGTAGGCTTTACTTTAAGAATTATTATTGTTTGGTCATAGCGTGTTCAACCGGACTGTTAACCGAACTACTGGGAATACACCGTGCGCAAACTAAAGCACCTTTGTGAAGTGACATACAGAATCGTCTAAAAATTATGGAAAATTGGGCGCCACCGTCGTCACAGTGACATATTTTTCATTTTTCATGTAGTATTTCATATTTTATTATACCTACATTTCACGCGCGTATAATTCTTTATCTAAGCATGTCTACGATACATCTCTACGAGCCCTAACTTGGAATACATTGAACGTAGGTTTAAGATAAATAACAAGAAAATATCTTTTTTCTTTCTTCAACTGTCAGAACAAAAAACCCCACAAATAAGAGGCGAAAATAGGTCGTTGACACGACAAAGGCACAAGCAGAAGTATCTGAATGGCAGGATAACGGTATAAATGCAAAACAGTATTGATGGAACACGGGCCTTTGTTGCTTTTTCACCTCTATATAACTACATCTGTTACGTAATTAAAACTGGAAACAAACTAAGTATCGGTCGCGTCCATCAGCCGCGCCTGGCTGATATCTGGATAGTACTTACACTAAGCTGTGCACACGATCGGTCGGAAGGTGACGATAGGACCATAGAGTAACTTATAATAATACGGAAAGATCGGACGTCCGATAGAAATCTAGCGCGCTGGATATTTTTTTTCAGGACAGAATGCGCACGCGAATCGGAAGCGTTTTTGCGTCCGAAGGACATTAACTGCTCGCCAGTTAACATCTGTGCAATCACTACTTAGTTTAAATTACTTTCATACCTATAAAGATGTCAGTTTAATCTTTATCAGACCTAAATGCTTATCAGCCTAAATCGCGTTTTGCTTAAACGACATAACATAACAATATATAATACTCGTATATTATTTTCTAGCTGATTGTGAAAACCGCATCAAAATCCGTTATGTGGTTTAGGATGAGTTAGGAGCGGTTATACAGACAGACACACGTGGAAAACGACTTAAATTATATTTTACTAGCTGCTGCCCACGATTTCGCCCGCGTAACTTTGTAAATTATATACTAAAACCATCCTCGAGAACCACTCTATTCATTAGTGAAAACAGTAGTTTTTAAGTTTATCGCGAACAGACAGATAGACACAGACTCGGCGGAGGTTTGACGAGCCCGTTGGATGAGTGGCAAGGGTGCTTGCCTAACGTTTCAGGGGCCCCGGGTTCGATTCCCGGCGGGGTCAACTTTGGAAATTTTAATATAATTTTCAAAATTGACTCTGGTCTGGATTTGAAAAGTAGTGGCAGGGCACACTGCGTTTCGCAGTCATTTGGGCAGCCCGTCTGGCGGCAGTAACCACCACCTTACAGAATACCACCGTGAAATAACAGCATTATGTGCTGTTGTTTCGGTGAGTGAGTAAGTGATGCCAGAGCCCACTACCCCATCCCTCCCTTATCCCTTATCCTTAATCCTTCTATGGTCGGCAGCGCACTTGTAGCACTTATGGCGTTGCTTGTGTTATAGGCGACGGTAGCCACCTACTACCATCAAGTGGACCGTCAGCCTGTCTGTCGACCTAAACATAAAAAAAAGGACTTTGTTTTATAATATGTAAGGATAAAGATTTAGAAAAAAAGAACACTCATGATGTTCTACATATCTTTTGTACGGTGTGGTTCAGAGGCATGTTGATTGGGCGCCTCGCCCGATTCCCCGCGGCAGTCTGCGCTCGCATGAAATCCACAAGTTATTCCCAATACCAGCGACACCCGCTCACATATTTCACCTTTATTCCGGGACACACAGCGCGCTAATAAAATTACACATTTACGACCAGTAGCTAAACCGACGACGTAACAAACTGAGACGTTCGCTGTGCAAAAATGATACACAATTTTATCTGTATGATAGGTACAAGCAAACATTTTATAAAAGTACCTAAGTAAAACTAAGTAAAGAGGCAAAGTGTGCTGCCAATATTGATCACGGATAAATGATAGAATTCGTTTGAGCATCATTTTCTTCACTCGGACAAACAG
This sequence comes from Synanthedon formicaeformis, assembly GCA_945859745.1. NCBI lineage: Eukaryota > Metazoa > Arthropoda > Insecta > Lepidoptera > Sesiidae > Synanthedon > Synanthedon formicaeformis. The sequence continues at coordinate 6,361,750 of OX243970.1, forward strand.
TTGTGGTCTTTTGTAAGGATAGGTAGATACTTTCGTTAGTTGTGCTGCCAAGCTTATGAAAAAGCAATGCAGTGTGCCTCACTTTCTTAAAAATAAAAACTTAATGTACATACTGGATAACTTAAGAAGAGCTAGTTTAGAACTAGCTGGTGCCTGCGACTTCGTCCTCGTTGAAAAAGAAAAAAAAGTAGGCCTATCCTGTGTCCTGTACATCTAAATGTTTATCTACCAAGTTTCATGAAAATCAGTTAATTCGTTTAAGAGTCATGGAGGAACATACATACAATACCTACACTTACAGATTTATTATTAGTATTGATTAATATTGATGATGTCGTAGCAGATATTTCAAATTGGGTACAATAAGGATTCACGTTTCTTCCTTTTATCTTCTTTTATTAAAAGAATAACAGTATCATTTGTTGATTGAAAGGGTAACTTAAAACAAATTGAATTTATTACCTGCATTTTCACCAAATCACAGTAGATCGGTGGTCGGGCGAGAGTTAGGTCGCTGAATACAAATCCAAGATGTTGCTCGACCAACCAAGATTGAAATCTGATGGTATTTTTTAAAGACCTCCCTCTATACAAATTGCGTTGCGTTACAGATGAAATAAAGGGTCTAGCTACTTTGGTCGAAGTCAACCAGGCCAGCGAGCCGACCACCTGAGATTTCAATTTTGTGAAGGTGAATAAATTTATTTGGATTTCTACATTTTCTTTGTCGAGCACTCGGAAGCCAGCGCCTTTATAGGCACTCTTACATATCTGGCGTATCTATTTGGGATTGGATGCCTTGTAGTGTTAGAAAAATACATATTTTCTTCCTTTTTTTTTATTCATCAGTCACAATTATATTTTATGATTTACATTTATATTTTATATATTGATAAAATTTTATCTCTTACTATTTAGCTGGTGTCCGTGACTTCGCACAGGTAGGTATAGGTAGGTACTCAGATTGCCATGATTTAAAATACAGAGCCGGAGAGAGATAAATAATATTTTTTTTAACTAAAACAACTGTTCCCAAGTAAGTAAAGCAATCAGATAAAAACAACAAAATGTTACAAGTTGCAACAAACATTGTTTGAAAACTTATATTGGGACTTAAAATATTTTTTTCTTAGTTTTGTCCCGGATAAAGAAGCAAATATTTTCTTTATGTTCCCCCAAGACTTCATTAAAATGCCAATAAAAACAACAATCAAAATCTTTTTATTTTATTACTAGCTGGCGCCCGCGACTTCGTCCGCTTTGAAATAGATAAAAGTAGCCTATCCTGTGTCCTGTACGTCTAAGTGTTTATCTACCAAGTTTCATGAAAATCAGTTAATTCGTTAAAGTTATGGAGGAACATACATACATACATACAGATTTATTATTAGTATTGATTAATATTGATGATGTCGTAGCAGATATTTCAAATTGGGTACAATAAGGATTCACGTTTCTTCCTTTTATCTTCTTTTATTAAAAGAATAACAGTATCATTTGTTGATTGAAAGGGTAACTTAAAACAAATTGAATTTATTACCTGCATTTTCACCAAATCACAGTAGATCGGTGGTCGGGCGAGAGTTAGGTCGCTGAATACAAATCCAAGATGTTGCTCGACCAACCAAGATTGAAATCTGATGGTATTTTTTAAAGACCTCCCTCTATACAAATTGCGTTGCGTTACAGATGAAATAAAGGGTCTAGCTACTTTGGTCGAAGTCAACCAGGCCAGCGAGCCGACCACCTGAGATTTCAATTTTGTGAAGGTGAATAAATTTATTTGGATTTCTACATTTTCTTTGTCGAGCACTCGGAAGCCAGCGCCTTTATAGGCACTCTTACATATCTGGCGTATCTATTTGGGATTGGATGCCTTGTAGTGTTAGAAAAATACATATTTTCTTCCTTTTTTTTTATTCATCAGTCACAATTATATTTTATGATTTACATTTATATTTTATATATTGATAAAATTTTATCTCTTACTATTTAGCTGGTGTCCGTGACTTCGCACAGGTAGGTATAGGTAGGTACTCAGATTGCCATGATTTAAAATACAGAGCCGGAGAGAGATAAATAATATTTTTTTTAACTAAAACAACTGTTCCCAAGTAAGTAAAGCAATCAGATAAAAACAACAAAATGTTACAAGTTGCAACAAACATTGTTTGAAAACTTATATTGGGACTTAAAATATTTTTTTCTTAGTTTTGTCCCGGATAAAGAAGCAAATATTTTCTTTATGTTCCCCCAAGACTTCATTAAAATGCCAATAAAAACAACAATCAAAATCTTTTTATTTTATTACTAGCTGGCGCCCGCGACTTCGTCCGCTTTGAAATAGATAAAAGTAGCCTATCCTGTGTCCTGTACGTCTAAGTGTTTATCTACCAAGTTTCATGAAAATCAGTTAATTCGTTAAAGTTATGGAGGAACATACATACATACATACAGATTTATTATTAGTATTGATTAATATTGATGATGTCGTAGCAGATATTTCAAATTGGGTACAATAAGGATTCACGTTTCTTCCTTTTATCTTCTTTTATTAAAAGAATAACAGTATCATTTGTTGATTGAAAGGGTAACTTAAAACAAATTGAATTTATTACCTGCATTTTCACCAAATCACAGTAGATCGGTGGTCGGGCGAGAGTTAGGTCGCTGAATACAAATCCAAGATGTTGCTCGACCAACCAAGATTGAAATCTGATGGTATTTTTTAAAGACCTCCCTCTATACAAATTGCGTTGCGTTACAGATGAAATAAAGGGTCTAGCTACTTTGGTCGAAGTCAACCAGGCCAGCGAGCCGACCACCTGAGATTTCAATTTTGTGAAGGTGAATAAATTTATTTGGATTTCTACATTTTCTTTGTCGAGCACTCGGAAGCCAGCGCCTTTATAGGCACTCTTACATATCTGGCGTATCTATTTGGGATTGGATGCCTTGTAGTGTTAGAAAAATACATATTTTCTTCCTTTTTTTTTATTCATCAGTCACAATTATATTTTATGATTTACATTTATATTTTATATATTGATAAAATTTTATCTCTTACTATTTAGCTGGTGTCCGTGACTTCGCACAGGTAGGTATAGGTAGGTACTCAGATTGCCATGATTTAAAATACAGAGCCGGAGAGAGATAAATAATATTTTTTTTAACTAAAACAACTGTTCCCAAGTAAGTAAAGCAATCAGATAAAAACAACAAAATGTTACAAGTTGCAACAAACATTGTTTGAAAACTTATATTGGGACTTAAAATATTTTTTTCTTAGTTTTGTCCCGGATAAAGAAGCAAATATTTTCTTTATGTTCCCCCAAGACTTCATTAAAATGCCAATAAAAACAACAATCAAAATCTTTTTATTTTATTACTAGCTGGCGCCCGCGACTTCGTCCGCTTTGAAATAGATAAAAGTAGCCTATCCTGTGTCCTGTACGTCTAAGTGTTTATCTACCAAGTTTCATGAAAATCAGTTAATTCGTTAAAGTTATGGAGGAACATACATACATACATACAGATTTATTATTAGTATTGATTAATATTGATGATGTCGTAGCAGATATTTCAAATTGGGTACAATAAGGATTCACGTTTCTTCCTTTTATCTTCTTTTATTAAAAGAATAACAGTATCATTTGTTGATTGAAAGGGTAACTTAAAACAAATTGAATTTATTACCTGCATTTTCACCAAATCACAGTAGATCGGTGGTCGGGCGAGAGTTAGGTCGCTGAATACAAATCCAAGATGTTGCTCGACCAACCAAGATTGAAATCTGATGGTATTTTTTAAAGACCTCCCTCTATACAAATTGCGTTGCGTTACAGATGAAATAAAGGGTCTAGCTACTTTGGTCGAAGTCAACCAGGCCAGCGAGCCGACCACCTGAGATTTCAATTTTGTGAAGGTGAATAAATTTATTTGGATTTCTACATTTTCTTTGTCGAGCACTCGGAAGCCAGCGCCTTTATAGGCACTCTTACATATCTGGCGTATCTATTTGGGATTGGATGCCTTGTAGTGTTAGAAAAATACATATTTTCTTCCTTTTTTTTTATTCATCAGTCACAATTATATTTTATGATTTACATTTATATTTTATATATTGATAAAATTTTATCTCTTACTATTTAGCTGGTGTCCGTGACTTCGCACAGGTAGGTATAGGTAGGTACTCAGATTGCCATGATTTAAAATACAGAGCCGGAGAGAGATAAATAATATTTTTTTTAACTAAAACAACTGTTCCCAAGTAAGTAAAGCAATCAGATAAAAACAACAAAATGTTACAAGTTGCAACAAACATTGTTTGAAAACTTATATTGGGACTTAAAATATTTTTTTCTTAGTTTTGTCCCGGATAAAGAAGCAAATATTTTCTTTATGTTCCCCCAAGACTTCATTAAAATGCCAATAAAAACAACAATCAAAATCTTTTTATTTTATTACTAGCTGGCGCCCGCGACTTCGTCCGCTTTGAAATAGATAAAAGTAGCCTATCCTGTGTCCTGTACGTCTAAGTGTTTATCTACCAAGTTTCATGAAAATCAGTTAATTCGTTAAAGTTATGGAGGAACATACATACATACATACAGATTTATTATTAGTATTGATTAATATTGATGATGTCGTAGCAGATATTTCAAATTGGGTACAATAAGGATTCACGTTTCTTCCTTTTATCTTCTTTTATTAAAAGAATAACAGTATCATTTGTTGATTGAAAGGGTAACTTAAAACAAATTGAATTTATTACCTGCATTTTCACCAAATCACAGTAGATCGGTGGTCGGGCGAGAGTTAGGTCGCTGAATACAAATCCAAGATGTTGCTCGACCAACCAAGATTGAAATCTGATGGTATTTTTTAAAGACCTCCCTCTATACAAATTGCGTTGCGTTACAGATGAAATAAAGGGTCTAGCTACTTTGGTCGAAGTCAACCAGGCCAGCGAGCCGACCACCTGAGATTTCAATTTTGTGAAGGTGAATAAATTTATTTGGATTTCTACATTTTCTTTGTCGAGCACTCGGAAGCCAGCGCCTTTATAGGCACTCTTACATATCTGGCGTATCTATTTGGGATTGGATGCCTTGTAGTGTTAGAAAAATACATATTTTCTTCCTTTTTTTTTATTCATCAGTCACAATTATATTTTATGATTTACATTTATATTTTATATATTGATAAAATTTTATCTCTTACTATTTAGCTGGTGTCCGTGACTTCGCACAGGTAGGTATAGGTAGGTACTCAGATTGCCATGATTTAAAATACAGAGCCGGAGAGAGATAAATAATATTTTTTTTAACTAAAACAACTGTTCCCAAGTAAGTAAAGCAATCAGATAAAAACAACAAAATGTTACAAGTTGCAACAAACATTGTTTGAAAACTTATATTGGGACTTAAAATATTTTTTTCTTAGTTTTGTCCCGGATAAAGAAGCAAATATTTTCTTTATGTTCCCCCAAGACTTCATTAAAATGCCAATAAAAACAACAATCAAAATCTTTTTATTTTATTACTAGCTGGCGCCCGCGACTTCGTCCGCTTTGAAATAGATAAAAGTAGCCTATCCTGTGTCCTGTACGTCTAAGTGTTTATCTACCAAGTTTCATGAAAATCAGTTAATTCGTTTAAGAGTTATGGAGGAACATACATACATACAATACCTACACTTACAGATTTATTATTAGTATTGATGATGATTTCACTTGAGAAATTCATATTAAGAGGCCACTTTCCAACTCGAGCGGCGTACCAATTCCATACTACGTAATTCCATGATTACTCATTAGGTATTGGTCGTAGTAATACATGAAAAAATATGACTTTTCTGAGACATAATATGAAGGTTTACATCGAAACAAAAAACTGAAATTTATTTTATATCTAGTATAATTAATTTCTAAAATGTGCAGAATTTGTCACATTTTCTCTGGTTGAGATCTCGTAATTTTTGACTGAAAGCCAATAATGTTTTCCAATGAAAACATCCTAGCTATAGTGTACATTAAAAATTGGGATGTCAATAGTTACTATCTATAAAGGTTTTTCTAAAATATTGGAATTGCTGGCGTATGTTTCGCTAGTTGAATAAGTGCGCGAATGTGTTGCTTCGCATTCTGTCTTAGGTTATTAGCATTATAGTAAGTTGAGACAACAAATTCTCCCAAATACCTATTACTGAGTTCCCACGCTCGTCCAGCGCCACCTTAAGCATTCTGTCTCGGACACCTCAACCTACTTACTACAGAGGACGGTTTCATTGGTACTCGTTTAATTTCAAAAGAACCCCAGTGTATTTGAAATTGACTTTTTCACGATTAGACACGTACAATTCTTCGCCACTCAACTTCAACCCTTCTCAGTACTTACTGAAGCTTTACGAGCTTCACAGTGAATACACACTAACACGTTAAATCGATCAAGTCTGTAACAAACAAAAGAAGCAGCGCCGTGCATTCACTAATATGGATAAAACAGTCTATTGCGGGCTTAGACCAAATAAGAACTATAGACAGAATTTTGCAGACAACATAGTGAAGCCGGTTTTATAAACATGTGTGCGTAGCCCGTTCACTGTATTGATATATTGTGTTCTAAAGCTATAACCTCAATTTTTGTTTATTTATATTGAAAATATTGGTGCCCAAGTTTAGTTACGTGTGAAATGTGATTTTAATTCTGCTTTTAATTTTTTTGAAGACAGTTTAATACATCCTTTCACTAATTCGCTATTTTCACTAGTAAATCAATACTAATAATAAATGTGTAAGGGTTGGTCATGGAGTAAGTTACTTTGTTTTCAGAGATATCGTGTTTATAGGCTCTATACATCATACTGAAACTAAATTGACCATTTTTAGAATTTTTTTTCTGTATGTATGTATGTATTGTAATTATGTATGTTCCTCCATAACTCTTAAACGAATCAACTGATTTTCATGAAACTTGGTAGATAAACTTTTAGACTTCCGGGACACAGGATAGGCTACTTTTTTTTTAACGCGGACGAAGTCGCGGGCGCCGGCTAGTATATTAATAAATATTTTAATTTATATTGCATGTGAGTGCGTGTAACCGTATATGTACACTGCGGCGCAGTTTAACCGGCTTCACTTTGCTGTCCATAGGGCTCTATCTTAGTTCTTATTTTATCTGATATTGCGGGTTGCACTTTGGCAGATGCTATGCATTTTAACAGGCGAACTAAATGCGGCCGTCCATGCATTAAATTGCATAAAAGGAGATATTTTTTTCATCTGATATCGTGTTTCTGGCGCAATGGAATAATTATCTGCACATTCATTTTGAAATGAATGTCGTAAAGCATTTAAATTTCTTTTTTGTTAAATATTGTTAATGCCACATGGTTTGGAATGATGCCAGCATTCGACACAATCTATATCGGCTAAGTATGTGTACTCTATTTCCACTGCAATACTTTAGTATTCAAAGCGAATATAATGTTTTTAGCGAAATGTGTTTTGTTTATATAATAAAATATATTTTTCATATAATAAAAGTTGACAGTATCGTAAGTATTGAACCGTATCACTTGTTGGTTGGAGGCTACCGTCGCCATAAACTGTCGAATCAAAACTCGACTCTCATAATTTTATGACTACGAAACCTAATGGATGGATGTATGTTATGATATTTAAAAAGCATACATGCTTATAAGTAAAATTTACTTAAAGTAAAATTAAAATGTAAAAGCTAAAAAATGTGTAATATATATTTAAATAAATAAAAATTAAATATATTTCGCTGTTGAAACGGCTGAACTCATTTTAATTAGATATTTAATAATAGACAGAGTGCTATTCAAACAAGAGCATTGGCTTCTTTTATCCTGTTAAATATTTAAGTTTTTTACGTAGGAAATATTAATTAAAAAAATGTTCCAACAAGGTCCCGAAGATCGAATAAAAGCCATAGGTCACAGATTTATAAAATGCCAATAACTTATGAACCGCGATTGTTTTGGAGAAAAATGGACCCTGTGTTCTTGTGTTTAGTAGTGAGAAAGACGTTACATGTAATTGGCAACAACAGTGGAGCATATAGGAGAAGTATATGTTTGAAATTTTCATGAAAAATTATTTCGTTTCGCGATTCTCCAAACACATTTAGATCTCGACAAAATCGAAATCGACAAATACGCCTGAAGGGCCACTTCACTCACACGAACTCAAATATATTTGGATTACATTAGATTTTACATGAATTTATATGAAAATTCTCATACACAGCAATATTACTTTGCCTGGTCCAATCTGTGTCCAACAAAAAAACAATAGCCGTGATAGCTGTATGTCAGTCGGTCCTGCCTTTCGGTACTAGTCTTTTGATGTAACCAAATATAAAACAAACCAATAAACACTAAAACAAAATTAACATTAAACCTTAAATACAAAACAACAACCAAATATAATTAAATGTACGGAATCTATCTTGTTCAATGACAGATAAGATTACATGATGGACCTTAAACGTGACGGCCAGTTATCGATTGAAAGACGTACTTTATTTGCTGAGAAAATTCCAAACGAGAAAATTTACCACAGCCTCCTTATGGAATGTTTGTGATTTTAGGGAGTCAATATTATCATAGCGTTGAGAGCATGCCAACAAATAAGCCGATTAATAACGAGATTAGATTATGGTCAATTTTCAGCTCTTATGAATTCAAAAATGTTCCTTTTCAGCTCTAACTGTATGACTGTGGAGTCTCGCAGAAAAGACTAAACTATCAAGACTCGCTTCCACCCCTTGTAAAAAAAAAACATGGTCGACCCCCTAAATCGTCTTACATAATAAATGAATGACCTCTAATATTTATATAAAAAACATTTTCTAATCCAAAGATTTGTAGTCCTGTACGTCAAATAAGTAAGTAAAATGACTTATCGAGTCAAACTGTTTACTGAACGCTTCAAACCGAATCTTCTCGTAGGATCCTTGCAGCGCTTTACGTCTATATTTTTGGAACATTAATTTAAACACTTACGAGTATATAACACACTCATAGTTGTTTGGGAAACAAAATCAATTATTCCTTTTCAAGTAGAAACTTAAAGGAAAGTGTATATTAAATAAAAAATCTATTAGTAGATGTATATTGAGGGGTGGGAAACAATAAAAAAGAAATGAAAATATAACGCCTATACCCTCCTGAATGCTCACCATAATGTACTGAGGGGAAAGTCGATCGAGAGCTATGATTATGAGGCAACGTTGAAAGCAAACGGCATAATGTATCCTTGAGTTCCTGATTACGAGTGAGCTGCTAAGGGGTTACAAATGGAAATTGCGCTTACCTTTATTTCAAACTAGTGAATCTTTCCCGGCTTTGCACGGATGCATTTTTTGTTTCAGGTATTAAGGCCGTTTAAACGAATCTATTTTATGGTGTTTAATTTTCATTTTTAGATACGTGATTAGGAAGGTATAGGGAAATGGGAAAAATTTTCAAGACAATGTAAAATCAGCGCCCATGTACCTATATGACATATATTAATATATTATATATTCATTCCTAATGTATCGCACAATAAGAATTAGTACCTAATAGGTACCATTGTTATTATTAATTTACATAATATTTTATCATCGTAATTTTATAATTTTTTTACAATGTTATATAACCTCATGAGCCAAGTCTTATACTTACTAAGTTTTTCTTTTTCTACTTTCACGAGGTTTTCGTCATGCGAGACAGCGATGTCAAAAACATTGTCCAGTGTTGGCATCAGTCAATAACCAAGATGTCAAACATATTGGCGAAAATAATTCTGTCTGTTCTGTATAACTATTAGTAGTAAAAAATTCTCAGTCGAAATATCGAATCGGATTTTCAAAATAAAAAACCGGAACAGACTACTCCAAACAGCGCGTGCGAAACGCCCGTCGCGGCAGAATGCAGAAAATTTGTTCTGTTTTATTAGAGGCCAATAAATTCTGTACGTGATCCGACGCGATGGATCACGGATGAGATCACGTGAAAAAAGATCCAATGTTCTTCTTACCTATAGCATTTTATGTGTCGTAAAGACCACTATTGTTTACTATCTAATCTATTCGGAGCACTCAGCCTTTATGTACCTACTTAATTTGCTTTGATGTAACTTCCATGTTGCTTAGACTAGTTACATTTTAAGATAGAACTTTCTTTTAAAAGTAGTGGGACCTTTAACCGCTTGGTTTTGTAGGAGTAGCCCCTAGCGCTTGACTCGTAATTTTTTTTAAAGAGAAAGCGACGCAATGATTTAAAAATAAACATTTGTCGTATATATACGGGGCTCTGGCGAAATGGGCACGAAAATAATTGTCGGATAAATTCGACTCTGGCGGTCAAAGGGTTAATAATAGTAGTCACCTATGTTAAGTTCCCGAGGGATCGTTTAAGAATATAAAAAATCTGGTTACGGCGCCACCGTCGTCACATCACAGCGATAAAGATGTCAGGCTCATACTCCTATATTTTCTCATTTTTCAACGCGTAAGAAGTCGCGGGCACCAGCTAGTTATAAAATAAATTGATGCCATCACTGGATATAGTTTGCTGGAGTGGAATAACACTGTCGCGGACACGCTCGCTCCATCTCAAGAACATATTTTGCAATTTCATTTCCCGTGAGAGGGCAGACGCACGGCTCCACGCGACACCTTATTCTTTGCGAACTTTAATATTTCCTGATGCTACGTAATCTCCTGCCGCGTCCAACCAGGAACAAATATTTAATATACAAAATGTTTAAAATTCTTCATTTTCCGAAAGGACATGTTTCGGTTTTCCTGACATTCTATTCAGGAAATATTAAACTTGTGTTTTCAAAGTTCGAAACTTGGTTTTAAAGTTGGCTCCGGTCTGAAATCAATTTCCAGAATTTCCAGAATGGCATTGATTTTAACGAGCCCGTTGGACGAGTGGTTAAGGTTTACCATAATGGTCTGTTCCATGGGTCCCGGAGTTGGAAACGAACTCTTTAGTTAGCTCCGGCCTGGTTATGAAAAGGCGGCGGTGGCCAGCGAATGTCAAGTGGACCTCCCTATTATGTAACAGATTGTCAGTTAATGTTCATTCCCACTATTATCGAGCTGGAAACGTGGGCTCTTTGTATGTCTATTTACTAGAAGTAAAAAGTCGGATATTTTAATGAGCTGAAATTGGCTGCAGTTACTAGTTCAAATTGCACATTAAATGCAGGCTTAATCCTCGAAGAAAAATTAATCTCTCTATAAAGAATTAAGTAGAACGCAGCGAGCTCTCAACAACGTCCGCAGCACCGCCATTTCGCTACGATTTTTACCAAGAGCGCCCATTTGACTTACACATTTAATAATTAAATTCTCACTGTTTTAATTTAACTTGGTAATGCTGTATAATGCTCGACCACTTCTGACTATAGAAATACATTTGACGAAACCGTAATTCAGTATACAAGAGTTTATATTGTTTTTAAAATCAATTAAAAATGTATAGTTTTGCAGTAATCTTTTAATGTATACATGTACGCGACACGTTTCAATATCATTTATGGAAAAGGTAATCATTGCCGCTAGTCGGGTTGCCCAAATAACTACGAAACACTGTGTACCTACAGTTGCCACTACTTGCCTACTCTGGCCAGAGCCAACTTTGAAAAGTTCACTTCCAATGTTGATCTTGCCGGGATTCGAACCCAGGCGTCCCTAGACGATCATGCAGCATGATAATTCACGTAAACGCATATCATGCATGATCGTCTAGGGACCACTATACGATCATGCGTGTATGTCATTCATAGCTTGCAGGATGAAAAATAAAAGGAACTATCAATCAACTGCCAGTATGTAGTTGCATGTCATTCACATCAATCAATACAATTAAACGGTCAAGCATGCATGACAGCACGTAACGCATGTCATGCTGCATTATCGTCTAGGGACACCTTAAGACTCGCCAATATACTCATCAAAAAAACCTATAGGTAGGTAGCTATAGCTACATTATATAATGCAAAGCGGTAAACCTGCACCGACTGCAGTATCTGCTCGATAGTCTAGTTCAAAATAATAATTTTTGGATGTATTTTTTGCTGCGGCTAGTGGCCAGTCGGCGTTCGCGTTTTATTGCACACTATTCCGGTGAATAAACGCGCCGGAGGGGGGTTAATGGACCGACCGAGGGGTGTTTGAGGGACCGACGGCTACCCAACCCTTCCCCACACCCTTCTCACACACTGTCTGCCTGTATTGGCTGCAAATATTCAATATTTTTGCCTCGGAACCGAAGTTAGCCGCAGAGAGGCTCGCCGCTAATCAGTTAGCCGTGATGAATGGGATGCCCCAACCGTAATAACAAGTATTGCGGTGTAAATGAGATAAATATTTTATGTACATACCTACCGTATCAGTTATAATATTCTACGTGTGAAAATAACATTGTCTGTCTGTTGTTTGTTACGTTTTCACATCTGAACCTATGAGCTCGGTGTGGATAGATTTTTCATTATTTTTTCATATTTCAACCCACTAATGGATTATTCAGATGGTTTCAAAGAAAAAACTGTCAGTCGTAGGACAAATTGTCACAAGTGAAAACTTAGCTTTGCAAAACTTTAGCTTTTCCTGGCTTTTCCCTTAAAAAATTCTAAGGATTAGTGCCGTTTGTTACCATCTTGAAATTTTGATTAAATGGATCATTTTTTAAATGTTTTGGCAAGGGTATGGTGCTTTTACTCGTATTTTAAAGAAACAATGTCAAAGTGGGCTAAAAAAATGTTTTGAATATAACTTAATTACTTAAACTTATTTTTTTATAGAAACTTACAGCAGAGGAACTACAGAACTTACAGAAGCAAAAACTTACATAAAAATGTCGTCAATGTGTCGATTTTCCCAATTTTCAAATATATCTCTATTATACTTAACTAAGTAACATGCATTTCTTTTTATTTTTTCCAGAGCTGGTATAACCTAGCCTATCGCCTAAACACACACACACACACATCTATATATTTACATCAGAGCGTGACGGTCATGCGAGTTCAGCACTTTTTGCCCATAAAAAAGTGCCCAACATGCCTAAAGAAGTTTTCATTTCAAAAAGCGGATCAAAATTAGATCCGTTTGGGAGTTACGATGCCAGACATAGGTTAAACATATAACACCCCTATTATGCGTCTGGCTTCGGGGGTTAAAAATGTCATTAATCGTGATAGCTGGTAACCAAAGTAATTAATAATGAGGTTTGTTGGCGTTCTATTCGTATATTGGGAATGCTCGTATAATGCAACCGCGCACCGACAGGTCACTGGAAGCGTAAATTTTTCAATAAATAAAACGTGTAGCCTCGTTTTAATGAAATCCTCTTTCCGATGGATCCGCGTAATCACGTGAGGCCTTTCAATCACACCCAGGATTGTTTGTGAAACTTGTTAAATTACGAGCGATGGCGACGAAGCAATTTCCGATACGTACATTTGTTGACGCTTTTATACCAATCTTCTATACCGGTAGCTGTATACAAAGTCCGCACGAATTGAAGTGAACGTTGTATTTGCAGGATAACTAAATTGAGTTTTTTTTTTAAATAAATGACGGCATCGGCAGGTCTTTCAGGCAGGTGGACTGACTATTCACTTGTTTTCCGGTAAGAAGAAGCAAGCATGTTTGCGACCCCCATTTATGGCTAGCTAGCGCAGAACCTCGGCTTCACACGTGTGCATTTTTTCAGTAAATTTTGTATAGAAACCTTCTTTATTTTACTATTGAAAACCTTATAAAAATAAAACGGGATGTTTAGAAGAAGCTGGGTTTCGAAATTTTATCAAGAGAGTTAGTTACGCATCACCAGATATCGAATCTCATGGGAAATCTGTTTGATTTTTAGATAATGTAACTCATTCATAGTTTCAAAAACGAAAATGAAAGAACGACAGTTGTGCATACAAAGAATTTAAATAAATATACAATTCAACTTTAATCATTGTAATTTATTATCAGTGTAATTTTTATACCTATATATGCGTTTGGTATCACTTTATACTCCTGACGCGACAGAGATATATATATGTTGGAATCAAGAGGCCTTTATCAGAGGACAGCTTAACCACGGAAATACGAATTCTTGAAGATATATAGTCTTCTTCATTGCTGAAGGTCGTACCTGCTCTGTTATTTATTTTTAATATTCCATTAGATTAGATTGAAAATTAGTTAATAAATCGATAAGCTATGTATGACTCAAGTGATTGGAAAAAAATATTCATTTTTTATACCAAATAATTTCAAACTAATTGTTTACTGATAGATTTTCATACTACATACTAGTATAGTATTTTAATATTTTTCATTGATTTGGCAAAGGAAAGCAGTTATCACATGGAAGTCAAAACGAAACCTTGATGATCTAAAAAATATGAATGTGAAGGCCCAGACGTGCCTATAGGTACCTAGACTGTCAATAGAATAATAAAACTCGAGCACTACCTACGCTAGGGCCGGAACCATTTGTATATTTTCAATTTAAGTCATACATACCTCACCGGTGTATGCGATTCACTCGTCTGTACCTCCTGTCTATTCAGTACTCAGAATGCTCACAGTTTTCCGGTTCATGATTTTTGCATTCAATGCGATGCATCGTCTCATTTTATGCAACGTAGCAAAACGTTGCTGGCGTTTACTACCGAGATAAATATATTTCAATATGAACTACGGAACATGTAGAATTTTGTCCTGTAAGTATAGATGTATTGATTTTTGTGAACAATTTAAATGAAATTCACAAGTTGAGAATTGACAAGATTGGGTCCGATGATAAAATAGTTCAGATCCCAAACTTAGGGGTCGTTTTCATAAAAGCTTTTGGATATATATATATACGCTATTACATTTAATCATTAAATGAGTAGGTAATAAGAGGTATAATGTGCTATCCCTTTCTTTCTTTATCATATCAAGTTCGAGGTCGACAGGGCTAATGCCCTATAACCCAACAACTATTGGGTTTACTAATAAACCCAATAATGTTTGTTTATAGATGACGGTGACCACCAAACAATTGGTAATCAAGTCAGCCTTTTTTTATCGTTGGCAAATTATCACGGAGACCCGGTAGGTAGGCGATACTGCGGCGGGTTATGCCGGTCTCCTACTCCTACCAGCTAAATAAAACCCAATAACTTTCTAGCGCGGTCGTAGATGGGTTCTTTAGATAGCTGGTGCCAGCGTCTTCGCCCGCGTAGAACCTATGTCCATTTTGTAATTCTATTCCAACTATGTGAGACTTTTTTTTTAATCAGATGAGTAGTTTCAAAGATTACCTACCTTCTAAATACAAACTTTACCTGTTTATGATATAGGTAAGTATAGATTAAATTTACAATTTATTCCATCGAAAATAATGAAAATATATTTTAATCCTGGGACAGATAGTGTGCTTGAGAGTACGTTGCCGTAGAAATTCGCTCCAACCGGAAGTAGAGTAGTTAATTGCCAAGCTTAGTAACATAAGACTCTCAAGTTTAAAACGGTCCTTGCTTGGCATGAGTCCGAGACCTGTTACAATGCCTTATTGACTCAATATCTTCCAGTTAAGTGGTTTTAAAGGGAAAAGAAATACCTAAAAGGAATTTTAATTAAAGTCTGTGAACGCTCTTGAATAAGCCAACAAAAATATTATTAAGGTGAAAAGCATCGACGCAGCGCGTTTTAATTTCGCAACGGTAGCAGTCAGTTTTAATATCAGCCACAACAGGCACAAAGGCCGGCTGACATTGTCTCCGCTCCTAGAAACAAAACGAAACATTTATGGTTCGCCTTATTCGTGTTCACTATGTTATACCTACTCAGTTAGTTTTCAGTTCTAAAATCAGGACAAAACTAAAAAAAATATCTATTGAGGAATAATGTAGGTTACTTTTGGACAAGTTAAATAAACAACATTAAAGATTGCTCGTTTCGTGGCCTAATCAAGACCACGAGATATCTGCTCCGTGATCAACTGTTTTGTTTTTTTTTTTTTTTTTTTCAAGTAATAATATTTAAATTTTTATGTAGAACTAGCTGGTGCCCGCGACTTCGTCCGTATTCAAAATGTTATATAGCATAAAGCCTTCCTCGATGGACTATCCAACATTAAAAAGAATTTTTCAATTCGAACCAGGGGCCCTAGACAAGTTGCATTCGCTCCGTAGTGATTCGATTCGCTAAAAATAAAATGTATGGGATTGACATATGCCTTCGCTAAATCACGTGATACTTCCCATACATTTATAACTATCGAAATTCGTTATCGTTATCGTTATGGCACTTTGTCTAGGGCTCCAGTAGGTATTTCCTGAGATTAGTGCGTACAACCAAACCAAAAAAACAATCTCTTCAGGTTTATATATTGGTATAGATACGCGAAAAAATTTAGATAATTGATGTGGGATAAACTCGAAATAAACGACTCGAAGAAATAAAAAACGAGGAATAAAGACCCAGAGGGCGCTCCTTTCTAAGTAACCCAAAGAGATCCCGAGATAATGACAGTTGGAATTATTACGGCACTCACCGGACTTGTTTATTAGACCTTTTTGAATAAGCCCTAAATCCCATGTAAATGAGAAATGCTAAGCAAAACATAAGCTTTCCCTTATTTATACCATCATAAAATAATACCTATATAATAGTAGGTACAAGAATACACAGTCTGTTGAAAAAAAAGGCGACTTTACTTTTCTCGAAAAATATTTATTTATTCATCAATATCCATTTTGGTCCCTTTCAAAGTAATCCCCCTCAGATATACCTAATACACTTGTGCCAGCGCTTTTCAAATCCCCGAAGCACTTTTAATATAATTGATGTGGGATCACTTTGAAATAAACGATACAAAGAAATAAAAAACGATGAAAAGCTCATAGGTATGGTCTTCATGACAAAGACTGCGTCATGCGCTGGACAAAAGTCTTTAGGAGTTACTTTTTAGTTTTTGAAATAGTCGCTGGTGATCAAGTCTGGTGGACACAGTAAAAAAATCACAAACAAAGCAATGATGCGTGAGCCACTTGCTATATAAATGTTTTACATAAATTCAGGCGAACTCTTTGTATTGCTTCAAATAAAGATATTCGATTCAAGGCCTAATAAAATTATTTATTGGCCGTGTCCTCCTGGCAAGACAAAAGAAAGAATCAAGACGAACCGAACGGCACGAATTTAAGTAACCTTTTTTGAATAGAGCCCTACAGAGCCCGAAATACTAGCTCCACAATTCTTAGATCAGTTGAGTACTACTGGACGAGTCCGTTGGATGAGAGGTTAGGGTGCTTGCCTTAACAGTCCGTCTCAGGGTACCCGGGTTCGATTCCCGGCAAGGCCAATTTGGAACTTTTTTTTTTTCTCGTTTGGATCTGGAAAGTAGTGGCAGGCCAGTGTTTCGCAGTCATTTGGACACCCTTTCTCCATTATGGTCTGGCGACTTCGTAGAGAAGTAGCACGTTAAGAAGAAGAAAAGTTCTCGTGAAGTCATTTTCACTCAGGCGCATTAGTATTAGCATTTAGTACGCAGTAGGATTTAGATTGAAACAAATGAAATAAAAATAAAACAGACATATAATTCACATATTTATAAACAAAATATCTATTACAAACACTGTAGTTATTACTGTGAAGCATATCAACATTCATCTTTTAAAATACTTGAGTATTTATATTAGACTCAAGTATGTCAACAAAACAGGCGCAATAAGAGACGTGTATTTATTTTTAAACATTTATTACCACTTTGATACTTTCAGTCTGTTTCCTTCATTCCATTATACATAATAATATTAATTAAATATCCTAGAAGATGTTCTCATTTTCAAAGCGTCATTCACTAGAAATCACAATCGACTTTTGCATGTACTCTCCCAACAAATTACTATCAAAAGACTACATTAGCGATTTGTCCACAGTGTTTAATTAAACACTAGCTTTGCGACAGAATATTCTGATTTTCAATCATTATGTATTTTCACTGGATCCGTGAACTGTGAAGTCAATATGTAGAAAATGGCTGGTGCCGGTACCAGTGATAGATACCAAAGTTCCTTGAACCCAGTCAATGCGAGTATCCCGTATGCGTGTGCGAGCCAATGACCGATCAAGATTATCAGGTTCCTTGGGTTTGTGAACGAAGATATCAACAGTGCCGGTGCGGTTTGATCCATTTTCGTGGAGAAATGTGATGCAGACGACATCATTGATAATATTATTATTATGTATGGGAAGGACCAATCTGTAAAATAAATAAATTTTACTAGGCTATCTTCTAATGTTAGTGCACTTTTTAACCCCCAAAGCCCGACGTAAATACGACGTGTTCTAAGTTTGTAATACATATGTGTGTATCTGTCTATGGCTATGTCTGCAGTCTGCGGTACACCCAACTCCTCAGCAACTTACAGCAGATATAGCGTGTTTGGGCTCAACACCTCGTTTTTGTGTTGGGTGATGGGGTTTAAAAATGAGACAATACTTGATTTTTTATAGTAATCAACGTCAACCAACAGGCTGGCGGTCCTATTGATGGTTATGGGAGACAGTATTGTCTCCCATAAACTCAAACATGTAATAGAAATTTGCTGTGAATCCTCATAAGATAAAATTGCTAAAGGATCCTCATGTCTCTGGAACCTCTTACTCACACTGAAAACTGTCAAATCTACATAAGCAAATTAAAAAATTAGAATTAGAATAAATTAAATAAATTATTTATTTAATTTATTCTAATCTATTACTGCCAAGTATCTCCATCTGTGGATCATATAAGAAATTATAATAACATTTTTATAATAAGTTTCAATTGAAAATTACTTAAATATTACACTTACATATCAATCCAGCAGCAACCGTATGTATGAGCACCAATATGGGATAGAAATATAGTGCACAATAAAGTCCCTGGTTGGTGGAATTTCGTGTTTTCAATAAGAGAAAGAATGGCCTCAAACAAATAGTCATTACCAGACCGAATGCATACATTAACAATACTATTGTATACCTGTTAACAAAAAATATTCTTTGTTTTTATTTGTGTATATCATCTGTGAATGATAAATTGTATAGATATGTGAATTATATGAAATAAATATATTTGAAATGTATGTAATTGTATTATATATGCGCTAAGTCGCCCGTCCCTGGCTTTGCACGGATGCAGTTTATTTTTCTGCAATTTATATACAAAAAGCTTCCTCTTTGATTACTGTTTCCATTAGTAAAAACCGCATCAAAATCCGTCGCGTGGTTTAGGAGAAGTTATCGGATATACAGACAGACATACGAGTTTCATTCATACAAAAAGTAATAAGTTTAATATAACTTACAAAGGATAAACAGCCTCCTGTGTACAATGTAAAGTTTCTTTATAATCTGGTTGAGGATTGTGCAAGAGTGTGTACCAGTCAGAGAGAGCTGTGGGTGAGCAAATATGTAAGTCTATTTGCCATTTCGGAGGCAACACCAATATAGCTCCATAAGTACTAATGAAAATTTCCATGAAAGCGGACATATGTTGCGCTATAATGGCGTCGTGTCTGAAAACCATTAACTGTTATATTATTAAATTATATTTTCATACTTTTTTCTTATATATAAAGGTCGTAAGACATGCTTGATGCTGACACTGTCGCCGATTACCACAATAAATGGGAAGCGTGATGCTTACCTCTGTAATTACCATCATAGTTCAACAATTCATAGATGGGAAACGAATGTACTTGCATATAGTAACAGCTGGGCTATCACAGGGAATCCATACAGTTAAGAAACACCTTTGATACCAGGCGACGCAGACTATATGGATTGTTAAACGCTGGTAGGATTGTATTCCTTACTGACTCACTGAAACACAACAGCAAAAATGCTTCTATTTCACAGTTGGCTTCAGTAAGGGTGGTTACTTAATGCCACCAGACGTATTTTATATTACGTTTAACAGACGAGCTAAACGAAGTGGCTACCATGGCTTATAACACTACTATGGCCTATACTGTGGTTAGGGAAACCCCTAGCCATTGTGAATTATCCCTTTTACTAATACAGCAAACATGCTTTTACTTCACAGAGATCTTCAGTAAGCGTGGCTACTGCCACACCATGATTAAATAGTTCATTAGACAATGGCTATCCAATCAATTTTTTTTAGTTAAGGTCGATATATGCTGATGTTAGGTGGTTACCTTTACCTTTAACACAACTGATACCACAGCTGCTGCAAGTATGCTGCCAACCATCTGGCATCCTTTACTCACTCACCTAAACACAACAGCATACATATTGTTATTTCATGGTGGTCTTCTAGGGGGTGGTTACTGCCGCCAAAATGACTACCTATATTAAGTTTTTAGTCTTATTTTTGGGACAGACAATATTCGAAAGAATTTGTAAATTCTTTGGCAATAAAATTTTGCTTCCAAACTTTCACAAAATTGAAAAATCAACTTACCCCTTGTTCATTGCAGCCATATCGATAAAAAACAAATGCAGTACTAAGGGTAGTAACGCCATGAAGCCAAGGTATTGCCAATCATATATTGTCGGTGTATCAGTACAAGGTTCACAGTAACTAGAAGCATTAGTGCGAAATCCCCGCGGGCAGGCTCCGCAATCACTCCATAATCCATCTTCTAGTTCTGTGCGACCACAATATAACCCGGGACATGTTCGCACAGCAGACATTTTATTATTATATCTGTATATAATTCACTACAAAAGAAAATTACTATTTTTTTTAAATTGTTTGTCCCAGTTTGTCCTCATTCCAAATAAACTTACTCAAGTTGAAAATAATTTTATTTCCTATTCCGAAGATTCCGTAGTCTTAGTTCTATTGAATACAAATCAACACATTCAATATAAATATTATTGATTAAATACAATATTAAAACCTTTCATGCACCGCTTGTTTTGTTTGCATTTTTGTAAGGTGTTTGCAATTTGCAATGCCATGCAAATGCAATGTTGATGCAAGTATTTTATTAGTATATAATATATACTAGTGTTCTGTTCTGTGGTTTGCTTGCACCATCCATAGTCCACAAAAAAATAAAAATATGTCATGTTACTGATCTGTCACCTACTTGTGACGATCACAGTCCAATCAATTCAGTCAATCAAAAATTAAAGCAGAAGTAGATGTGGCTACAGAGGAAAGAATCGAGAAAACCACAGAGGCTTAATAGAAGATGCTCTCAAAGATCTGTCCACAGTATATTCAATTTCAATAAAATGTATATTATTTATCGAAACTTAAACCTTGGGCCCTAGACAAAGTGCATTCGATTCGCATTCGATTCGATTCGCTAAATAAAAATGTATGGGATTGACATTTGCCTTCGCTAAATCACGTGATACTTCCCATACATTTATTCTATCGAACTTCGTTATCGTTTTTAAAATGGCACTTTGTCTACGGTCCCTGATCACTTAGGGGCGAAGAACATATATATCACAAACTAAATAGTAGATACTAAGGTATTTACTCTCTAGCGAGAGGGTATAAAAATAGTTTACACCATAATTATCTTACAAAATGGCTTCTCTCTTCTTATTATTACAGATCGCTAGATCAAGGGGATGAGAGGGGAGGTGAAAATGTCATGTTCTATCTTGCTATTACCACAGGCAAAAAAATTCCTATGTCTATATAGTGATTTTTCTTGAAGATTACTAGCCTTGTTTACGACCTATTCTCAGACCTACCGAATATACACAAAATTTCATAAAAAGATTGCTTAATATGTTCTGTTTTATTTGTCTATGTGCTAACACACTGATTTCTAATAAAGCACTGGATAGGTTATCCAATACAAATTACAGATACTTTCGTGTACCATTTTGAAACGCCGCCTTACCAAAGTACGGGAACTAATTTTGACGTTTGCGTATTTTTAATCCATAGATAAGTATAATAGTGTCTGTTTTATTCACGTTTTATTCTATTTGTTGATGTATTAGGGACTGTAAGTTTATTTGTGTCCGCTTGAGTTTTGAAACATGAAATGTGTATTTTGTAAATGTTATCATGCAGACGTCAACTAGTTTTAGTTCCATGTACTTACACTCCATAGTCCATAGGCTCCATGGCCTACAGCACGCCTGCAGCGCTAAAATGGCGATTTTAAAATAAACAAAAATAATTTGACTACAGCCTATCCAGTACTTTAATACAGATCAGTGTAACATATATATTCCTTTACTCTATGGCCCTTACTAATAAAAAAAAAAGCTAAAATGGCTGATATGTAAATGTAACTAAGTTTGTACACGTATCGTATACATTTGTAAATTTTAATGAATTTTATTCTAACATATAATCATGTCGTTTACTGATTTGTACGCTAAACACAAGTGTACATATTGCCAAGAAGAAATCAATGGGATCCGAGTTAAATGTGCCGAATGCAAAGATTTTGATATTTGTTTGCAGGTGAGATGCGTTGCTGCCATTTTTGTTTATACTTTTGGCGCATAATTTTAAAAAGCTTACTAAATATTTTGAGAAAATGTTTCAGTGTTTTTCCTGTGGTGTTGAAATTGGACCACACAAAAATGACCACTCCTATCAGTTTATGGTAAGTATGGATAGATTATTTCCTATAATATTTCCAATTGTAATACAAAACTAAATTTATATACATTTCTTTTAGGACTCTGGAGCTTTTGGAACTTTTCTGGGTCGCAGTAGTTGGTCTGCAAACGAAGAAGTTAGAATACTGGATGCTATAGAACAATTTGGATTTGGAAATTGGGAAGATATAGCTAAACATATAGAAACGAGAACACCAGAAGGTAACTATACTAAAATTACTTAATCAGTTTTATTATTTTATTTTTATGTTAAGATAAGACAGGCTGACGGATCAATTCATGACTACGAAGCACAGTGTGCCTTGCGATGTCCAGGCCAGAGCCAACTATGGAAAGTTTTTTTCAAAAGTGATGAATCTAGAGCGTTAAAGCAAGCACCTTAACCACTCAATTACTAAATCACCTTAATTTATTTAAATTTTTTTTAATACTTTTATGTTAATGTCATCAAACAGGCTGATGGTCTATTTGATGTTTGGTAGCTACTAGTGATGTGCCGGATATCCGAGGGAGAAGAAAGATCCATATCCGTTACTTTTTGGCGGATCTTTTCCCGTATTAATTTTTAATTCATAGCTGAAATTCTATTAAATTCAACATTTTCACCTTTTAATGCAAGCGTCAAGTGGCGGGTGTCAACTATTGTTTCAAGGTCACACACATCGACACCAATTGACTAAGAAAGAATAGATCCATATCCGTAGATCTACATTTTTAATGATCCGGCACATTACTCTATAACAGAAGCAAAGCTAAAGGTGCTGTAATTGTTCTGCGGACTATAGTAAGGGGTTGTATATGGAAACGGACTCTGGCATGTTTTACTCGCTTACCAAAACACAACAGCACACATGCTGTTATTTCATGGTGCAAGTTTACTGCCGACCAGAGTAGGATTAATAAGGGTTCCTGCATCTTTTACTCACTTACCTAAACATAACAGCACACATGCTCTTATTCGGTGGTGGTCTTCTGTATGGAATGGTTACTGTTGCCAAACGGACTGTTCAGATGACTGTGAAACACAATGTTTTATTCATCAAAACAACTAATTTCAGAGGCTAAAGATGAATATATAACAAGATATTTAGAAGGTAGTATTGGTAGAGCTACATGGGGCAGTGTGGAAAGTGCCACTCGACCGTCACTTCATTGTGCTGACAGAGACGAGGGTCCCCTCGGTCCCAGTGCAGTGTCTCGATTGCCATCTATTGCTGTCTCGCCCGAAGAAGCAGCCCAACTTGGTTATATGCCTAACAGGGATGACTTTGAAAGGGTAAACTTTTATCTCTACATTTTTCATGTCAAGCCTAAATCTTAATACAGTGAAGATCTTAACATTTTCAATGATACGATTAACTCCATCTTAAGGCCTTTAATTAATAAAGTTTCTGTTAGAAAAAAAAACACTAAAGAGTATTGAATTAATTTTGAAAAAAAAGAGAGTATTCAATTAATCTGTCCAAGAGGAAATCTATTATTATTAAAAAAAAAACAATAATACATAATAATATTATTATTAAGATAAGATAATATATAAGACTAGCTGGTGCCCGCGACTTCGTCCGCGTTCTCTATAGCCTCCTCGATAGACTATCCAACACAAAAAGAATTACAAACAAACTCTTCAGCTTTATATATTAGTATAGATTTGCATGTTTGTAATGAATAAACTCAAAATCTACTGGACTGATTTTGAAAATTCTTTCACCTATAGAAAGCTACATTATCAGCAAGTAAAATAGGCTAGATTTTATAAAGTTACGCGGGCGTAGTCGCGTGCAACAGCTAGTAATAAGTAAAAGCATAATAAATTGATTGTATATATTTAGGAACATGATCATGAAGCGGAGTCGTTGATCTCTACGTTATCGCTGAATCCAGATGATGATGAATTAGATATTGGTAAGTGATAGTGAACTCAGACCCAATAAGAAGTATAGACAGATATTTGCAGACAAGTGAAGCCGGTTTAAAGATTTTGTTTATTTATGTGATTACAGCCTGTTTTTTTTTAAGACGGGGTTTTACAACCTTTCAGCATTTTCACTAGTTTAATAGTTTACTATTTTAACAAAGCGAGGCGTAGTTTTACCGGCCTCACTCTGTTGTTTGCAGGGCTCCATCTTTAGTTCTTATTTTATCTGAAAATAATGAATTATTAGTTACTCCTGTCCTTTTGTATATTTTTCCTTATTTTTGTCTATCTGTGATCAGCCTTCACGCTATAATCAGATCTATTGTTATTATCCTGTTGTAATTTTATTAACGTAGTTTCGTTATATTTATTGAGACTTATTTGTGGTAAAACAAAATGTTTACCTTACAAATCTCATGTATGGTTCCTTGTTGTATCCTTGATAGTCGTATCTGTTTGTTAAATGGGTTGTAATAGTTGAAAAGTTCCTATTTTTTATATATTTGCTCGTAGATGTTATACTTAAAAATATGTAAGATAACAGGACATTTTTTTTTTCACCTTATTTTATGTCAAAGTCGATAGATAGGCTGACAAGCAACGCCACAGGTGCTGCAAGTGCACTGCCGACCAATTATTTATTTATATAGCAAGCAATTGATTTTGTGGAAATATAAATCGATGCAGTCAATTAAAGTATCAGGAAATGCAACTTTGTGATAGTACTGCATTTTAAATGTGACATTTGCATAAAAAAATTTCAAGCCATTAGAACATTAGTAAAGCCAAAATGTCAAAGTAAGATATGTAATGAAATAAATTCTCTTGTATTTTTTCCAGCATTAAAATTATCACAAGTAGACATATATACGCGCCGACTTCGAGAAAGAACGAGACGAAAAAGATTGGTACGGGACTACCAGCTGGTATCCGTTTTCTTCAATAATCTTAGAAACAAACAAAAACCACTTGGAAAACTTGCCAAAGAGAAGAAGTAAGTTATTTAATCGATTTTAACTTTTTTTTTAGGTTAATACTTGACAGAGTTGGTAGCTAGATTAGATGTTGAATTCATAATGTTCAATGGAGAAGTTTCATGATGTTGTCAATAGTATATTATCAAATTATTAACGTAATGGAATTAAAATATAGATAAAAAATAATATAATAAATCGCTAAATATTTGAAAATGTTTAGGCCCTTCGCACATTACGATACTCATTAGATATGATACTCCCGTAGGATACCAGTTGGGTACTTGTTCGCAACTCTACCATCGTACATTACGCGACTGAATTATTAACCTAATTTTATCATTTCTAATCACACAACGCTAATACATTTTGGCATTCTTTCATATTTTCAATTATGACGAATGACTAGTGATGAATAAACACTTGCGGTCTTTCTATTTTATAGAAATAAATAGAAAGACCGCAACCGGCAGGTATCGCAAGACTAGTCGCCAACGCATAGGATGCCGCGGTAGCGTAGTGTGCGATTCACCATACAAATGTATGTGAGATACTCCACCTTCAGGACTAGTGTATCCTACTAGTCGCTTTTGAGTATCGTGA
The DNA here is from genome assembly GCA_945859745.1 of Synanthedon formicaeformis. Classification (NCBI taxonomy): domain Eukaryota; kingdom Metazoa; phylum Arthropoda; class Insecta; order Lepidoptera; family Sesiidae; genus Synanthedon; species Synanthedon formicaeformis. The sequence continues at coordinate 6,387,882 of OX243970.1, forward strand.
TGTGCGTCAGGCCTTATACTCATCGAGTACTCGGCCGAGATCACTGTCTCGTCCGTGTGATCGTGCCCTAACATGTGAATGGTCGTTAGAGAGCTGCTGGACCGCGTGCGGTGGTCGTGCCAGTTCTACGTGCGCGACGAGCAGGCGGCGATGGCGAGCGGGCTGTGGCGCGAGCGAGAGCTGCGCGTGCGACTGGCGGAGCTGCACCGCTACCGCTTGGCCGGCGTCACGCGCCTCGAGGAGTGCGCGCACTACGACCAGCACGCCGCCCATCGCAAGCACCCGCACCATCACCACCTCGATGTGACTACACCTCTCTCATTCATTCTGCCCTCATAACACTCATTTTCAATATTCTCACCCAATTCTACTATAGTCGGCAGTGCACTTGCAACTCCTGTGACGTTGTTGCTTGTGTTATAAGTGACGGTAGTCATTTGTCTGTCGACCTTAATGTGAAACAAGCCGGCGGCCCAAACTCATCGGTCTCTTGGCTAAAATGCGTCCTGTCTCACACAGCACAAAGCGCGGAAAGAGCAGTCGAGTGAGATGCACAATGATTCATACCAAAAATAAAATCATAAACAGACCCTTGGGCCAATTCTCTTTTTGACAAAACTACTGCATATATCTATTTTGTGTAAAGTTATTTTAACTCTTGAATAACTAATCAATGTTTATAAGCAAAGTATTTTGGAGTTTTTGTACACTAGAGTGACCTATTTAGCCTCAAAGTTGCATTAAAACTTGTGTTAAAATATGGATTTTTCAAGGATTATATCTTTTAAATTAATACTTTTTTTTTAAGTTTGTATGCTGTCGAACCTAGTTAACGACAAGATAAATCGGTATCATGCTTACTTTTGTATATTAAACATAAAACAGCGGAGTAATTAACATTCTACGTTTGTATGGAGGAAAACTGACTTGTATTACCTTAACGTAAAAAAGTGCGCTACCGGCTAGGCTATAGAAGGATTAAGATGGTATAGGCCAATGTTCAGAAAGTGAGCTGCCGACCACAGAGGGATTAAGATAGCATAAAGGCAATGGGCTCTTGCATCCCTTAGTCTACTCATTCATAGAAACACAACAGCGCATATGCTGTTATTTCCCGACGGTCTACTGTAAAAGGGTGGTCACTGCCCAAACGAACGCTAGTGTTAAAAAATACATTTAAACATTACATTACTATATTAAAAATCCCTGCACAAGAAAGAGTGACACAAGTATTGTGTGGTTTTGGATTCGATCTCGTATAACGGTTGTTCGCCAGGGCAGCAGTGGGTGCCTGGACACCAACCAGACAAAAGAGCAAACGCTGACCAGCACGCAGCAGCCAAGAAAAAGGTAAATTTCATTTAAATAACTAACAATTATTTTTAACTCATAGTTTTTATTTATTATAATATTTGAGTTCAGTCCGCCTTTATTGATCCATATTGGTTATTTCGAGAGTAAAATAAATAAATAAAAAATGTTTTAAAACTTATTAATGAGAGCTGAACCGCTCATAAATCTAAACCATCGTCTTATTTACGGTTTTTTCATGATTAAATTACAGTAAATTTCAATATTTCAGTGTGTGTTTTGTTGTTAATTTGTATATGTTTGTTGTGTGTTGTAGAGACGCAGAAAGCGCCTCAAGTTCAACAAGCCCAAGGTGCACACGGGACGGAAGTACCGCATGTGGATGCTGCAGAAAGAGCTCATGCAACGGCGACTGCTCGAAGCTGCTCACAACTAACGAGATGCAGGTAATGTCTCTCTACTCAAACAGTGTTATACCATATATACAGTTTGAGCACTTGCCGTTAACAAACGCACTAACTTACTTGACAATTAGACACTCATATGATGGAGGACAAAAGCTGATTATTGAACTAAATAAATATAGTTACTCCTTTGAATTTAAGGAAGCCTTATATTTATTTGTTTTTCTCCATCCCATTGTTACGACCGAACATTCTCGAGAGCTAAGCGTAATTTGTTGTAAGGTCTGGGCGTATGGAAATTTCCTTTTGTAGGAAGCCCCTTTTGTAAGTGTCAAAGAAAACTTTTCCTTATGGTCGCAACATAAGGTTCACATTCCATTAACAGCGATTAGCCTTCCAGAAACTTGTTTACGACTTAAGTTTCTAGTAATTTCGAAAACCATCTGGGTTCTCTGCGCAAATATAAATACGGGGGCGATCGCTCGAACGGGAGAGTTCTGCGACAACTAGCGATACGATAACAACTCTTGGGAGCTATTGCGAAGATATTTGCAACAGTGCATTAGTGACACGTTAAGTTAATTATTGACGACTTTTGGCAAGTTTTACGGTTTAATTGGTGAAGCTCTGTTATATTGGAAGTCATCTTGGTCTGCGAAAATAAATCGTGTTCTTACAACCCTAAACGGCATTTTAACTCACCCCGCACGTAACACTATTTAATTAACTCGTATTACGAATTTAAAACTACATGTGCTCTCAAAGCGTAAGTGTTGAAAATGAATAAAGTAAAATTTCCAGTTGTGTACGGCCCTGAACCTGCCGGCGACGCAGTACGTAACTCTGAAAGGCGTGCTGCTTCGACGACCGCCGACGGCCGACTGCGAAATAGATGCGATTGTCGGACGATATCTGCACTCCGCCGGATGGGTGCAGCACTGACACACGCACGCACCATATTCTCATTCATCATCATCATCGTCATCGTCGTCATCATCATCGGCCTGTGTCTCTCCACCGCTGGACGTAGGCCTCTCCCAAGACTCACATCCAACCGTTTCCTGCGAAGCATTTCAGGTAGTCAGTCCACCTGCCCTAGGACGTCCAACGTCCAACGCTGCGCTTTCGTGGCCTCCATTCGAGAACTCTACTACTACTCCATCATCGGTTATCCATTGGTATTCTCATTGCTCTACTATTTTTCATGTCTAATGGCAACACTGTACACATTCTCCAAACACTCCATATTGTCTCCAACTACCATTTGTACGATTTAATAAATACTGTAGTAGGTATTAGAAAAATGTATTCTATTTTAAATAGAACTAGCTTTTTTGGCCGTGACTTAGTCCGCTTTAAAAATTCTACTACATAATATGTATTATAAATGCTTTAGTTTTTGAGATGTGACATTCACCATGTATGGATTTTTGTTACACTTTCAAGCAAAAACGGTTCAAAGGATTCAGATGAAATTTGGCAAACAGATAGTTTATTACCTGGATTAACTTTTACCCTCAAAAAATTGTTAGGTTCCCAAGGGATCGTCTATAAATATAAAAAAATTGGGCGTCGCAGTCGACACAATGTGTGCGGAATTTCATGATAATCGCTTCATTAATTGAAACGTGAAAAGGTAACAGACAGATAGACCGAATTACTTTCACAGCTATAATGTTAGTATCTATAATTTTTAATAATTTTACATAAGCAGCATTTTACCTTATTATACTACGTTCGAAATTATTTTAAGCCTTCATGTAACTATTTATATCGTACCCTTAAATTTAATTACGTCATATTAATTTTAATTTAGAAAGAATTAATAATTATTAATTCTTTCTAAATTGTACAAAAGACAAGTTTTGAAGAGAATATACTTCTTTAGGCGCGTTGGGCATTTTTGAGATGGGAAAAAAACCATTGAATTCGCGACCTGTACCGTTACCTCTGTTGACAATTATAAAAGAACACAGTAATTTCAATTTTTTTTTTTTCAAAATAAATGTAAAAGTAAAACAATTAAATAGTGTTACAAATTAATTGATTGTAGTAATTATAAGAATTTTGGCGTAAAAGTATATACTTTAATGTATATCACTCTGGCAATGCCTATAAGATTTTTAGAAGCGTATGTCTACCCGTCTTTTCCTGACATAGAATTTCGCTATCGGGTTTCTATGATATGTCTAAATTGAGCGGTAGTAAATGCTCAACGAGTGCGCGCGAGACAGTCTGATAAAAAAAAAATGTTAGTTAATTTGAAATTGTCGCCCTCTTTGCGCAGTTTATAATTAAAATAATAATGTGTACTCCTTTATTGTTCAATGAATTGTCTCTTATCTCATTTTAAAATAGTTTAAAATAAATCCAAAAATGTATGTTAATTACAGAAACGGACTAACATTTGGCACTAGGCGCTATGATAACTTTTTTTCAGCTGAAAAATAGTTATCCAATGTTATATTACATATAGCTATAGTATCCCAATACTATTGAGTTCATAATTAATTTATTTTACGGTGAAAGTTGTCCATATTGAAACGCCCGCGTGTCGCTACCACAAAGACGCCAAATGGCTGTGTTGAAATTGTATTAAGTATAATGTAAATATTGTTAGTGCATTTTTATTGTAAAAGTGCTTTTGTTTATTAATTATTATTATCAATATTATAATAAATTAATTGCAATATTGTACTGAATGAATTGCGTATATCGTATAAAATAGATTAGTGATGCTTTGTTTGTTGCGTGCTTATTAGTTTTAAATGTTATCATAGTTTTGTGATGATTATGAATGATTATCGTACACGTTATTCTATTTTTATAGAATTTAAAGAAATTTCACCTACTTCGTTTGTATTGTTTATATATATTTGTAAATACTTTTCGTAGTCATAAACTAGGAGACAAGTCCGTAAAATAACAGCATGAGTGCATAGATGGAAGCAAAAAAGAAAGATCACTGTCCGCGCATGGACCTCATCATAAACTGAGTCCAATGCACTCAGTTACATTCAGTCACTCGAAAAGAGCCTTTTATACGCTTGATCCCTTCGGCCGCCTACGAAGCCAAGTAACCAGTAAGTAAGCTACGTAACCAGTTACGTGACAAGAATTGTTTTTCTTCCTACGAAACCAGTTACGTACAAAGATTTTTTTTTTCTTTATATTTTCTTCTATTTCTGTTTTGTCCCTTTCCCACAAATGCAAAGATGTGTCAGAAACTGGTTTCGTAGACGGTCGTACGTGACTAGTTTCGTAGGAAGAAAAAACCTCCTTGTACGTAACTAGTTTCGTAGCAAGAAAAATAATCCTTGACACGAAACCGGTTACGTAGCATTGGTTTCGTCGGCAGCCCCGTTCCCACAAATGCAAAGATGTGTCAGAAACTGGTTTCGTAGACGGTCGTACGTAACTAGTTTCGTAGGAAGAAAAAATCTCCTTGTACGTAACTAGTTTCGTAGCAAGAAAAATAATCCTTGACACGAAACCGGTTACGTAGCATTGGTTTCGTCGGCAGCCCAAGCGCAATTGATACGTTAAAAATACGGACGCAGTTTTTGTGGAATAAATTTGAATATTGATCGATATTGGAATTGTAGTTGTGGGGATGAGTATTTATTCAGGGATTTAGTTTTATGAAGCCCATTTATCGATTACGTAATGAAAAAATGTACCGTATGTTATGTTTCCATCTACGCATAGGTGCTATTTTTTTATCGGTGATCCCGAACTATCCCTTATATATTTATTCCTATAAATATCAATATTTATTAATCCCATCAATTAACATTTTAAAAAATGTTCCGTTTTCCTCAATTTATATCCTTTTTATAATCGATTTTTAGTGTTCCGCGCTCCGAAAGGAAATATCCTTATAGGATTCGCCATTCCTTGTATTATATTTATGTAATTATTGTAGGTTATAATTTAACATATTATGTTGAGTGCAAAGAAGTTAGTTATAATAGCAAGTTATATAATATACTAGCTGCTGTTCGCGACTTCGCCCGCGTAACTTTGTAAATTATATACTAAAACCTTCATCGAGAACCACTCTATCCTTTGGTGAAAACAGCATGAAAATCGGTGCAGTAGTTTTCGAGTTTATCGCGAACAGACAGACAGACGCGGCGGAGGACTTTGTTTTATAATATGTAAGGATATTAAGCAAGCCTATACTGAATCATATAGTATATATATTATGTATTTAGTATATACTATACTCTTACATTAATACGGCATATTAATACGAGTAGGTATATACGAGTACTACAGGCAATAGACAATTTTTTTAACTCTTTTTTTTAAATAGGTTCAGTATCACGTACTGACCCTAAATGCACAAAATCCTTACAAATTAGGCGGGCGGAAGTGCCGCCATTTTGACAAAAACCGTTTTGGCCTATATCTCCGTAACCGTGCACTTGATTGAGGTCAAAAATGGTAATAACCTTTTATTGTAGACAAATAAATTTCCTATCTCTTTTGTTGAATAATTGTTTTTTTCTATCACTACCGAACCGAGTTGTGGTCTATTAACGACGTGGTCTTTTTAGGAAACTAGTCGTTTTGCTTTCTACAGAGATGGTCCTTTTGAGACCTAGACCTTATGGTGATTTGGTCGTTTTGACAATCTAGTGGTTATGACCCCAACCCGACTCCATAGCGGTGACGTGAACACTTATGCAACAATAATATTAGACATGAAATAAAAAAATTTACATCGAAATCTTCGGGACGCGTTGATTTTTACCATTTTTATTGTATGTTCTTGTAATATATATATACAACCTACCTAGTGGAATAAATTAATTTTTATTTATAATATACATCAATATTAACGATTAAAATACATCAATAAATCAAAATATTAATAATGTATGCTTTATTTTGTTTGTATAAAATATTGACCAATTGTAAGGATGAATGTACGAATTCATGTTATTTATTATATTTTTATGGACGTATTAGAACCCTGAAGTTCAGTAATTTCAAAAATATAGCATACCTATTTGAAATTTCAAATTTTCAGCCAAATTTCAAATTGTCAACATACACTGTCAGTATGAATAGTATAATTAAAAAAAATTGTTAAAATAAGTAATTATGGATATAATTGTACATACTTATAGCTGAATCAAAACCCGGAGTTTTTGAAAATGAAACATTGTTGTCCTCTTTTTTCTTTGGCTCAAATTGTAAACACACATTTTTAGTACAATCTAATTATTATAAGTAGCAAGTAGGCGATTGAAAATAAACTCAAAAAATTATAATAAAGTTGTTTTATTTATTTGAACTTTTTTGAAACTATAATTTGTTAGTGTTAGCTGGTTTCGGCATATCCTCCAATGGAGCTGGGAGAGGCTTAGTTTGAAACCAAGCGTGTCGTAGAGCCTGAACAGAGAATTTCAATTTTTAGTTTTATATCTTACTGTGAAGTTTATTTTTATTTGGAAAAAGGAAAGAAAAAATCGTATTATTTTTAAATCGAAAAAATATCAAAACGAATCTGTTGGGCACAATCACAATGCACAAGAATCCGAAGAGAGGTAGTTCTTTACCTGACGAAAAATATACTTTATCAAATTGTTATCTATCTATGAGAAAATAAATCACGATTGTGTTGCCTATTCAAGTATCCATAATTGTATATATATAAAAAAACTATGTGTAGGTATATAGTTGTCTGAGAAAATCGGTTCATTAATTAGATATTCATGAGCATATAAGCAACACATTCGTTATTTCATCGATAACAAGAGGTGAGTGGATGAAAGTGATATGTCGCATAAAAAAAGGTGTTATGTACAGTTAATTTTAAAAAGCAAAAAGTGCAGAAAAGTTTACTTTTGTTAATGGAAGAGGGAGCTATGTTCACTTTTTTTTTAAATTAAATAATACATGTGTAATTGCTATCATACGATTAATATTTTAGGTTGTTTACACAACTTTGCATCATAATTTAGTACAAAAATCAATTACGTAGCGATTACCTCAAAAATTAAAAGTAAAACTTTAACCTCGATTTATTCAAAATTGGAATTATGCGACAGATATGACCTTCATCCACTCACGTCTTCAATTGATAAAATATACCTTTGTTCGTCTGGTAAACGGATGAGTGAAAGATGACCTCTATTCTGATTTAGACCATAATTAAATTTTGTATGTAAATACCAAAAACTATGTAGATACTTTTAAAAATTACTCGCCTCCTTAGCTGATATCCTCTTCTTGTCATCATAAATGATGAAAGATTTCACGAGCTGCACTGCACTGGGTTCGATGCCCGGCAACAACTCTGACCATGGCGTCGGCGAGCTTTCAGCAAAAGTTATCTTGTGGTAATCTGGCAATTCGGTGTGACCGGGCCATGTCTCTTCGGTGGGTGTACCCAAGTTTTTCAGTACTATAGCCAGCTGTTCGATGTCCGATTCACCCTAGCCACATTCGAAAGATTAAAAAAGTTGTATGGATTGTTTAAAAAATGTATGTAAGGGGGGAGGAGTGTCGCGATGTGGTAACCCCCAATGACCCTCTATGACATTCTTTAAACCTCCTTTACCTATCTTTCATAGTTGCCGAAATCGCTTCGACAAATTTTACTAGGTAGGTTCGAAAATTTCCTGAAAACTGAAATTTATCATTTCCTAACTACGGACCACCTCGCCTACCAATACCAATTAATGGGGAAAATATTTAAAAAATATATCTCTTCCGACCAATTGGTCAGTCGGTGCTGGTCATAATAATTACAAACCACAATACAAATTATACAATAGATAAATGGTCATTATAAAGAATTAGTCATTATTTGTGGTACCAATCCCAAACTGCTGAGAGACATTGAAAATAATGTCATAGGAAAATATTGGGAGGAATTCTTAACATTTTAATAAAAATGCTTACCGCGAATAATGGCTTCTTAGTGATCAATTCCGATATAATGCAGCCGACGGCCCATAGGTCCACTTTTTCCGAATAAAATCTAGCACCGTATAACAATTCCGGTGCTCTGTACCATCTGTAGAATTGAAACAGTTATAACAAGCGAAATAAAATGGCGATGATTGGGTTCTTTAATATTTTTATCCGAACACTAATTTTATACATATATCTTTGTAAAATATCGATGTAAAACATTCAAACCAATAGGTTATAACTTAACAAAAGAGAAAGTAGGTATTGCTTCCTCCAACGTTGCCGACTTTGATAAAGCAAGAGATGAAGTTGGTGCAGCTTGAGAAAGGAATATTACCTCGTAGCAACTTGATGTGAATATGGACGTCCACCATCAGGCCAGTAAAGGCGTGCTAAACCCAAGTCTGCTATCTTTAGTATCCCTTGATGGTTTATTAGTAAATTCGCTGGTTTTAGGTCCTAGAAAAAAGGGCAGAATAACAAGGCTAAATGATCACTTAGAAATGTATCGATATATTTTTTTATTAACAAACGATTTTAAGTTATAAATGTTTTTTGCAGGTCATACATTGCATGACCGCAGTAACCTATTTCCCTCTTACAGAAGCCCACTGTGAAATAATAGTACCTACATGTACCGGTCTTTCGACGCATCCCTATTCCTTATCCCAACAGGGTTTATAAAGAACATTCACTTACCCTATGCATAACATAATGGGCGTGCATGTAACGCGTTCCCTTCAACAGCATTTGTGCGTATGTCTTAACCCTGGACAATGTCAGCTCTTGTTGGTTATGGTGCAGCATCTCCCACAGCCCTGAACACATGTACTCCAACACAAGGACAAGACTCATGCCTCGGGGGAACATCTCATAGAGTTTTATCACCTATGAATTTACATAATGTAAATTTTAACGATATTATAAATGTGAAAGTAACTGTCTGTCTGTTACCTTTTCACGCCTCATCTATTCAACCGATCAAAATGAAATTTTACATACACGTTGTTAGCGATGCAGAAAAGGACATAGGGTACCTTTCATCCAAAAAAAAAAGTACCTACCCGAGGTTTATCTAAAATTAAGAAAACTAACGCGCCAGGCGCCAAAAGTGTAAATAGCAATAAAGATGTCAAGCGTAAAATTGCTTATTAATTTTTTAATTTTTTACGCGGCCAAAGTCGCGGACACCAGCTAGTAATAAATAGGTATTACAATTGTGAAAGTAAACTCTGTCTGCTGTCTGTTATCTTTTCACATTGTCAGGTATATAGAAAAGGACATAATATGGTATCTTTCATCCAGAACAAAAGTAGGCATCTACTTTTGTACTTCCCCACTTCCCCAGTGATCTTCTAAAAATAAAAATCCAACGCCTCGCAAAGCTATAACATCAATAATATTGATATCAGGCGTTATCTTTCAGTTTTTTATTTAAACAAAAATATATTTTCTACGCACAAAACAAAATGCTCTTACATATTTACAACGAAGCAACTGTAGAGCGTTGATCTCTCTCATCACATTTATAGGGATACCTTCTTCCAAATTTTTAATGAGAATCTTTTTGAGGGCCACGTCACGTCCAGTTGAAAGGTGACGAGCTTTGAAGACCAATCCATGAGCCCCTTCGCCTATCCGTCCTACTACCGAATAATTGGTAATATCTTTTTCCATGCTTTAGCGCATTGGAATAAATTTCACTTTATAATGAATAACTGAGTCAAACCAAGAAGTGTTTGCTTAAAATTATAGTACCTATTAGCAAATATTTTTTATTACTAGCAAGTAATAGATCTTGCTGAAAAGCAACGAATAATTAAAAAATACAGAGTATTAGACAATAATTAGACATGTTTTTGGTACCAAAACACTTGAAGGAAATAGCTTTGAATGACTGTTGCTATGGCAACTGTTGTAACAACATCAAAAGTAAATATCATTTTGTATATAGGTAAGCTTAGTAATGTCAAAGAAGTGTGAATGGAAGGTAATAAATAAAATTATTATAGCAACTATTACAATTTATTTTATTATCTATACATCTATATCTATACCATAAATGCGATAGTTTATGGATGGATGGTATATATATACCAAAAACTGCTAAACTGATTTGGATAAAAATCGGCACAAAAATAGTACGAGTATATAACCTGTATAACCTTAATATATATCCTGGAAAATCTTAGGTTCCCGAGAGATAGTCTGTGCAACTTTCATTGCACCAATTTTAAAATCCTCATCGATCAAAATAAAAATACCGCAGTACCTTTTTACCTGCACCTACATAATTTCTGCAACACGCATGTAAGGAACTCCAAACATCTTATATACGACTACTACTTTACATGCAATTACCATTTTCATTTTTGGAATTTTTAAGGAAAGTTTGATACGTTTAAATAAAGAACATCGTCTGATAGTTGGTAGGTAGTAGACGAAATCAAGATCAAGTAAAATTATAATTCTTCATTTCCATATTTATAAAGCTATTCAAATTTTAATAAAATATAAGTTGTTTGAATTAAACAGTTAAAACTAAACAATAAATCTGTTTCAGCGCTGATCTATAATATCCTTCCTTACATATTATAAAACAAAGTCCTCTGCCGCGTCTGTCTGTCTGTTCGCGATAAACTCAAAAACTACTGCATCGATTTTCATGCTGTATTCACCAATGGATTGAGTGGTTCTCGAGGAAGGTTTTAGTATATAATTTACAAAGTTACGCGGGCGAAGTCGCGGGCAGCAGCTAGTAGCTATATAAATAAACATGAATTGCTAAATATTTTGCCAAAGCGCAAAACTCGAGAACGGCTGGACCAACTTGTTTTTTTTTTTCTTTAATATTCGTTGAGGTTTGAAGAAGGTTCTTATGAAGAGTAAAATTTGAATTGTCTGAAAAAATCGATCATCCGTGCAAAGCGGGAAGTTTACTAGAACATAATAAATTGATAAATTGCCGATGCCTGATAGTCGATATATAATTTAGCAAAGGTTTAAAAATGACTAATACCAGAGAATTTACTGAACAAAACCGTCATTTAATTTCGTATTGTGAAGTCATTAACGGTTTACGTAACTGAGCAAACATTGTTTAGGTGCATTTTAAATTTTGTTTACACAGATGTACCTACCTATTATATTCTGTAGAACACCAAAAGAGTTATGAAAAAAACTCACTCTTTCGTTTCCACGTTGTCTTTACCGAGTGACATTATCACGTGTTAAACATGGTGCTCCATAAGTTTAATTTTATATTTTTAATTTATCTCCTGAAAACGGTACAAAGTGCATCAATTCTTGCCCTTTTTTCATCTCTATCGTTTTCAGATCACTTGGTGTTTAGAAGTTATGTCTCACTACTAGTTCAAAGCGGTCATTCTCTGGTCATAATGACCCCATATCCCGGACACTTCAGGCAACCTGATGTTGATAAAATCATAGAATTGGACGTTGGAAAGGAATCATCGCAGTTCTGGACAGAGTACAAGAATTTAATGACAAAAACTGAGGATCATTATACACAGTTGAAAGCAATCAACGAGTTATCGTTGAAATTAGCCATAGAACAGCTAAAATCAAAGCAAATGTCTGCTCTTTTGCTGAATCCGAACATAAAATTCGATCTGGTCATTACTGAAGCCGATGTGCCGATACTATACGCTGTCGCTGAAAAATATAAAGTTCCACACATTGCTATCACTGCGTCTAGTGGAAAAATTCATCAATACGAATCCAAAGCAAATCCAACTCATCCCACATTTTATCCCGACGTTAACACTTTGAAGTTGGGAAATTTGACGGTTTGGCAGAAAATTGTAGAATTCAACCGTCATTTACAAATAAAAAATGAGTATTATAATAATTATTTGCCGCTATGCCAAGTTGCTGCCGAAAAAGTTTTGGGACTCAAAAGAGATCTTCAACAGGTGGAATACGACATAGACTTGCTGCTTATAGCCGCTAATCCAATTCTAATTGGTAACAGACCGCATGTTGCCGGTGTTTCTTATGTGGATCGGATGCACATTAAACCAGGTCTTAGTCTTCCACAGGTAAGAATTTGTTAATATGTGAGACTCAGAAATGTCTCATTATATCTATACAATATTATATAAAAAATGTTGCTTTCCGATTTTGTCTGTTTCGCCTATAACTTCTCTTAAAACACCCAACGGATTTTGATACGGTTTTCACTAACGGAAAGAGCGATAAGTAAATGTTTACGAGTATGTTTATAAGTTAAAATTTCATCTGTGCAAGGCCGGGGGCGGGTTTCTAGTGTCATAGTTAAGTTATTTAGTATAGTAATGTATTACATTCATTCACCAAAATAATTGATAAAAAAATATCATTAAAGAATAGTCCCAATTTAATATTTTTCTTCTAGAACTTAAAAGTTATTCTCGATAAAGCTACAAAGGGCGTCATATACTTCAGTCTCGGAGCATTACACGAATCGGACACATTAGCGCCACAAATGTTGAAGACTCTTACAGACGCCTTCCGCGAGCTTCCATATACAGTGCTTTGGAAAATTAAAGAAACATCTCTCACCAAGAAACCTGACAACGTCATTGCGCAGGAATGGTTCCCACAGCAAGAAATATTGGGTAAATAAAATCTTGTATTTATATTCTAAAATTTAAAAAAAAATAACATCAAAAATTGCGATGTCTGTGAATAAAAATCTTCAGCTATATCTTTGCACAACATTCCTAAAACCTCTACAGTCTACATGTATCTAGGTTTTTGTTGTCGGTTAATTTAACCGCGGGATATAATCTCCTAGATTTAGATTTTGAACTTTTTTTAAACCAGCACATTTTTTTTTTAATTTTCAGCCCATCCGAATACAAAGGTATTCATAACACACGGTGGCGCCCGTTCACTAGAAGAAGCAATATTTTACGAAGTACCTATAGTAGGTCTTCCAATTATTAGAACCCGTAAAGTTTTTATTGAGCAGATAACCAAGCATGGAGCTGGGGAGATACTGGATCCATATTATATGAATAAAGAAGCTGTAAAATTTGCGGTATCCACTGTAATCGGCAGTGACAAGTGAGTCCCACATTTTCTTACCGATATGGCACATTTTATCTTTTAGAAATAAGTTTCTGGCAATCCTGTGCGATCTTACTCTTTATGCATTATAACTTCTGTTTCTTTAAAAAATTTAAATGCTAATTACAGGTATAAGAAAGCCATTGCTTCCCTGAAATCGGCAACTCAAGATCCCATAATATCTGGCCCCGAACACGCCGTGTGGTGGACAGAATACGTAATAAGAAACGGCGGTGCACGCCACCTTCGTTCTGGTGCAGTTGGAGCCACCTTCTATCAATACTACATGTTGGACATCATTGGAATTTATTTGACAATCCCGCTACTCCTTTTGTGGTTGTCATACATTTTCGTAAAAAATATAGTGAAGCGAATTCGCACACGACTTTTTGGAAATCCCGTTTCGGGAAAATTTAAAGCCTTGTAAACTTTGCTGATAGTTAGTTGATACTTAGTTGCTCTAGTACCAATTGTTTAATATATATATTTAATTTCTTCATTACCGATACAATTTAACTTAGTTAAAATTAAGCTTTGAATATGAACAGTTATGAGAGTATAATCCTCAAATTATATTATAAAACGAGTATTTATAAGTTAAACTGTAATTTATTTCATGTTTAAACTACGTTTAATATACTTACCTAACTTATCCTCTTAATAAATTATTTCTTATTAAATGTTTACTTTATTCAAAAAATAGATGTTTTGTATTCATGCTTTTAAAATTTTTATTCCTTTAGCAGCGAATATGCACAGTGTTCCGCAGTCATAAGCCAAGTAGCCTTTATGAATTAAAATCCCTTATTTCGGTATGTTTCTGTTACGTGAGTAAAGGATCATTCTCCTATCACTTTTCCTACATACAAACGTTTAAGGTTAATTACACCGCTGTTTTATGTTTAATTTACAAAAGTAAGCATGATACCGATTTATCTTGTCGTTAACTAAGTTTCTAGGCATACAATCCTTAAAAAAAAGTATTAATTTAAAAGATATGATCATTGAAAAATCCATATTTTAACACAAGTTTTAATGCAACTTTGAGGTTGAATAGGTCACTCTAGTTTACAAAAACTCCAAAATACTTTGCCCATAAACATTGATTAGTTATTCAAGAGTTGAAATAACTTTACACAAAATAGATATATGCAGTAGTTTTTTCATAAAAACCGTTAGCCCAAGGGTCTATTTGTGATTTTTTCTGTCCTCATATTTGGTATGAATCGATGTGCATCTCACTCGACTTTTCTTCCCCCGCGGGTAGTGGAGGGAAGGCACGCCCACACAATAAATGGTATCAAGGAGGATAAGAGTTACCTCTATCCTCCTTGAATGGGCCGGGCAGGGAGTCACAGTGTTGCCATTTATACGGATTTATCCGTATATGTACTAATTTTCAACTTCACATACGGGTAACTTAAACATACAAATATTTATGCGGAATTATATGTTCAGAAATATAAAATAATAATAATTTTATAAGGATACAATATAAAAAAATACAATAAGTAGTATTGTACATAAATAAATACGAAACTAAATAATCCAGCTGATGGACAACACTGCCTAACAAGTATCTATTGCACCATTGTTTTGATTTCGATGTTAATTTATCAATTATTCATTTATTATAATTATTATTTAAAATCATACATTATCATTTTATTCCGTAGGTACTAATATTATAAATGCGCAAGTTTGTATGAATGTATGGATGTTTGTTACTCTCACACAAAAACTACTGAATGGATTTCAATGAAATTCACAACAATATAGCTTATACATCAGAATAAGACATAAAAAGATAAAAAGATATTGTGTGGATAAAAAAAAGATATTGTACGGATTGGGCGCCACTGTCGCGCGGCGACGCCACCGTCGTCACAGGGATAACTATGTCTGGCGTTACCACTCACATATTTCCTGCATTTCCTTGCAACGCGGACGAAGTCGCGGGCACCAGTTAGTTTTTAATAAATGAATCCTATGAAAACGGTTGTTTTTTTGCAATTGATATTTTTTTACAATACAATACACAGTCATACGGAATTTATACGGATTTATTAGGGCCCCGAATATTACTTCGTATAAGGTTGGCAATGGCAACACTCTGTCATCTGTCAGCTAGACTGAGCTAGACTAGAGTCTATAGTCTACTAAATACATCGTAAATATTATATTTATCTAGTTATTTATAACGTGGCATAGTTTGTACGTAAAGACATTATTTTATTATTTAGTTAGGCAAGGCTGTTGTACAAGTGACTTCATATTTTCATATCACATTGACTCTTTGGACAATCTCGTCACATTGTACCAAATTACAAAATATAAAAATAATGGGTAAGTTTTATTACATATTTAATCTAATTTTTGTTATAATATATACATAATTTTTGTTATATTATATAGGTAAACTCGACAAATAAAGTACTTTA
Organism: Synanthedon formicaeformis; assembly: GCA_945859745.1. Lineage (NCBI taxonomy): Eukaryota > Metazoa > Arthropoda > Insecta > Lepidoptera > Sesiidae > Synanthedon > Synanthedon formicaeformis. Next base: position 6,404,041 of record OX243970.1, read on the forward strand.
TCACCCTAACATTATTTGTATGTTGTAGAATAATAAGGTCAGTTTTCTTTTGAAAATTCAAAGTGACAATTATGTCAATCAGTAATCAATACCTATATTTCAAATCTAAGGCCGGTTTCAGTGCTCTCCTGACCGACCGCGGTAGCAATACGCGTGCGTACGGTCAGGCGAGCTTTGTAACGACTTGTGAATTTTCATACAAGTGACAACCGCGTCAGTCGCACGGTCGGTAGTACGTATCGTCAGTACTGACCGTCAGGAGAACACTGAAACCGGCCTAAGCCTTAGCGAATTTTGAAATGAATGGAATTTGTTATCGAAACTGATAAAGCACTTTTCTGGTCGGCCATACATAATACACGTTGTCTGGGACACCAGAAAGGACATAGGGTACCTTTCATCCAGAACGCGGACGAAGTCGCGGGCACCAGCTAGTTATTTATAACTCGAGACGGCTGGACTGAATTTTATGATCGTTATTTTAGAGATGGCAACGCTATGCAAATCATACTAATTAATAATGATTATCATAATATAATAATAATGAGTATCATATTTTATCATAATATACTTATATTACTCAATCAGGCGGAAATGGCTGGATGGATTTGAATAGTTAGAGTATAATAATTATATCTTAGAGCAACGAATATTTCTTATCCCTGTAAAGATAATTTTGTCCTAGTATTTTTTTTAAATTTATGGTCCATAAATAATAAAATTCTTACAGTATAAATAAATAGGTATGTGCTGCTTTTATAGCTATATGCTTTATTTTATGAAACAGAACCGCAAAAGGATCGTCGTAATGGAGAAAAAAAAAAAACGCTTATACCTAACTGCTTCTCGCAAAATGTGTTGCTAAGCGCAAAACTCGAAAACGGCTGGACCGATTTTAATTCTGTTTTCACTCATGGATAGAGGCATAATCAGGGAAGGTTTTTACGTAAAAAAATGCACCCCGGGTAGCTATTTGTAAAATAATTTTAAATCAGGTTCTATTTTTCTAGAAATTTAAAACTAATTTTTATTTATATAATTCCTGTTTTAGATCACCTCATGTAAACCATCCTGAGGCATATAAAGCAATTGTGGTTCAAGCAGAAACATACAAAGCATCTTCTTCCTCATGTTCTGCTACTGCTACTCAAATTCGTAACTAAATCCCAGTGTCTATGTAGTGTTTATTTTATTAATTGTATATTTTTAACTAATATATTTTTGTTTTAGGTCACCTCAAGAATCATTTCTACAAGTGGTGGTTCAAACAGACGTACATAATCAACCTTGTGTTTCCTCCTTCAAAGATATTATTCCCTCAGCACATGCCCCTTGTAAAGGATTTAGCTACTATAATATTCAGGCTCAAACTAACTGGGATGCATTGAAGCTGACGCTTCTGTTTGTAACATCTCAAATTTGTAAGTATATATACAGACATTCTATGTAAGCAATGTATGGAGGAATCAAACAAATTAATAAAGTTTTCAAACTTGTTTGGGTTAACGGTTCAACCCGTTAACGATTTTTTAAGTATTTTGCGAAAACTTTAATAAGCACAAAAAGTATCAAAAACAAAAATTATCCACATTAAATTTTTAAACAAAATATGTTCTCTACATTATTTTGATTAGCTTGACGGTTTTTAAGTTACCGCCAGTTTTCAAACTTTGAAAGTTAGTATAAAAACTTTTATACTCTTGTTTAGAATTTTATGAGAATAATTTTTACCTTTGACACTTTTTTGTATGTATAACACCCGTATTCACAAATGATACTTGTCTAAGTAGCAATACTATACAAAGAACGCTATGCGTTACTCATATCAAGCCATCCCATTCAAGAAGTTCTTTACTATGTAATTGAATAACGGCCCTGTGATTGGTTAATTTGTTGTGGCATACTTCACTCTAGTATTTGACAATTGATATTACAGATGTTAACTAATATTATAACCTGTATATGCCTGTATAATATTTTTCGTTTGGCGTTGCTTGTTTTATTTTTATTTCGGCGTGGGTATATGATTTTTATTATTATTTTATTGACCAAATATTAATATTACGAGACTGTAGGTTGACTGATTTTTATAAGGTCTCCAGTAATCATCTGTAAATAATATAATGGTAAATCATTTACTTCAATAAAGCTTATACTTTATTGAAACATTTTTTTTAAGTCAATGTATTTCGTTATTATCTACAATAAATAATAAATTATATTCATATTATAATACAAATGTTTATTTGTAATTTTTTTTCCTAATTAGAGAGGTACAATAACCTGGAAACTCCCAAAAGCATAAAATCTTAGGGCCACTAGTAACTGATAAACAGGAGGTATTGGAAGGCCTCTTTTGGTTAGTTTGTCGAGATTTTAACTAATCAGTGGCAGGAGCACGAATAGAACAATATTATCTTTTGAAAATCTATTCCGCCTCCTAAATTCATCCGCACTGTAGTAATCGAAAGGATTTTTGAAAACCACCTATTACTTTTTTGTACTTATTGTTCGAAATCCTACACTGATATAATTATCAAACTCCTGCGCTACTGTAATCCATTGGTTGAAAGTACATAGTTGATACAAATATAATTTTCAAATTGAATATAACCTGAAATAACCGACGACCATTCAAACTCCAACGATTATAACCTTGCTTTTGACATAAGCCGGGACACAATGCGTTCGCTAATATAGCTTGGGCCTCGGCGGCTACTTTACCTGTGCGTCGATTTTGACGGACACATAGTGTCGTTCATCACTCAAGTGCTGTTTATGAATTGATTCGGCCGTCCCTTTGCGTTTGTCAGCACTGTGAGACCTCATAGTATCACAAACTGTCGTATGTGACTATTAACCCAGTCACCCAAGACAAAAAAATCGCGTTAGGTCGCAAAAAATTGCACTGTTTTGATTTTTTGGGATGTTGTTAAGATAGATACCAGTAGTGTAAAACCAAGTTTGCATTTTTTTTTTCTTTTTGACAAGGGGAAATCTCATCCATGGATACCCACAGACCCGGGGTGGCCTGTGGGTTATGTCGGACATTAACCGACTAAAACCCTTTGGCGTTGGTATTAGGTGAGGTTCCTCCACCACTTCACCGCTGTGACTTCAATATTGATAAGAACCTACACATTAATATTATTTGCACATTATTATTATTTTATTATACTCAATTTAACTTGTCTCCCCCTCCAAAAGGGATCTATTACTTATTTACTTGATAACAAGTGAACTTATTGGCCCTACAGAGTTGTACTTGTGCTCAAATTTAAACTAAGTAAATGCTCTACAACTTCATTTCTCATAACTTTCCATGTAAAATGATATTTTGTTTCAAAAATTTCTAACTTTTTGGGAAAAATGACCCATTTTTGAAGTAGTGTATCTCGAGATCTGTTTGACATACAGAGCTGCGGTACACTCGAATTGTAGCAAAATTTATTTTCTTTAAGAGTGTCTAGGATGATTTTTCCATAGAATGCACTTTTCAGAAGTTATAAGAGAAAAACTGAAAAAAGTCTGAAAATTTCGAGCTTTTTCGAGCACCGTGCAGTTAGCACACAGGTCTCTCGAAACTGCAAACTTAGTTTTACACTACTGGTATCTATCCTAACAACATCCCAAAAAATCAAGACAGTGCAATTTATTGCGACCTAAGATGTCTTCAGTGACTGGGTTATTTATAAAAATGTATTTCTGCCTATTTCATTCCGTGTCTGACAAATATGACAATTTTAGTACTGTCAATTTAATTTATAGTTTAGTTTTTATGACAAGAGAATTAGCACCAATACCACGCATACATATCATAATAATTATAAAATGCGAACGAAAGTGTGTGATGATGATGATGTTCATATTTGTATTCAATCACGTATTGTATCTTACTCATCGGTATTTGTTACTCAATCACGTTAAATCAATAGCGCAACGAATATTTATTATCTCTGTGAAGTACCTAGTAATAAAATAATAACTCCATAATATGTGCTAATTTAGACTTTTTGTGTTTGTATTTTATATAACATTCATTTTTATGTTATACCAATGTTTATAAAATAAATAAATATGAAAAGTATTTTTCTTTTATTTACATCCTAATCAGGAAAATCAGGAAAATTAACCTTATTTCTGTACTAATTTGTTTGTTTCTTTGCAAAGATTTAAATCTTTGTTTGTTTGCGTTGAATACGCTTTGAAACTACTGAACCGATTTGAAAAGTTCTTTCACTGTTAGGAAGCTACATTATCAGCGATGAACATAGCCTATGTTATATAAATTTTCAAAAAAATTAGAGATCCTTACTAAAACTCCAATAATGTAACCCAAGGTGTAAAAAAAATTACTTAAAATATTCCTTACATCGCGTGCGCTGCGAAAACTTTGCAGAACACATCAATATCTATACAAAGTGTCGCAACAGCATAAGTATTTATTTATTTAAAAAGGCTTACCAACTAAAGACATACTAAAATCACTATATACAACACTACTGAAAGGAACATTACAAGTATGAGTTTAAATTAAATGTCTTTATTATACCATTCCATTCGAACGATATCACGAGTTTAAAAATGTAAGTATTAGAAAAAAGTCGCGTGGCGTGGTCGCCGCTCACCCCAGACTATAATATGCGATGTAAGCGTCATTTATTTGTTAAATACCCGTGCGAAGCCGGGGCGTGCTGCTAGACTAGTACTACAATAAATTAGTGATAAAACACTCGCGGCAAACGTCCGCGTTCGACGAGATCTCGCAGTGTGCGTTGCCTAACAACGTCACAATACGGTCCAATTGTGTATGTGTGCGCGCTATTTTCTAACTGCTCATCATCGGTCTTTCTCTTTCGCCCAATTTCTGTGTGAAACAGAATGAATTTTAGCTACAGGCAACGATGAGTTCGGGCTGTCAACTAGTTACGCCTTAAGGATTCAAAATGTATCAAAACTTAATAAAAACAAGGACGCTGTCTGTCTGTCTGTTTCTACTCTTACTTCTCCTAAACTTGTTTTTTTTTTTTATTTCACTAACGAAGAGCTATAAACGAGGTAGGTTTGTGTGTCAATTTACATAATTAAATAAATAAAACAATATCTTTTCTTTACTTTTTTACAATATATTTGACACCATATCCGGCATAACAAAAATATTCAGATCATTTTTTAAAGACATTCACCCAACAACTAATATAATACTAAGTAATATACATTTCAATCGAGATCGTATGAAAAGGGTGGTCGGAAAAGTTCACCAGAAGCTGCCTATATATTTTATAGCCCGTTTACATATGGCCCATTTCCACGGCCATGAGCAGGGTCGTGGGAAATAAAATGGGCAACGCGAGCATGTAAACAGGTCGCTTCCCTTGCCGCTGCCGTGTCTGTTCGCGTTGCCCGGCTATCCTTCAAATGGCGGTTTTTCGTACGGACATCAAAGGACCAGTAACGCGAGAGCGAGTGTTTAAATGCTGCTCTCTCGCTCATTTGCTCTCGAACGCTCGAACGTATTGTAACGCGAGCGGCCATGTTAATGGCCATATGTAAGCACTCATTGCCCTTGACGTTGCCATAGCAGTATTTAGGGAAATAAATAAGACAACGCGAGCGGCCAAGTCAATGGCCAAATGTAAACACTCATTGCCCTTGACGTTGCTATAGCAGTATTTAGGGAAAAAAATACGACAACGAGAGCGTCCATGTCAATGGCCATATGTAAACACTCATTGCCCTTGACGTTGCCATAGCAGTATTTAGGGAAATAAATACGACAACGCGAGAGGCCATGTCAATGGCCATAACATGTAAACGGGGAATTACGCACCCTTTTTGTACGCTCTGGATTTCCATGTTGATTATGCTCTCTTCATATTGTTATACAACTACAGGTGAAGTTGAGTTTGTTTAGTAGACAAGAAACACATCACAGTATTCTAATAGTTATGTGTAGTACGCATAGAGTACAATTAAACCACAGACGAATTGAACTCTAGCGTGAAAGATCATAAAAGTTATACCACAGACAATCGGAAGGAAGAAGACACGCTTGGGCCGTGGAATAAATATTATGAAGCTTGCGTATATTTTCTACTTTTTATTTATTTCCTGTCTAGGTGATGGCGATTGTGGCAGTCTTCTAATATATATTTTCTATCTTATTTAGTAGAGATGTAACTATGTTTTAACATATATTACGTTATTTATTTTCATTGCAGTATTTTACAGTATAAATTTTGTTTATACAGTCGGGGCACGAAAACCTTCAATTCATTACTTAATCAAGTCGTAGACTCTTAGTACCTTTTGAAACTAAAGCACTAAGCAGACATCTGACAGATGTTTGAAATGAAATTTTGGCATGAAAAATTGCCCTGGTGCAAGCAAATTTCAACTTTAAGGTGAGAAATTTTTTCATACCCCAACTGTACAACCTAATTCAAAACGTTATATGAATATGACGTTACATGAAGGTACTATATTTTTTTCAATATTTACAACAATGAATCTGTATTCTGTAATCAATTGTATGTTACATTTAAAATACTGAAAGAATGCAGAAGACATTTATCCAAGGAGTTTAAATGCCTCCAGTTTTGATATGGATTACCTTAATAATGTAATTTAGCAATAAACAACATTGATATGTTCCTATGTACATACACACAATTATTGTCAAAAAACATAAAACAAAATGCGAGTGAAAATAAATTCAATAAAATTGATTGCTAATTATTTTTTGCTCTTTCATTTTTAATGTACTCTTTGATAGTCACCAACTAAATAAAAAAAATAAGTTTAACAATATTTAAACCGTTAAATAAACCCATGCTAGTCATAGTCATAGCTGTGACTATTAAAGAAATGTTCACGAAAAAAGAAATCAAGTTTGTTTACTGAAAAGTAATGAAAATGTTTTCACTTTTCCATTACCATCAGACCATCACATAAAGTATCTACAAACAATTCACTGCGTATTTTTAATGTGGTTAAATAGACTATAGTATTTTCCTGTTATGCTCCCTTTTCTAGTCTAGTCATTCCAGCACCAATAGGTCACGTCTTATGCATTAAAATTTTCAACAATACATGCTCATTTGTTACCCTTAACGGAATGGGAACAGATCTTAAATTATTTTTTGATATATTTTTTTTATTTTGTTTAAAACTGGTATTAAGATATCAAGACAGATTTCGTTGCATGAAAGTTAGATGTGATTTTAGGTATTAAATACTTGAGATTACTCGACTATAACATTGAGTATACGAGTTGTATTATACTCTATGTTTGTATTTAACCTTTTTATGGAGGAACGTGTGCTTGGTAAAGTCGAGGTACGAAAACCTTCGTCAGTTTTCAAATATATTCCTTTATCAAAATCGTAGACTCTTAGTACCTTTTGAAACTAAAACACTAAGCAGACAAATGACATACATTTGAAATGAAATTTTGAATGATTGACATTTGCCCTAGTGCAAGCAAAATTCGACTTTAAAGTGACAGACCTTTTCTTACCCCGACTGTATTTAATCCAGGCTAAAATTGAAATATGATACCTCATCAAAACCACGGAACTCCAAGACGCAATCTATTAAGTTAGGATACACTCTCTTTACTTTTACACTGGGATTTATTGAATATTGGCAAATATTGCATTTACTCTTTGGCTATAATAAGAAAACATTTTGACTAGGTTTCTTTCAAAGAACATAATATTTAAATAAAATTATTATTGCAGTTCAAACGTTATATTAATATTAAAATCTAGCGATATGCATAACATTATAAAACAGTTTCAAATTTAGTACACACGATGTTAAAACTTTAGAAAATTTTCAATACTAAAAAGAGGCGAGAAAGGAAACAATAATATTTTTAGAATACAATAGTCAAAATTACATTACTTACCTAATATATATTATGTTAATAAACATGCAAACCGAATTTGTGATTATTTTTATCGGTATACGTACTCGATTCAATTTGCTTGCATAAAAACTATCTGGTTTATATGATTTTTAATCTTTAACAAGTGATGAATTTTTTTTATTATTTAAAACAATAAAATCTAAGACGAGGAAGCCATTTTTAAAACTATGGAGGGTAAATAGTTATTACTGGAAGCTTTTTCAGAGGCCCGTTTTTACACTTTATATTTTACTAGCTGTTGCACGCGACTTCGCCTGCGTAACAGCAAGTATTTTAAATATAGGTATTATTTATAAGCAGCGATATTTGGTGTCGAGAACATAATATTTTTTTATTTTAAACAAAAAACATATTTATTTTTGTTTTTAACATAGTAATGTAAACATTTCTATGACGTTTCGTTACACTGAAAAATTTTGTTTTAGTTCGAAAAAGTTCTAGATTGATTGATTGATTGATTGATGGATTGATAGATAGATGTATTTGTCAAAACGGGCCTCTTGAAAACAACTACTAATTCAAAGATATTAAAACCACACCCGAATCCCAATTTTGACCCAAATCATTACATTGATTACATAAAATACCAAACCCGCATAATATTATAAATTATTTAATGGACATACAAACTCATCTAAAACCGCAATATAAATAAACTACTAAAAGCCAACAATATACCCTAAACATTACAACAGTTATAATTTATTATAATAAACATCTTTTGTGCTTCCAAGAAAGTGACATTAAAATCTAAATTCGAATAAAAAATATAATTCTATACGCGTTTTTATTTTACACTTTATGCGAAAAATTTATCACGAAATAAAGCGTTCTATGAAATACAAGATTTTTATATATAATATTATGCTATTAGGAGACGATTTTAGTTAATCATCAAATGATCAATCAAAATTTTATGATTTTCAAATTTTAATAATATTTATTAAACGTTGATAAATTAAGCAGTTCGCGCGATTGGTTAAATTTTGCGCGACCCGAACATAATATAAGGACAATCTTAAATTATGGACGAAACACACGATCAGTCCATCGCGCAAAATGGACTGACGTGAAGCCAAAGTTTTATCGTGAATGGTAAAATCCGTTGGCTTGATGTCAAACACTGGATTTCCAATCGCGCCGTGACGTCACGTCAGTTCATTGCGCCAACTGATCGTGAGTGTAGAAACACTACGCCGTGGCATCTTGCCGCGCTTCCGAATCGGAGCTCATATGTCAACGTCACTCGACCCGGTCAAACGCATAAATGACAGAAAATTGGACTGACCGTGTGTGGGCATAATGTTTGGCGTCGCTCCATTTGATAAATCATTTGATAAACGACTTAAAAGTCGTTTGGAGTCGCGTCAAATAATTTATCGTGTATTTCGTCCTTTAGAAAAAAAAAACAGAGCAAAGAAACGCCGCGCCTCCCCCTACTAATAGGCATGGTCATTGGTCAACGCTTTTCATACAAATCCAGGGTGTCAATTGCTTACGCACTTGTTTAGGTTTTGTGTTTCAAGACTATTTTTAAAAGTCTCATTCTTAAAAGCCAAAAATCGAATTTAATTTGACGACACTTTTGATCTAGTGAACTGTTAACCAAACGGTCGCAGATTCGAATCCCGCTAGGGGCAAATCTCGTTTATGTGTTAACATTTTACCTTTTTTTTATCTGTCATGGATGTTTGTATTTATAATAATTATGTATAAAAAAACTAATTTTTAGTGTATCAACTGACTGTGGTATCCATAATACAAGCATTTAATTAGTTACTTGGTGTGGAACTAGATGGTGCTGTGTGGAGTTTGTAATACACCTGAATTTTGCTTTTTTTTTTTTTACTTTTAATTATAAAAACTAATCACAGTAAAATGAGGCATTTCTATCGCTTTTTTTGGGTAATATTTACTCCACAACGTGCAAATATAACATTCTTAGTAGAGGACGATTGCTCTGTTATCCGAAACGACAATTTAACAAGGAGACACCTCTTAATACAATTTCTATGTCACTGGGGCTCGTTGTTAATTTGTCAATATAAAATCACAATCAAATTAAAGAAATTTCAAACTAAAAGAAATCAAAACTAGAAAAAAAAAACTAGCGTTAATGTATATTATATACACACACTTGAATGCTTAGCGTCAATAAATAAGTTGACAATTTACAAAGCAAAATGTATCTTAAAGACATGCATCATTTTACCTAAAACATACATTTGGCCTACATAACAATTTGATTTCGCACATTTCTTTCCTAACTACAGCTTTAAAAGCACTTCTAAGTTAGAAATACTCCATAATCTAAGTCACCCATCCGATTTTCGCCCCAAAGAAAACACATTTGTAATTCGTAAAACAAATAATAAAGATGAAATTCACTAAAGACCCGTGTAATGAAAAAATTAACAGAAAAAAAAAACCACTCAAATAAAAATAGTAATCGCTGTCATGAATCAATAACTTTCATAGTGAATTTAATAGTAAAAATATTTTTTAAATTCTGTATTACTTCCCTGAGGAATATTTATAAGATTTATTTTGGAAGCACAGACTTTTGTTGATGGGTTGTTGTTTTATAAGTGATAAAAATTGTTTTTACTTTTCTTTTTTTTTTGTGTAAAGCACGGCAGACAAGCTGACGGTCCATTCGATGAAAGGTAACAAACAACCTTAGCTTATTAACACAAGAAAAATATTACAAATGTAGTTACATATGATTATAAGAAGTATACTTTTTAGTACTTATATAAGTTTACTCATATCATGATGATGAACTCAACTGTTGTCGCTTATTCATTGGTAAAATATTTCGTCGTTGTCAAACAAAAATCTGTGCTATGTGTATACCACCTGTCACTTTTTTGATATTACCATTATCTATCATATAAAAAAACTGCAAAGTGCTTATGAGCACTATTTGTCGAACTACGATCTCTTAATAAAATATGCTAAAATCTGACATGTGCAAAATTTATTCTATTATAAGTAAACCGTTGACTTATAACTTGCAACTAAAGACAAGTGATTTTTTTTACGTGAATATAATATTACGTGTAAACGGACCACAGGAAGTGCTTTCAAGTTAATCGGTTCATGACAGCTCCTAACGACTAGAGAATGTAATGTGGTGTAGAGAACGTACACGAAGGCAGACTGATCACCTGCACATCTGAAACTAGGTCGTAACCACCTACGTTAAGGTTCAGTTTTCTTTGGAGGGCTGTATGGACCAGCCGAGAATGCGACGGTCGAAGCCGCAGCTGAAGAAGTTTATGTTTGTAGAGATGTCCTCCACCCACGCCACAGACGTCACCATTCGGCGGTGACCCTGGAAACATTTGAGGTTATTTGATTAATTAAATACGTATGTTTAAGCGCCTCTTTCACCAACTACAGGTAAAGTGTTGATTAGTTACTTTTAGAAATCATTTTCTGTTTTATTGAATTATGCACTCGGTTTACTGCATAGTTTGATTGGCGAATTTTTTATTATTTTCTTTTTAATGACAGACTTTAAAGTTGGGAAAGAAGCGCTAAGCCTCATAATTATAAACTGACCTCCGAATTTTAACTACCGAGCCCAAACACGCTATATGTGAGGAGTTTGGTATCCCGCAAACGATTAACTTCGATGTTCATTGAAATACCATCGAAGTTAATCGAGCGTGTGGAAGTTAGTGAAATCCCTTCGTCAAATAGGAAATCAGCTGATGATCTTCAAACGCCTTTCCATCCAAACCTTCATTTTTTTTTTTTTCAGAAACGTCACTTTTTTCTATGCATTGCTACGACCAATAACTAATGATTTTAAAATAAATATTATACAAGTAGAGCATGAACCTAGAAAAAACAACGGACGGAATTCCATAATTATACTAATGAAGTGAAGCACCGTAGTAAGCTCGGTTAAACGTGTATTTACACGTTAACACCCACACATACAAACCATAGTAAGCTCGGCGTTCGCCATTACGCTGTTAGCGTTGATTTAATGCCCACGTAGTGAGTATATTATGCCACATACGTCGTGAAATGTTGTTCATGTAGCACACTTTACGTGACAAAAAAAGATCAAGAAATCACTTTACACGTGTAAAACCGCACACGCACACATAAAAACGCGCCGCCATTACCGTGCTTCACTTTGTACACTGACAGCACTCCGTTCTTTGTTTCTTTTTAGGTTCATGTGTAGAGTAAATTTGTCGTACATGGTGACAAAATGGATACGAAAATAAAATTGTCGGATAAGTACGACATTGGCGGTCAACTGATTAATAAGGAAGAGAGTGGGGTGAGAGACCAACCTGCCTACTGGAGCGCGGCAGGCGAGCGAGGCGCTGGCCCTGCAGGTCGAAGAGGCGCACCTGGCGGTTGTCGTGCGGGATGGCGATGAGACCGGCGCTGCTCACTCCCACGCGATTCACCGACGAGTCAGAGCGGATCGTCGCCAACGCCGACCGCATGTTGCGCACGTCCCACACCTTGCACACACACACACACACTCACAGCCGTTTCAGACCAACAATATGGACACTACAAATTGAGGCGAATACTTGACTGACACTAAAGAAATTTGTATGAATACCTTGACAGAACGGTCGTCGGAGCCCGAAACGACTTTGTCTTCGCGAGTGAACACCGCCGATGTTACACTTCTGCAGACAAACAAACACAGAAACACATCAATTTTATTAATTTTTTATTTTTAATTATCAATTAACTATTAACAAACAAATCCATATTAAACATGTTCACTTCAAGTCCATTTTAAATATTTAATTAGCATCTAAAGTAGGCCGGCGGAGCAGTTACGGTATCATCACATACTTTACATTAATATTCGCTGAAATTATAATAAAAATTCGACTAAAAAAATGACATAGCTAGCAGTACAAAAAAAGGTAAGATTTTTAATATTTTCTAGCATGCTTATTTTTCTTTTGCGCATGTTTGAGAGGTTGCGTTATTTCAACTGAGTCTTAACACAAAGTGTGGTGCTAGATCTGGGCCATTTATTTTATATTACACACTAATCCCGTTGACGAGCCCGTTGATGAGTGGTTAAAATGCGTGCGCGCTTTAACGGTCTGTCTTTAGGGGTCTCGCGTTCGATTCCAGGCAGGGTCAACTTTGGAATTGAACTTTTCAAAGTTGGCTCCAGTCTGGATTTAGAAAGTAGTGTCAGGACACGATGCATTTTGCAGTCCTTTGGACAGACCGTTTGGTCGCAATAACGACCTCTTTACAGAAGATCATTGTGAAATAACAGCTTGTGTGCTGTGGTCAAGTGGACCGTCAGCCTTTCTCTGGAATATATTATAGGCCTATCTTACGCACATTGGAACATTTAAAATACTCACTCGGTGTGTCCTTGAAAGACTGAAACAGAGTGTATGGGCTCGCGGAAGTCCCACAGACGGAATGTGGTGTCACGCGATGCAGTGACGACGAGGCGAGCGCTGTGGTGCGCAGACGCATGAGTCAGTTCGTGATCGTGGCCTACACAACAAAACATTTCCAATTATCTAAAAACATTTGTGTGTCGGTGAGCGAGTAAGGAATGCCAAAGCCCACTTCCCTATGTCCTCTACTACATCCCTCATCCTTTATTCTACTAACGTCGACAGTGCACTTGCAGAACCTATGGCTTTGCCTGTGTTTTTAAGCGACGTTAGAAACCACCAGGAAATAGAAGAAAAAAAAACATATTTTGCAACCGAAACTGTCCGTGTCTGTGCTATCCACTAGCGAACATTAGGTTTTTCACTAATGGAAAGAGGCATGAGCGAGGAAGGTTTGTGTCCTCATTTCTGATTCGATCATGACCCTCCTCTATAGTGGGGTCAAATACATACCTATGTACACGGTATAAGCTGATACAGAAATAAAATAATTATTGATAAGGGCAATATGTCCTAGTTTTTAGTAAAATATGATCTCACCAGTCAAAACTTGTAGACAATCTCCAGTCTCAACGTCATAGAGATTGGCGGTCCGATCCCACGATGCGGTGATGACGTGATCGCCGCCGGCCAACCAATCAGCGGCGACCACCACACCCGAGTGACCCATCAATTCCGTCAATGGGGTGCGAAGGACTTCCGGTCGGTCGCCACCTTCACCGAGACTTTCTTCTCCGCCGCCTTCTAGTTCTTCCTCGGAAGACTGACCACGCTGGAAATATATTTTCACGCAAAATTAAACTTTAGTTCAGCTTTTTTGTATTACCCTCTTTTAGTAAAATCCATATGGGCACAGTTTTACAATTCAAACAGTTAGCAAACTAATGTACTTGCGTAGAACAACAACGGAGATCTCGCAGGGAAGCAGGTGGCCCCCGAAACAGCTTAGTTTTTTTACTTGAACATTAAGCATAATATGCATGTTTTCTATGAGTGAACTGTACGAGAATAGTTTAAAAAAAAATTTATAATGGTGCACACCTGTTCTCCATACGGATGTACCTCGAATTTCGTAATATATACTTAGTTACTTGTGGTCACTTCAGTCTATAATCGTTTAGCACTATTATTTATTTTGTACTACAATAATAAATACCTTAGATATATTAAATTTGAGGCAAGCGCCTCAATCATTCAACCAATGGGCGATCGAAAACTAATTAATAATGGAATAAATTACCGGTATATCCCAATTGACGGCAGCCTGCCACACATGAGCTGTGTTGTCCCCACTGCTGGTCAAAGCTATATCTCGGATTGGATGGAATTTGATAGAGTTCACAGAACCCGAATGTCCAGTATATTGGAGTAAGCATTTGCCCCATTCAACACTCCAAACACATGCAGTGTGATCTAAAAACAAAATATATATGAATCAATACTGATTATTTTTAGATTATTTAAAAAAATCTAAAAATAATAAGTATTATAAAACAAAGTCCCCCTCTGTGTCTGTCTGTTCGCGATAAACTCAAAAACTACTGCATCGATTTTCATGCTGTTTTCACCAGTGGATAGAGTGTGGTTCTCGAGGAAGGTTTTAGTATATAATTTACAGTTACGCGGGCAAAGTCGCGGGCAGCAGCTAAATAAATGGAAAAAGTGAAGAGTTTTATGGACCAATCGATACAATCAAACATCAAAACATTTCAATTGCTCAGATAAAAATTTAAAACTGCAAAAATCTCACTTACTTAAAATGAAAAATCAAGTAAGTAAAAGGTTTTGCAAAATGACCAATTATAAAATAATAATGTCATTGATTACCAGCCGAAGCAGTTCCAACTAAAGCTTGTCCAGGTCTAGCAGAAGTGACGTCCCATATGCCATCTTTGTGACCAGTGAACTCTCGCACGAGTTGGCAGCTGTACGACGGCGCTTTAAAACTGGACACTATCTTGCTTGTTTGCACTCGCAACTTGTGACTTGCTTTAACCTTTTGAGAATTACTCTGTGACACTGTCAAATTTAAAAAATATAAATTTGTAAGTTAATAAAATTATATTACCAATTCAATTAATGATAATGACCATTTAGGATATTTTTGCTCACTGATAATGAAGAGTGAAAAATTTAATGAGCCTCCTTAGGAGTAGTTTCTCCTCTACAAAAGTGGTGTTATCAGTGAGTAACAAAGGCTACACTTTATAAAGTTATGCAGGCGGAGTCGCGTGCAACAGCTAGTTTTTAAATAAATCAATTAAGTAAGCTTTCACTACTTCCAAGAACATATTCCAACAGCAATATTGGCTCACAAAAATTGAAAAATATAAGGATAATAATACATACACTTTGATTTAGAATTCTTTCCTGTTGCATCAAACTCAATGTACTCTAGATTTTGTTTGTCACCTATATAGCTTTCTCTTTCAAGCTTCTCACTAAGTATATCCAACTTTTCTTGAACTGAAAAAAATATATTGAAATATTGATAAAACTAATTTACCAGGTAATAGGACAGGGGTGCACAGACTTCCAAGTCTACCTCAAATTTTTAGATTACACGCGAGAGACTAGATAGATGCCCCAAGTATGTGTAATGCACATGAACATACTTAAATAGTATAGATAAGTAGTGTATCATGGTGTATGTAGGTCACTACCAGAAATATCCAGAAGAATCGGCTGGAATGAAAGATGCTGTGCACTGCTGCTTTTTCTTGACAAATTCCTTAAATAAAGTAGCCTTTTTTTGCTAGCAGAGGGTATTCCAATACAAAAAAAAGTAATAACGGGTTACATTGGCTTAACTGTGATAAATCATCTTAAGTAAAAAACACATTGCCACAAAACAAAAATTGTGAATATACCAATAATGGCCAATATTTTTCGATATTGACTCAAAGCTCTCTCAATCGATTGTTACAATAACAAAATAAGAAAAAAAATATCAAGATAATACTGTTTTATATTGCAAGATTACAAGATTCTTATTGTTTTATATGACAAAATTGTTTTTAAGTTTTGCATCTTTTTCATACTAGGTACAATAAAATTCACAAAATAAAAGATATTTTAATTTACAATGAAAAGCTAATAGTTGCTGTTAATAAACACCTGCACAGATCTTGATAAACTATCTTGATCACGTCACCGTTTAAAAAAAAACGGTCAAAATTGGTAGACGTACATCTTTTTGTGAGCTACAATGCTACACAAACAGACAGACAGATACATGATGTATTTAAAAAAAAGATTGAATAAAAACATTTGAAAAAAGGAATAAGTGCATATTTTAATAAATAATCAGTGTATTACTTACGATTCAAGTTTTCTGTGTAGAGAAGGTCAAACTCTTTTTCGATTTGTGAAAACAGTTCATGTAATCGAGATCGGAATACTGGCGGAATAGAACTCTCTGAATCATCCATTTTCAGGTAGTTAGGTATTCCATCAGAACCTTCGGTAAGTGCTTGAAGTCTTCGCTTGCTAGATTTCATGATCAACACAGTACCTACACCAAACCTACCGAATAGGTAGTTACCTACTGTAATATTTTATAACATGTCATCAAACTTGAATTAATTCTTAATATTTGTTAAATATTAAATTAAACTGGTTTAAACGTAAGAATAATTTGAGAAGTAAAAACTATTTTACAATTCCACGAAACTAACACAAAATGGTCATTGTCCCTTAAATTATTACAAAAATTACTTCTTGGACAAAGATCGACTGACAAGTAATTATGATTATGTCCGATCCGATATTGTAACGGGTTTTAACGTTGATTAATGTTGAAAAAATAATTATTATCCTTGTAAAATGTAATTAATTCCTTCAATTCAATTCAATAATATTATACCAATTACTATACCATAATTACTATACCAGCACAAATTACAGAAGCACAACACTTGACATTGGTTGACTTGACAATGACAATATCACAAGTAGCGGTGGGCGTTATGTAGCACCAATCGTTTTCACAACGTTGTGGCTGAACGGCAACGAAAACGTTGTGGGAGACTTTGACAACGATCTATTTCTCAAAACGTCTATTCTATTCTCCCGTGCACCAATCCGTTGTCCGTTGTAGCAAACGGACTTCGTTTTCGGTTCGGAAAATTCACAACATAACGAACGGAACGCACGAAACAACCATCTCTTTCGCAACCACCGGTTAAGTATGATAAAAAGAGACGGTAATATCTAATCAGATACGATGTAATTATTACGACCTTTGACATTGTTCGGTAGATGCGTTTGTACGATAGTTTACCTTATGCATATACTAATAAGATAAATTTCGATACTTGTTTTTTTACCGAATTTCTTTCATTTTGTTTTGATGACTGTGAATGCAAATTGCAAGTACTTAATTAGTGACATATTTGTCTTGGTCTCGAAGGTTATATATATATATAACCTTCGAGACCAAGGTAAATTTTAATTTTAATTTAAATAAAATAAAATTCTTATATTATTTATATAAATAAATAATTATATACTTATATATATATACGCTTCCTCTCTCCTAGTCCCCAAGTTGCATGCCCAACAGGGTCCATAGCATTGGTCTTTATTTTTATAACATCTTTGTACATTATGGTTTCGCAATAAATAATTGAATTGAATATTATCAGTCGTCATATTATGCGCAATAAATCAATTTATATACTTAACAATGCCTAACAACGCGAAATTAACCACAACGAAAAACGGATCCAAAAACGAAAGACTGTTTTAAAACAACATATTTATTTTGACGGTGGTTGCGAAATAGATCGTTGTGAAATAGACGGTTTGCACAACGTTGTGATAGCTCCGGTAACGTTTTGTTGTGTTGTTCAGAAAACGCGTAACGACACATGACTAATCACAAGTCACAACACAACAATACCCCGATCTCTATAAACCTCTGGATTGGTTACCCCATACAAATTATAGATACTTTCGTGTCGTTAATTAAAATGGCGATTTTTCAAATAGATATAAAAGTAATTTGACAGCAGCCGAGCAGACGACCCCGAGCATCGAAATAAATATGAATACCTGCAGTAGCCTGAGTTGAGCCAGAGTATATTTTAATTTTTTAAACACAGAACACTACATACTGATTTTGATTTGAAATAATCCCTTCTAAGGCCTTAGAATAATAACTAAGGCATTAGTTATCAAACTTGTTTTATATCCACGAAAGTTTACTTTGTCTATGGTGTCTATTTTGTTTTGTCACCACTGATCTCTAATATACCTCTGGATGGGCTACTGTCAAATTATTTTATGTCTATTTTAAAATCACCATTTTGGCGATGTAGGCTATGGAGTGTAAGTACATTGAACTAAAACTAGTGATGTCCGTATGATACAGAATACACATTTCTTCATGTTTCAAAACTCAAGCGGACACAAATAAACTTACAGTCCCTAAGACATCAACAAATAAAATAAAACGTGAATAAAACAGACAACATTTACTTATCTATGGATTAAAAATATGCAAACGTTAAAATTAGTTTCCGTACTTACGTACGGCGGCGCTTCAAAATGGTACACGAAAGTATCAGGGGCCCTAGACAAAGTGCATTCGATTCGCATTCGATTCGATTCGTTAAATAAAAATGTATGGGATTGACATATGCCTTCGCGTGATTTAGCGAAGGCATGTGTCTGTAATTTGTATGGGATAACCCATCCAGAGGTATATAGATCAGTGTTTAGTGTTTGTCCAACCCCCACCGCGCCTCTCCAACCAGTGTTGCCATATATAAGGATTTGTCCGTATCTATACGGAATTTTAATGTTAAAACCGGACAATAAATGCACATGGATATTTATACGGAATTTTCAGGCAAATGCAATGAGTAGTTTCTTTTTTAATATTCCTAAGAAAATAATTATTAAAACAGAACGTAACCTTTTATCTGAAGCAGCAATTTGTATTTTTTCATCAAATTTTGCAAAACTGAGACCATATACATCTATACTATAGAACAGATTATGGCTTTGGGAAATCCCCTTGAGACATTCTTGTTGGTCGTTTAATATGACAATTAGGGAAGAGAAAGTGCAAGCAAGACTAAAATATTAACAAGCCAGCTAACTACGGAGGCCATCAATGGGTTATTTATTTTATACAAAAAAAATACTAACAGGAAAGCAATGCTACAACCTAGAAATTGATTCCAAAATGATTGCAAAAATGACTAAAGATATTTACAAATAAAATTATTTGTTTCATTTTCTTTTAATTTTTAAATAAACAATCAAATCAATTTGGCTACAAATCAGTCTTTTTTTTCTAGATTTTTTTTCTTTAATTGACATACTGATTGACTCTGATTGACGTAATATCGTTGAAATTGTTCATAAAAGTGCTATAAAATCAATCAAAAAAATAAATTAGTTTTGATTTTTTATACCGATTTTATTAGAAACCTCCCATACGGATTTTATACGGAATTGGCAATTAAAATTACGGATAACTGGTTTTAAGATCTGGCAACACTCTCCACCTCGCTCGGGCTCGGGTAAAATTTGAAGTTTTGTTGAAGTATAATAAAAGACAGTAGAAACCTAGAAACATTTTCATTTTCTATTATTGTTTCCAAAGAAAACGACAATTTGTTTATGTATTGTATAATCTATACCAATCTCTTTGTGCTTCAATTCGTTTAACTTCTTATTTGTGTAAACTGATTAATCTAAACTTTTCTCACGAGTGGGTTAAAACTATATTCAGTACAGGGAATCACTTACTTATACAAAAATGGATGAGTTGAACGAGTTTTATTTTGAAAACTCTCAAATTGTGAATCTGCGTGGTCCACTCACCAGTGGACTTCGATTAACCATGGAGGATACTTCAAATGAGCTAGACAGGAAAGAAGAACATCGTCGAAGCCGAATGACTCTTACACATAATAGCACAGATTATTGCCGAAAAGTTAAAGAGAGGGAGAACGAAATCTATTTAAAGGTTAACATGTGTTTACATTTTGATAATTATTCATACAATTTGTAGCTTCATAAATTAGTCAGTAGTAGAATAATTTAGTTGTTAGTGTTGTTGAATAATTTAGTTATTAGTTTTGTTTTGTGATGTGGATTGATTCGTTTTTCTCATTTTTGGTATATTGGGCCTTTCTTCATTGAGACGACACGGCTCGAGTGGTTGTAAATTTCTATGAAGTTGTATGGCACGCGGTCTCACCCGTCATGTCGTTGTCGGCGACGACATGCCTTCGGTCGTCTCGTGTCATCTCGGCATAGTTATGCATGTGTTGTGTACAGATGGAAGTTTATTTGTGTGCAAGTGGCGTGATCCCGTGGCCCCTCCCACTTCCCCATGGCTCGCACACTATTCAATTAAATTCTGCTGGGCCGGTGCTGTGTCTTCTCAATGAAGAAGCGCCCATTAACCCATTAACGCCCATAACGAGATGTACGCTTAGTTTGGCTACTTAGATTGAGTTACACCTCCCCCATAGGCCGTATTTTTCCATTAAACATTACAATATTGCATCAAATAACTTACATTATAATTGGGGTAATTAGACATTTACCCCAAGCAAGGGACCTTGTTTGGCTAATTAAATATTTATATTCATATTATTTATAACATAATTATCTAACATTAGCATTGCAAATATTCACTTTATTTTAAAACCTTTACTTTTATAATTTATCCGGTTATTTTTTATTCAGCCCGATCGACACCATTGGGTCAATTTTTTTACTGAGTCAACCAATTTTTTTAATAAGATATCTGCACTCAGATTTGTCATTTTCCAGCAAAAACGTTGGAACGTTCGTGCTGTTCCAAACCGTTCCGCATCTATTAGTGGACTGCCCCAGGTGCCAGACTCCTGAGTCAGCACTGCAGGCACTTACAATATATTCAAACTCAGAAACTTTACCTCTTATGGCATCACATGGATGCTTTTTTTTTGCTAATTACATAGTATGTCTCGAAAAAATCCGACCACATTAAAAAAAATCAATTTATTTTTCGTTTTTTTACAACCCTTCAAAATACTCTCCCTTGAACTCCACGACCTGCTGCCACCGTTTTTTACAGTTCTGGAAGCAATTTGAATATCCAATTTTTGGAAACGCCTTGAGTTTGCTCATTGCATTCTGTTGTATCATCGGAATGTCGTCAAATCTCTGCCAGAAGCCAGAAGAAATAGCCAGAAGTCCCAGGAGGCTATGTCTGGACTGTAGGGTGGTTGGCGGAGCTGCTGGATGCCGTGTTTTTCCAAAAATTGCTGCATGAGCTGTGAGGAGTGCATTGGAGCGTTGTCATGAAAACACAGATCGGCTCACCAACTATGAACCGGCAGGCCTTGTAGCTATGCAGGGAACTTCATAACATTCATAACGTGAACGCGTTCCGGTTACTTTTGGCGGGAGATTTAAATTACAGTCAGATTTTTTCCGGGCATACCTTGTACCAAAATTTTCTTGTTTTTATCACTCTTTCTGTTAATGAAAAAAAAAGATAATCGTTAAAGATGTCACAATTCTTCAAAGCAGATGAAGTAGCTGCAAATATTTAATATTTTCATATATCGCAAAATCCTCATAAAAAGTTAAGCATATAAATATGTATGTTATAATTCATATGTAAAACTTAATTTCAGAATGAATTAGAGAGGAGCACATATGAGTCGGAAGCAGCAGGATTGAACTCATTGGAAAAGTTGTCAACAATTGATGGCTCTGTAGTAAACCAGGAGCAGCTGACTGATGAGGCCTTTCAAGGAATATACAGCAAATATTCTTTTGTGAAAAAAAAAGATACAACAAAAGCTTTACCAATTGATGCAAGTCGCGTAAAGGTAAATTGTCAATACTATCATATATAGAGTAAGATCCCAGGTATGCCAGAAATAACTTATTTTCTACAGGACAAAATGTGGGGAATTGATTAATGTACTTTGAACATAACTAGATAGGATCTGCTAAGGCCCATTTGGGGCTATCCGGTGATAAAGGTAAGAAGGTTTTTTTTTTACAACAAATAGAATTATTAACACACTAGCTGGTGCCTGCGACTTCGTCCACGTTGAAAAGAAAATATTCAAATTCAAAATAATTTATTTGCTGAATATAGTTACATAAGTTGTTGTAAATTCAAATATTTAGTCCACATATTCAACCGACAAGCGGTGTGCAAATTTAAAAAGCATAATAATTCCTCGATAATTTAATAATTATTGTATTTTTATTTTATTTTTTATTTATTTTTCATGCTATATTTATGTAAGACATGTTTTTGCACTGTTTGCACTATATAGTTTCATCATTCAGGAACTCATCAAGTGAGTAGTACGCCTTTTCCACCAAAAATCTCGTAAGGTTATTCTTGAAAGTTGCCAGATTCCCGATGTTTTTTATATTTTTTGAATATTTTTTGGTGCCATACAAAAAACACTTATTTTTTTCATACTAGATTTGGCAGGGACTACACAAAGTTTATCATTATGACGTGGACGCTCCATGAACTTAAATATTTGGGAAATTTCTTTTATAAACACTATACATTCAAATATAAACACTGAAGGCACGGTCAATATTTTCAACTTTTTTAAATGCATCTTACATGAATCTCTTTGCTTTAAATTGCAAATGGCCCTTATACGTATTTTTGAGCTTTAAATACTCTTTGATTATCTATTGAGTTCCCACACCATATCTTATCGTTACAGCTGCCTGGCCATGGTAGGCTGATTACTGCAGATTGATCCACTACTTTTCTCAACTTACTTAAAGCGAATGAATATGTTTTATTTCTTACATACACTATCGATATGAATTTTCAAAGTCAATTCATTATCAATATGTAGTCCTAAGAATTTTGTAATGTCAGTTTCCTGTACAGTTTCATTTAAGAATCTAAGTTCTAAGTTTAAAATTCATGATTTTGGTCTTTTCAATATTTATTCTTAGATTATTATTTTCAAGCCATATTATAATAGACTTAAGTGAATCATTAATGTCTAACTCTAAATTTGTCATATTATTATTTTTTTAAACAATATGGTACTGTTATCAGCAAATAGTGTCATATGATGCTTTGTAGCCGTTGGAAGTCGTTTATAGTGTCTGAACACTTGACTGTAATTCATAGGGACTCTTTGGGTGCCCTGCTCAAGAGACAGTTACTTTTTTATATTGAAATGTTGAGAATATATTTTGTAAAGCTTAGTTTTCTTTAAAAATTGAGAAGAATTTTTGTAGTAAAATCTTTAGGTGGTGGGAACTGTTAGTATGGGCACATATGGGAAACAGTGAACTCGCGCCGTCACGCCTTGTGAGCGATATCTTCAGTGAAGTTTAATTGTATGAAATAAGCGCCATCTACTCGAATTATTATATTCATAATAAGCTTTTCACTTCTAACTATATTATATTCCCTTTATGTCGAGTCTCGTTACGTCGAGTCTTAAAACGCCATTGTACTGCGATTATCATAATTTCTAATGTGCAGTCGTATGCTGACGGTTTTTTTTTTTAATTTCAGATTATAAGTTGCATGTACGCCAATCCAGTAATAATAGTAGAAGGCCCAACCGGCTGCGGTAAGACCACACAAGTTCCGCAGTGGATCTTGGATGACTGCTACGAAAAACGTCTTCCTTGTAAGATAGTTGTGACACAACCGAGACGTATAGCAGCCATTTCCATAGCAAAAAGAGTGGCTGAAGAGCGTGGCTGGCAAGTTGGCGACGTTGTTGGCTATCAGGTTTGTACTTAAACGTATGTGGTTTCCTATTAAGATATTATAAACCATCTAACGTTTACTACTCTTAGATCTAAAAAAAATACAGTCGAATTGAGAACTTCCTCCTTTTCTTTGGAAGTCAGTTGAAAATTTTAGTTTTATTTTTAATTAAAAAAAGGTTTTTTTTTTTTTTAAAAAATGTTTTTAAAAAAGCCTTAATAAAACTTAATTGAAAATCTTACTTTATTTACTTATTTAGTTTTATTTCTCGCTATTCTGCGGCTACATAATCAGTAATCACCATTCTAAGACATGTTCGCGAAACCATAAAAATGTCGACTTTTGGCAGGATAACCGACTGTCCTTTTACAAAACTCTTCCATCGCTATTATATTTAAAGTAATCGCTAACACCAACACTTAAAATAATAACTGCAAACCACAACAATCAAATTTTATGAAAGTAAACACTCCGCATTACTCGCAATCGGACAAAGACTGTCGGGTTATGGCGTCATCGCAGTAGCGCCCGTATGAACGCAAATTTTAAAATTCGGTGAAACTTTACAAGTCTATAACTTTGGAAATCCTGGCCCGATTTCAATGTAACAATAACTATTATTAGCAGAAGTAGGCGCATCAAATCCAGTAACTTTTATAGTAATATTTGGTTGTGTTGGTCCTAATGTCCTAATCTATTGTCCTAAATGAGTTATGAAGAAAAATATTTGAAACTATATTATAATTCTTTATGTACTATCGCAGGTTGGACTTGAAAATAAAACTACAGCCGACACACGTATAAGCTATGTCACGACGGGTGTTTTATTGGAGAAATTGGGTAAGAATAATTAAGGCTTGTATTGAAGTTTTTACCATAAAACATGGTATTTTATTCTGTGGAAACAGAATAAAAGTAGGTCCACCCATTATCGAGATCTTGAAGCGTACATAATATTTTTATACAATATAAAGATTTCATAAATAAAGTAAATTTGTAAATTCCCATTTCAGTTGGTGCCAAAACAATGAATGAGTACACACACATTGTCCTCGACGAAGTTCACGAAAGAGGTCAAGAAATGGATTTCTTGTTGATTATTGTCAAGAAACTTTTATACACCGTGTCACGGAAAGTTAAAGTGATATTGATGTCGGCTACATTCAATACGAGCGCCTTTTCTGACTATTTCTCGATACCAACACCCATTGGTACCCTGAGCCCGGCCCATGTCGTTGTCGATAACAAAACGTCCCGTTACAGCGTAAAGACTCACTATCTGGAGAACCTCTCATCATTTAGTATGGTAATTGACAATATTGGTCCCCCATATCTGTACACTATAATGATACAAGTTTTTTTTTTTTGCAAAACTACTAGAATGAACATGGTGTTGGTAATATTTTAGATTACAACGGAGGCACGTCCCAATGAGCCTGCCATTACGGAAGATATGTACCGTTTGGCAGTAAAGTTGATAGGTGCATTCGACGATATTGATGCCAAAGAAGACAACTTTGTAGATATATCGCAGGCCAACCTACCATCTGTATTGGTATTTCTACCTGGTATCAATGAGATTGAACAATTGTATGTTTATTTAATGGACAAGGAATTGAGGTAAGTTTTACTAATTTATTCTATGATTATATTTTATTAATAAATATTTTTTAAACATTTGATTTTAAATATGAAATCTCGATGGCAAGAGAACATGCCATCATATTTTTTTATATATTAGCATGTCTAAAAAAAAAAATAGTAACTCGAGAAAAAATAATCTGTTTTTATTTTATTTTTTCTATCCAAAAATTACTGAGAAAACGTTCAGTCACGCCACGAGTCGGAGCGGCGCGACCTACATACTTTGACTCGTTGCGCTCGCGGACATGACACTCGCGGCGTGACGTCATCGCAGTAGCGCACGAATGAACGCAAATTAAAAAAAAGCGATGAAACTTTACAACGCTGTAGCTTTGGAAATCCTGGCCTGATTTCGATGAAACAAAAACTATTATTATTTGCACGAGGACACGCATTAATGCAGTAACTCATAGTAATATTTTGATGTGTTGGCGTGACTCATTAGTTTCGCTTCAGAATGAATGATGTTATTCGAATTTACAGAAAGAAGCTGATAAATGCCAGATGTGCCGAAGACGATTGGTTGGTGTTGCCATTGCACTCGACGATTACACAGGACGAACAGGCGCGTGTTTTTTTGCGTTCGCCACCCGGACAGCGCAAAATCATACTGGCCACTAACATCGCCGAGAGCTCCATCACAGTGCCAGACGTTAAATACGGTATGCCACCATTCACTTATCGTGTAAACCATTTTGTCTTTGATGCAATATCACTATAAAGACAGTGATGTGATTGTGTAATAGGATAGACGCTTAATTGTCTACGCTGTAATAGATTGTTCGGAACATCAGAACGTGTATTGGCGTTAACCTTAGAATTTTTTAATCATATTTTCTAACTCTACCTAATATTATAAATTCAAAACGTTGTGAGGATGGATGTTTGTTACTCTTTCACGCAAAAACGTCTCAATCGATTAGGAAGAAATTTGTCACAGATAGTTTATTAACTGAATTAACATGTTGTCACTGCGGACACAGTAGTTGGAAGGTCGCTGGTTTTTGTCGGAAGAAAAGTCGAGTCGTTTCGGCTTTGCCAATAGTTTCAATAAAAAAGTTGAACAAAGGTGTTACAATGCGTGTCTTTTTCGTATGTAATTTTTCGTATCTAATATGGGGTAATCGGAAGATTTAATTCTCCCTGTCAAATTCGTATAAGTAACGTTCCGTGCCGCGACATGCCCCCGGCCTTGGAAGCACCGTCTTCCTAAAGCGTGACCTCATGTTCTTCTAGAAGCGGGCAAATCTTCGTGAACGTTCGCCTCACAGTCCCTGATGATGTGCGGATGTCTGCTACTCGTGATATGCCGTCTCTCCCCGGGTAGGTCTTCTCGATCCGACCAAGTTGCCATTTTAGTGGAGGAAGGCAATCATTCTTGATGACGACAAGTGTGTTTGGCAGCAATGTGTCAGCGTTCGTTCTCCACTTGCAGCGGGTTTGAAGCTCTGAGATGTATTCCTCTGACCAGCGCGACCAGAAGTGCTGGCGCAGTTACTCGACCCTTTGGAAGCGTATTAGTAGACTGGTAGACTGATCCTGCAGGTCAGGAGACAGTCAAAGGTCGACCAACCAAGAAGTCGGCTGGACTAAGGGGAAGATCTGTAGGATCTGAGGAAAGTGGTGAGAGCGGACGTGAGTTTAATATTGCCTCAATTTGTACTAAGACTGTGGTAGTCTTTTCAAATGTATGATGGGCATTACCGATCACGCGGAGCAAGTGATGCTTGCATAATCGTACTCCAGACTCCCACAAACCACCGAAATGCGGACTGTACACCGGTATAGATTTAAACTTAATTGACTGTTTATGTGCGTATTCTAGAATATCTGTTGAAAATGACTGTAGTGATTTTGAGAATTCATTCATTGCACCTACAAAGTTTTTTTCCGTTTTCGGAAAATATTTCAGCGGGTTTCCCGCGACGTGCTATGAACCGCTTTAACGCCAGAATGTATGCCTCAGACGATAAGTCGCTTACTAGTTCTATATGTACTGCGCGCGTTATAAAACATATAAATAAGTAAATGTACGACTTAACCGTTCTCGCTCCTCTGCCTTTACGGTTCAGTGTGAGAATGGAATGGGCCCAGCATAATCCCTTAAAAAAGGATAAGTAGGAGTCAATCGTTCTTTGGGTAAATTACCCATTAATGGACTGAGTTTTACCCTTAAATCGCTTGCACAAAATGCTCTCATTGACTACCTTTCGCGCAAGGTTTCTGCCTCCGAGCGGCCACCAGCACTGATGCAAGTCGTAAAGCAGCGCCTGCGCACCAGCGTGTAGCAATTTCTGATGTCGTTCGCGAAACAATAACACTGAAAATGATGTTTTGATGCAATCAGAACGGGGTGCATTTTGTCATAATTGAATGATTCGGAATTACCTGATCTCCCGCCAACACGTATAATTTTATTTGTATCTAAAAATAAGTTTAATTTAAATATAAGTATTATACGTAAGCGGGGACGTGCGTGTCATACGATTAAATTCAGAAAAAAGATTGAATTGAAATATTGAACTTTATTGCTCTGATAATAAAACATTAAATTGATTATATTTAACTTTAGGTAATTCATTGAAATTGCAATTAAAATATAAAATTATGTAATCTGGACAGCGTGTTTTGTAATCTTTTTTCTAAAGCTAAAATTCGTTTGAGAGCATGAGAAAATGTATCTCCCAAATTATGTGGTGATGACTTCAATGGAACGGTAACATGAAATCTTCCGTCTTTGTCGCGGACTGTGTGTGTGTTAAAATGATTTTCGCATTGCCGCTCCTCATCACTGCGTGAATCACATACCTTTGGTATTTTCCCAAGCTCCCCAAACTTGCGTGATTGATGGTCTATTAATTGTGTGAAGTTGCATTGAAAAAAGTTCTTCTTGCGTGTGTTTGAATTAATAGGACCAGAGATTAACCAACCTAAGTAGGTATTTTGTAAATACGGCCCGTTGGGCAGACGTATTTTACCGTCTTTAAGTAAATCCCAGAACTTGTCCGCGCCTATCAATAAATCCACCTTTTGCGGTTCATCAAAAAATGGATTTGCTAATTGTATGTTGTCTGGAATCCTAAACTGCGCGTTACGTTTAGGTGTATTAAAATGTGTAGTTGTTGTGATGTAAGGCAACACAAAACAATGTAAATTTGTTGTATATGAACTAACGCGTGACTTTATATTAATTTCGCATATTTGTGTAGACTGAGTAATTGTGTTATCTACACCGCGTATTTCTTGAGTGGACTGTATCGATTTTATTTTTAATAATTCGCATAATGAACGCGTAATTATACAACGTTCGCTTCCCGAATCTAGTAGTGCGATCGCTTTGTGATAAGTACCTCGGTTGTCAGCAATATCTATTAATGCTGTCGATAGTAACACCGGTTGCACACATGGGTATTGTGAACATAACACATTCGCACGCGCCGTGTGGGTGGGGCTGCTCTGTATAGTAGAAGGGGACGCGCGCGCGGCCACGACCGCCGTTGCATTTTCGCCTGCAGTAGTATGCGCCCCTGTTGAGTGTATGACGTCGTTGTGAATTAATGAGTTATGTTTCATGTCACATTTTCGGCAAGGTCCCATACGACAAACGCGTGCTACATGACCAGGTCTTAAGCAGTTTTCACATAGGTTGTTATCCTTAATTAACTTAAGCCTTTCGTCTAAAGATTTATTAAGAAATACTTGACATGCGTAAAGTGAATGATTGCAGTTGCACAGTAAACATAGCCTTTTCGTATGCGTTCGCGTCGGCTTGTTATTAGCGGCTAAGTTACAGTGAACTCGGTAATTGTTATGTACCTTAGTGTTAGGTATTCTGCTTTCAGAACTTTTGTTGGTGCTGTGTGACACGATAAGCGTTTCTAATATATCGGCCCTATCCTTGAGGAATGATAATAATACGCCGATTTTTACACTAGATTTGGAGTCAACAGTTTGTTTATATATTGTGTTTTTATACTGCTCCCATTCGCGCTCAGTGGTCTTGTCAAGTTTCGTGACTATTATGTAGATAATTAACGTATCCCACGTATCGACGGGTTCGCCTAACAGTTTTAAAGCACGTATATTTCTGAGAATAGTATCAATTAAATTGCGTAACATATCTGGTGACTCTTTAGTTAACGGTTGTATTGTAAACAGCGCTTTTACGTGATTATGCACCAACAATTTACTATTATTGTATCGATTTAATATAAGTTCCCATGCTACTAGGTAATTATCAGAGGAAACTTCGAGTGAATCTATTACTAGGGCTGCGCTGCCTTTTAAAGATGATTTCAAGTAGTGAAATTTCTGTATGTTGCTTATATGAGTAGAATTATGCACAAGCGATAAAAAGGTGTCTCTGAACTCAAGCCACCGTTCCCTCGAACCGTCAAAGGTAGGAACAGAGATCGTAGGTAATTTAATAGAATCGGTGTTACCCACATTCGAACAGGAATTAACCTCATCGCCCAGCATACACTCTGCCTGCGCCAAGGTGCTATAGTAGCTATCTTCAAACACATCCCGTTGTTTTAATTGTTCATTTAAATCACATTCAAGTACGGTTTCTTCTAACTGTGTTTGAAGATTATTAAATTCGGAAAATAAGCTAGTAGCACCCTGCATACGCAGCTTTAAGTCGGCTCTGGCTTGCGTAGAAATAAAGCTATCTTTAGATAACGAATCAATATAGGTTGAAAATCTAGTTAATCTACCTTTAACTATAGCGCGTTTTTTTACTAAATCGCGAATCAGCTGATTTGTTGCCTCATCGGTTGCGGTTATTTTGAGAGGCGATTTAGACCTAGGCTTTTCGGTGTCAGTATTCATCTCGGTGGGTAGTGAAAGGTGGAGTACTCACAATTTGAAAGTGGCAGATGATGCTACGGTTTATCACCTCTGCTGGACACGAACAAACGGGTAACTCACTGCGTCGCAATCACTGGAATTGAGATGAATAAGGGATTAATTGAAGCTCATGGGAGGTCTTGGAGAACTAGTTGGCTGGCCGTACCAATGTGCGCGTAGTCTTCTTCTCTGTAGATCGACTCATCGGTGGTCCGGTTCCTGGAGATCGCCTCGGATGGTAAGATCTTGAAGTCCGGTTGAAGTCGAGTTGAGAAGGTCCGATTATCTTCGACTCTGATGGACCATTTTATGTACGGCTCCAAAGGTCCATTTATTTTCGGCTTCAGAAGGATCAATTATCCGGCTCGAAGGACCAATTATGTCACTGCGGACACAGTAGTTGGAAGGTCGCTGGTTTTTGTCGGAAGAAAAGTCGAGTCGTTTCGGCTTTGCCAATAGTTTCAATAAAAAAGTTGAACAAAGGTGTTACAATGCGTGTCTTTTTCGTATGTAATTTTTCGTATCTAATATGGGGTAATCGGAAGATTTAATTCTCCCTGTCAAATTCGTATAAGTAACGTTCCGTGCCGCGACACATGTATTATTTTTATCTGGAAAAAATGTTTGCTTGTCGAAGGATCGTCTGAAAATATTAAAAAGTTGGGCACAACTGTCGCTGTGGCGGCGTTACCGTCGTATATAGCGATAAAGATGTTGGACGTTATAATACTTATATATTTTCTCACTTGTTATATTTTTAATTTTCCAACGCGAACGAATACGCAGGCATCAGCTAGTTAGAAATAATCATCAAGTGATCAAACTGTAAGGGATATCAATAATATTAAGAAACCTTGAGGAAACTGACATGGAGACCACCGGGGTTTTTAAAAAGTAACAACCATTAAACATTAAATCTATTTGAAAAAAAAAGACTTGAAATCCGCATTCGGGACGTGATCTTTTAAAAATCCTTATCCGCATCTGCAATAACCCTGGTAAGCAGTGTGCCGTGCCACTACCAAATTTTAATTCCATTCTATTATTTTTTTGCTGTGAGCAGTGATCGATTTCTGCCTGAGCAAGATCCTAGTTGCGGACGAGTGTACGAACTTCACGTCTCTGCAGCTCACGTGGGCTTCGAAGGCCAATTGCGAACAACGTGCTGGACGCACGGGACGTGTTCGTGACGGACGCGTTTATCGACTGGTCCCACAGCTTTTATATGTAAGTGTCCAACAAAACTAGGTTTTTTTAAAGAAGTCCTTAATAGGTGTTTTTTAAATTACTTTTTATATTACGTGCTTAGAATGATTTCGACGATGAGTGTACTCCGGAGATAACCCGGTCTCCACTGGAGCGGCTGGTGCTGCTCGCCAAGATGCTGGACATGGGACCACCGCACGAGATCCTCGCACTGGCGATGAACCCGCCCGACCTATCGAATATTGAACGCACAATACTTGTACTCAAAGAGGTATTTTTTTTTTGGTTCTTTCTGTTCCGAAGACACTAAATTGTTCCTGTTGAAAGGGCGCTTCGTTTAACGCTACTTTTTAGGGTTGCCGGGTTCGATTTCCCTCAACTGTGGAAATTAACTTTTCAAAGTTGGCTCTGGTCTAGATTTGGAAAGTAGTTGCAGGGCACTGTGCGATATGCACAGTGTCAGTCATTTGGGCAGCCCGTATACCGACAGTAACCACCCCCTTACATTATGACCACAGTGAAATAATATTATGTTTCGGTGAGTGAGCATAATAAGGGATGTCAGAACCCGTTTTCCTATATCTTCAGCACACTTGCATCACATGTGGCGTTGCTTGTGTTATAGGCGACGGACCGGTAGCCACCTACCATCAAGTCCGTCAGCTTGTCTATCGAGTTTAAACATAAAATTATTATAATAAGATTGTATATACTTTCAGGTGGGAGCACTGAAAAGGGACGCGGACGACGATGATATCTGCTACACCGACGGAGAGCTCACGTCATGGGGTCGCGTCATGGCGAAACTTCCCCTCGACATTAGGGTGTCAAAGTTGATTTTACTCGGATATATATTTGGTTGCATGAATGAATGCACCATTATTGGTAAGCATGTTGCAAATTGACTTCATAATGATAAGGTATAGTACATTATTGCCGAGGCCCTTTTAAAAGAACGAGGCCGTCAATAGCTACTTCGGCCGAGACTTGTACAGCACTTTTTTTTCTAAATTGCATTGCAAAAGGCATATAAGAATAATAAGATTTTTTTTTAATTGATATTAAAAGTTATATTACAATTTGTATTACAACACGATAGCTGACACACTTTTGCCAGGCAAAATCCGTTTCTTCAGATGAAGTACTCATTTTTTTTTAAATGTAACAACTTCTAAATATAAAAATATACAAACTATTTGTTAAAACCAAGTTAATTCAGAATAGAATTGACAGTAGGAATAAAACAAAACGGCGGTCGTTATTGTTCTCTATCTGGAACCTAATTGAATTTCAGCGGCTGCTCTGTCTGTCAGAAATATTTTCAATAATCCGTTTCGTGAGAGAATGAACGCGTACAAGTCAAAGCTGACATGGGCCGACGGATCCACCAGCGATTGTATCGCTCTACTTAACGTTTACAGGGTAAGGATACATTCACCTTATAAAACACCATCTACCAACCAGGTCACACCCCACCCCGCTTTTGCGTCGGGCGTTAAAAAGCTTTAGAAGGGAATATGTTGTATGCTCAGATAAAATGAGAATTAAACATAGAGCCCTGTGGACGGCACAGTGAAGCCGATAAAACACACATTCGCATTTACAATCAAACTAAGCCTCGCGTTTGCGTAGTGAAAGAATGTAAAAACCAGTATTTAAAAAATAAAAAGTCGGATGGAAACAGATTTCACACGCAATTTAAGTTAACATGAAAACGAATATCTTCTTTATAAATAAAAATTAATCACTAAATGTGTTGCTAAGCGCAAAACTCGAAAACAGCTGGACCGATTGTAATTCTGTCTTCACTCATAGATAGAGGGATAATCAGGGAAGGTTTTTACGTAAAAAAAATGCACCCCAGGCGAAGCCGGGAGCGGGTCGCTAGTTTTTAATAAAAATAAACTCTTTATAAATAAAAATGAGTCACTAAATGTATTGCTAAGCGCAAAACTCGAAAACGGCTGGACCGATTGTAATTCTGACTTCACTCATAGATAGAGGGATAATCAAGGAAGGTTTTTTACTTAAAAAACGGGTCGCTAGTTTTTAATAAAAATAAACAAAAGCTTAGTTTATATTATAGCATGGAACACAAAATCTCTATACAGTAACCATGCTATGCACACATGTTTATAAAACAGTCTTCACTATATTCGCAAAATTCTGTCTATAGTTCTTATATGGTTTGAGGTGCTAAATAGAGAATTGCGTGTGTATGAAGACTATGAGAGGTCAATGGGATTGCAGGTGTGGAGCCACATGCGCTTGCAGCGCCACTTTCAAAAGCCGGACTCCAACGAGAGGGCGTGGGCTCGCAGCTTCTACGTGCAAGTGCGCGGCTTGCGCGAGTTGGACGACATGTTGCGCGAGATTCGCATGCGATTGTCGCGCGTGGGCCTTGAAAACCCCGAGGGACCGTCTCCGTGGCCACGATCCGAGCTCAATCTCGTTATCAAGGTAGGTTCCAAGCGTTGTGAGTACAGTGTCAGAACAGTGCTTGCCTTTGTCAGAAACAGTGGCCGCGAATACTTCAAGTAAAATAAATAAATTAGTTACTTACTTCATGTTGTTGACATAAATTGTTTTAATACAGGCTTACTGGTACAATGATACCACAATATTGGCAAAATGATCATACAAGTGCTTAAAGATTTTCTTCGCTGTTTTAATAATAATGACCAAGCGGCCATTATTTGTCATCAATATATCTATATAAATAAAATCTGTCTTCACTCATGTTTAGAGGGATAATCAGGGAAAGTTCTTATGGAGAGAAAAAACGTAAAAAAAATACGAGGAAAATTAAAAGCAACAATTTTCTTTTCCCATACAAACCACTCTGTCCTCAGCTGGCAAACATTTGACGTCAATCAAAACAAAACGTACGTGGCACCTAGCAAACATTGCTGATAACTTTTTCACTGTCATTAGAAAATCAAATCTATAACAGAAACTGTCAAATTTTCAGTTCAGTTCATAAAATCCTAAATTAAGTTTATCTAAAAGGTAAAACGACATTTATTGACTGTTAGGCGGTACGAAGTTCGCCCGGTCAGCTAGTGTAAAATAAAAAATAACTTCGATTTGCATTAATTCAAAATTCTTACTCAGTCATCCCTGCTTTTTTGGAAGCGGGGGTATTTTCTTCTGATTTTTTTAAAATATTAAATTTGGCAGATAAGCTGACTGTCTACTTCGTGGTATATGGCTACCGTCGCCTAAGACACGAGCACGATGCCCTGCTTATTCTGAATTTGACCTGACCCTCGCGTGTTTTTTGAAACTTCATTTAAGATTATTATTTGAACGTATTCATAAAGGTCCTCCTTTAATGTTTTTTTTTTTTTAATATTATAAATTGCAGATAGTGATAGCTGGTGCGTTCTACCCTCATTACTTTGTGACGGCGCCCAGCGACGAGACGCGTGAGAGGGACGCAGCTCACGCTCTTGCAGGCCACGACCCAAGAAATACGGCAAGTTTTCAACGTTTAAATCATATTTGACGCCCTCCTTGGATGTGTGGTTAGGGTGCTCCGTCTCAGAGCTCCCGGATTCGATTCCCACCAAGGTTTTTTTTTTTATGATACCAAGACCAAATTTGGAAATGAACTTTTCAAAGTTGGCTCTAGTCTGGGTCTGTTAAATCATCGGTCTGTCGCTAATCTAATTACTTTGATAGTGCAAAAAGCATAATATAAAATTTGGTTTATACTACGTTGCAGGTTTATTTGACGAAATTCCCTACGGGTCAACCGGGCGAGTTGTACGCGGGATTAATCAGAAAAACGATAAAGACAATCATCGGGCACGAATCACGAGTCATATTTGATTCAAATTCCAGGTTTAGTACCAAACGTATTTATACTTGTATACTCAATTTTTTTTTAAATGGAACAAAAAGCTTAAAAAACAACTCGCGATATGGACCTTCTCATATCCATGTATTCATTTACACTTACTGAACATTTACAATTTTTATTCAAAATTATTGTATATTGTCAGAGGAAAATGCAAAAAACAACAAAATAATCACATAACTTACTGGACGTTACATACATTTTTGTTTATGAATTTAGAGAGGACCTAAGTCATTTTGAATCAATCACGTTAGGTTTTGATTCGTACATAAATTTTATCAAGTTCACAATTTTACATACATTCTTAAGTTTATAATAAAATTCACAAACGAATACAATTTATGAAATTACAACTAACTAAATGGCATTTATTAATGAGACTCCAATTAAAAGTACAATTTGCAATTGTTGCAGCAAGGTCTACTTGACTTTCTCTGACGATAATCAAGACAAAAGCGATGGAAGTGGGGTGAGTTACACGTACTAGTTATAGTAACTTCAAAATATAGTTAATATAGTTACTTGAAAACTAAAAAAACGCTTAAATTTGACAACAGGATCCAACGATCCCAGGTCAAGTGCTGCTGCCGATATACAAGGCGATTAAAGCGAGACATCTACGGGTTAACATAAGAGTGCCGCTGTTGCCGTAAGTGTTTCTTTGCTCTCTTACTTACATACTGTAACTTTTTTTTTCTAGACGAAAATTGTAATTTTCTATATAAGGTAAACTAAATTTTGCCATCAACTTTTTGTCATTATATATCATTCATTCACATGCCACACAGCACCATCTAGTTCCACAGTAAGCAACTAGTGCTTGTATTATGGATACCAGACAGTTGATACAATACATACACATCATTGTGATTACCCTGAAAAAAAACAGCGATTTTTTGCAGAAAATTACTAATAACAATGTTATAAATAATAAAGTCGAGTGAAAAACATGTCAGTATATCATATGAAACTATTCTCCACACAATAGCGCAGTTGGTTTTCTTCTAAGACTTTTTACATGTCAAAACCTAGGTAGATTGGCTTAAATACCATTGGCGTCGATTCAAAATATTTCCTTGATACGATTTTTTGAATAGTTTTATTTTTATTTTTATTTAATTTCATAAAGATTCCAGAAATTCGGTGACCAGATGCTGCAGCATCAAAGTAGTATACGGGACACCAAACAACTCAGAGCAGATTTAGCGTGTTTGGGCTCAATAGAAGGTCTAGGGGGGGTTAGTTTGTAATTTTTAAATCATAGGTTGTTATTTATTACAGTTTAGAAAAGGCATTGGCCGTAGCAGAAGCTCTGAAACACGAGAAAGAGGTTAAAAGAGAACTAAATATGGACACGATGGTGCCGCGTTTCCCGGACGTCGACGAATCTCACTTTCCACTCAAAATAAGCCAGGTCTGTTTATATTACATATATTATTTGTTAATAAATAATACTATTGATAGCCTCAAAAATACGAGTATGATGGGAATGAATTCTAGTATATCTCGTGAGAAAAGAAAATGGAGACGGGTAATTACATTATTACGATATGATATATGATTTGAATTTATTACGATGTGATATGAATAAGCATTATACGGTAGGGATACGGACATTACTTACAGCATGAATATGTGCAGTAAAGTAGAAAATATTATTCATTATCTCAGACGTAGGACGTCCGCTGCTGGACTGCTGACCTCCCCCACAATTCCTGATTCGATCTCTTTTGTAACCCCGAGCATAGCCTTCTCCATAGATCGCTGAGTGACGTTAAGTTTTCTTACGACTATCGCAATATCTTTATAATGTCTCACGTTGAATTAAGAATATATAACAAAGTGTACTATAAATGCAAACAAATAATATCGAAATTGCTAGAATCAATGAGCTATGAAAAAACCAGAGAAACTTCTTGATCATTAAAAGAATATCAAACATCAAAAGAAAATCGATGTAATGAAGAATAAAAATAGTAGGGTTAGTTTATAATTTTTAATTATACCTTGTATTTATGTCTCAAATGGAAGTGTTGAAATGTTAATCACGTTGACGTGTCTCAGTTCGTGCACGTGAGCAAGTTCTGGGCTCAATACGACGACGACTCGACCAAGGAATCGCTGGTCGAGATGCAGGTGGAGCTTAATCGGTCCAAGCTGCTCGCGTACACGGACACGCCGGCCGCGGGAGCAGTTCTGGCCGCACCTTACACCGACGCCAGTGGCACCGCGTTACACCGCGCGCGCATCCTGCGGCTCCTGCCCAAGGACATGCTCGAAGTAAGCACTGCTGATTAAAAGTTTATTAAGGCGCTTAGTGCCGTCAAATGGACACTTTCTCAAGGCCTACTCCACGTTCATGGCTAGAACCATTAGACCAAATAAGAACAATAGAAAGAAATTTGCGGATAACATGATGTTAAATATGTGTGCTTAGGTCGTTTACTGTATTGAGATTTTGTGCTTTAACCACAATTTTGTTTATTTTTATTGAAAGTATGTATTTGTTTTTAAAGATTACTCGCGTGTGAAATGTGATTCCACGCTGCCTTTTATTTTATGAAATCTGGTTTTTACACCTTTTCACTACGCAATTCGGCATTTTCATTACTAAATATTTTAATAAGGCGAGGCGTAGTTTGATTGCATTTGTGTGCGTGTAACCGTGTATCTAATGTACACGGCGGGCTCTATCTTTAGTTCTTATTTTATCTGTTTTTTTTTTTTTGCCTTGAATTCCCTACTGCTCCTAAGGGGTACGGCAATTGGAAATATTTACACGCTAAAAAATAAATAATCTGTTGTATTTTAAATACCACATAGCATTATGTAAATAAGAGCACAATTAACCTGATGCTGCAGAATCTTCAGCAACCTGAACTCAACTCGTCAGCGACTTATTGCAGACATAGCGTGTATGGCGTTAAGTCGGCGGTTGGTTTATTCTTTTAATTATAGCTTGTGTTACTTGTCGTTAGGTGTCATACATCGATTACGGGAGCGTGGGGCGTGTGCACAAGAGCAACCTGCGCGAGCTGCCCTCTAGGGGCGCGTGCGGTGCTTTACCGCCTCTCGCGATGGAGTGCCGCCTGGCGGGATTGGAACCCGCGCCACTGCTCGATGCGCACGCGCACTGGTCGCACGACGCCACCGTTTTCTTCACCGGCATCGTCAAGCGCGGACCTCTTATCGCCAGTGTACGACACATTTCTATAACAGTGCATTGATGCATTCATTCAGCTTGCGTACTTTTTTATTTTTGTTGTGACAGCCTTAAATTTCCCTCATAGTTGGAGGCAATTCATAAAAGTGATGATAATAAAATCGGGGGACACAGTTTGATGCAAAATTCAAAATTTATTTACACCACTTGATTGCTAAAAGATCAAAGTAATTAAGGAAATGCTCTCCTCTTCAACCTTCAATGACATAACTGTGTTACTCACATCTCCAATGTATACATACATGTCATCTTATAAATTTTTCAGGTTTATTCGGTATCTTATGGAGTGGTTTCGGTAGAGTTGATGGCTGATAATGGCAAAATGAACGTCAACAAGGCGCTACTCGACAAGGGGTACGCTGTACCTCGCGAGGAGAGTTACGAGTCTAAGGTGAGACCTTAATTATAGTATAATTAATTAATTATATATTCTAAGCACGAAAGACAGGCTTGCGGGGGGGACTTATAATGCAAGCATCGGCACAGGTGCTGCAAGTAGGTTTGGTCGACAAAAGTAGGATTTGGAAGGGATAGTGAAATGGCTTCTGTCTGGAACGTCATGCAACGTGCCCTGCCACTTCCACTTTCCAAATCCAGACCAGAGCCAACTTTGAAAAGTTCATTTCCAAAGTTCACCCTGCCGGTAATCGAACCGGACCTCTCCAACGGGCTAATATAATTGAATATCTAAAATATATACATGTCGTCCGATGGCCGGCGTGGGAGTCTATATCTATTGTTTTCAACATTAGGATGACATCGGGAGTATCGAGCACAGGCAATCCTAGTTACTTGACATCTTATCTTATTTTATCAACAGTCTTAATCACTTCTATGATCGAAATAACAGTAGATGACGACTAAAAGGTGCACGATCCGTCGGTTACGGCTACGGTTCCCGCGGGAGCTTATGCTAGACTCCCGAGCCCCACCGCCCGCGCAGCCCTCATCACACACCCCCCGAACCCCTGCCCGACGTTTCGTTACACGCAAAACGCCCTGTCGCGTGTTGCACCTCAAACTAAACACAATCATACCGACATAAATATATATTTTTTGTACAGTTGAATCACGACTTGAGACAAATGAGTGAGCTGAGCCGCGTGCAGATCGCCGCGTACAACAGAGAGCAGATAAAGAACGCGTCCTATCACCTGCAGGAGGCCAAAACGCCCGACACCAAGGAATGCGTCACAGACGTTAACCTCCAGGGGCCTTTCAGGTGGGTCCAGAGCTTACTTACATTACTTTGTGTCCAATAAGTGGGCATAAAATTATAGTGTGACAGCATCAATGTACTACAACTATGCATTTCGCACGCCATACAAAATACTACTACGAACTTTATGGAACATTTAAAAGCGACATATGCGTAGAGCATGAACTGAGAACGGTCCGCGTACACTGAAGGCGTATGTCATTAGCATACAAATGGTAAAGGACTCTGAATATAAAAATTATCATAATGTATGTGTACTTAGTTAAGTTTAATTTGTTTTGTTTGTTATTCAGTCCCTTGGAGACAACGATCCATAGTACCATGTACTCAAGTCGTGAGAAAAAGGCGGACATTGATGGGCAATCTGTCAACTCAGTACTTCTCGATACCAACCCACAGGAGCTAAGTGAAAGGTATTTACGTTTAATTTTTTATATGCAAATTCTAAAGGGTAATCCAGCAAATAAAGAAGGTCTATAACTAATATTTACATCTGCGTCTAGACTAAACTAAAGCCTCGTGTCTCAGATTAAGAAAACATGTTTGGAAGTATTCACACGAATTCAAATATACAGGCCAACTAGAACTTTACACAAAACTTTGAACAGATAATTTTCACAATTGGCTTCGCCGAGAATCGAAGCCGGTACTTAAATGTGTCATTTAACTATATCCTTAGATTGGTGGTGGCCTGCTCGGTGTCGCAGAACGAGACTAGCAGCAAACTGAAACTTTACAACACTACTTTCATGCCCAACATACCCGGACTGCCCGCCATCATAGCATTGCTCTTCTGCCCAGTGTGAGTCATGTTCAATACTAGACTTTATTACTTTTACTTTAAGGCTTGTTCTTTTATGCAACAATTTTATTT
Source organism: Synanthedon formicaeformis (assembly GCA_945859745.1). Classification (NCBI taxonomy): domain Eukaryota; kingdom Metazoa; phylum Arthropoda; class Insecta; order Lepidoptera; family Sesiidae; genus Synanthedon; species Synanthedon formicaeformis. Next base: position 6,444,999 of record OX243970.1, read on the forward strand.
TTCATTATATTATTATTAAATTGTGTTGAATCCATATTATATGTGGACCATTTGCATATGAGTAAAAAAAAGCGTTAAAAGCATCGAATTAGCTCTCGTGCGAACGTGGGCTTAAGAGCGGGTATAAAGAGAAATAGCCAATCCTAGATTTGAATTTTATCTAAGTAAACAAAGTCTAATTTAATTAATTTTTTTAAATAGATAAATACATTATAAATGAAAGTGACGACTGTAACAGAAAACATAATATAATGAAATTTTCTCGATAGAAAAAAATCACCAAGTGAGCTCTCATTTCCATCGATTTTAGTTTTATTTTCAAAATGACACACATTACAAAGCTAAAAGTGTATCGGTAATTTCACTTCACATATTATCTAAGGCTGTATGTAACAATTTTTCATTTGACATTGCAGTTTACGAATAATTAATATTTAATACTCTTGGCACTTATAACATTTTTATTCAGCAAGATGCGCTATCTTCCGTCTCATGTTGTGCGTAGTTCTACGTATTTTGTGTCACTGTCATGTCCAAGGTCATGTCCACGCGGGTGAAATTACAAATTTTGTTTGCTTTATACGCACTCTTAACTGAAATTATTATACTAAATTGTGGTGGTACAGCCTATTGAGAGTTTTTGTGGTCTGTGTGTAGTGCCGAGTTGCGCCGCGACGCGGAGAGCGTGCGTTACGTGAGCGCGTTGTGCGGACTCGGCAGCACGACCAACGGTGAGCCGCACTTCCCCGAGCACGATCTGCTCATCGACATAGACGCCGATCTAGGCGTCGACGATATAGGAGTGGTAACTATATTTTGTCCCTTGTCCGATGGAAAATTAATTCATCATTATATATATTGAACTAGCTGGTGCCCGCGACTTCGTCCGCGTTGTAAAAGAAAAAAGTAGCCTATCCTGTGTCCCTTACGTCTAAATGTTTATCTATCAAGTTTACCGAAAATCAGTTACTTCGTTCAAGAGTAATGGAGGAACATACATACAGAAAAAATTCTAAAAATCGTCAATTTAGTTTCAGTATCATGTTTTGAGCCTATAAACACGATATCTTTGAAAACAAAGTAACTTACTCCATGACCAACTCTAACAGATTTATTATTAGTATTGATTTAAAATATAGATCCAAAAGTAAATCACTGAATTTTTTTTTTTAAATCCATCAACAAATTATGATTCATATAAGTTTACGTATTTAAGCGCGGTACGACTCGCCTGTGACGTCATTTGACCTATGTTCGTCGCCTAGGTCAAGTGACGTCACACTTATTCTTGCAAACGAAAGTTCTTGAGAGATATTTTAATAATTCTTTTACATTTTTTTTGTTTCATTTTACTTACATTTTTATAACTAACCAGATCAACCACATCCGTCACCTGATGGATATCGTGATGTCCTGCAGTGAGGAGCAGAACGTGCCAACGCCAAACAGACAGAATTTCCCCAAGTTGATACGGGAGGATCTCATGAAGTATGTTTTTTTTTTGTTACTTTAGTTAATTTGACATGGCGACCATACTAGTCTTTGGCAAAGAGTGTGATGTCAATAGTTATCTTCTGTTAGATGAATTTGGTCCCACCACTCTCTTGTAAACTGTAAATATCAAAGCCTATTTATTCTCCTATCCATTCCTAATCCATACTTTCCATACTTACTAATTTTACAAATGTAAAAGTAACTGCCTGCCTGTCTGTCTTGTTACCTTTTCTGGAAATTTTGCATATACGTACATTTGTCAGGAATAGAAGAAAGGACATAGGACTGTCGCATATTATAAGGCGCGTTAAAAAAATTAAAAAATTAACGCTTGAGCTCATGTTGCTATAACACTTTGGCCAGATGTTATTTTTTTTTTTATTTTTTTTTAGACTAGCTGCTGCCCGCGACTTCGCCTGCGTAACTTTGTAAATTATATACTAAAACCTTCCTCGAGAACCACACTCTCTATACATTGGTGAAAACAGCATGAAAATCGGTGCAGTAGTTTTTGAGCTTATCGCGAACAGACAGACAGACAGACGTGGCGGAGGACTTTGTTTTATAATATGTAGTGATGATCACTCGGGAACAGTACTCGTTTTCTGAAAGGTATTCTATGTCCTTTCCTCTATACCTTTACCTGGGGCCCTACTATCAACTTTTAAAAGACGATTCAAATTCAGAGCAGTTTAATTTGGGTTTCTAAACAAAATCGCTTTCATACAAAAACGAACATGATGGTACGAAATAGCAAATGCAAAGCAAAGCAGTTTAGGTCCTAAATTAAATCGTATTAAGAGTTGATAGTAGGTACACCTGATAACGTGTGTATACTAAATTTCATGACGATCGGTTCAACTCTAGTGTGGATATGTAATGTGGATCTGTTGTTGTGGTTCGTAGACTGTTGCGCAAGCGACGCAAGCAGCAGATGCCGCAAGCGGTGCCGCAGGCGTGGGAGTGGCGGTCGGTGCCCGAGCATGATCTGCTGGAGATCACGCAGCCGGACATGATGGAGCGCGCGGTGCTCTTCCCGCTGCACGCTCCGCTAGAGCTCTACCCGCGCTCCAGGGACCAGCTGCGCACGCTCCACAACGCCAACCAGAAGTTGCACGCCATCGTCGCTAGGTTAGTTCACTGCGTTTCTCAGTTCAGTCGTTCGTTCTACCGTGAAAATGACAGCACATTAGGTGCTGTTGTGTTTCGATAAGTATTGGTACAGTCACTCCTTTATTTGCCTCTGTTTCGTCTGCATAATGTTTAGAAAGAATGTATATCTGCAAATTTTAAAATGTTTTGCGTGTTCAGAACGTCTCAGGCGTCCGATACGCAGCTGCAGTGCGAGCTGTGCGACACACTGCCGATGCCCGCTCACGCGATGCGCATTCATCTCTACTCCAACGCCCACAAGCTCAAGGAGGAGGACTTGGCCATATTCCAATCTTAGTCATAAGTGTTCACATTCCCTATACTCTATTTTATGTCAAAGAATTTGATTATAGTTAAATTCAGTTATAGTTCTAAGTAATTAAAATTTTTTTTTTGTACTTTAATATCTTTAACAACAATTATATCAATTATAATGTTGATTTCCCTCAATTTGGAGTTTATTTTTTCGTTCAGTTTAATGAACGAATTTTAATTTAATTCGTTCAGTTTAGCATTATGTGTAAAATTAACATTTTTTTTTTTTTTCGTTTTTAGCATTCACTCGAATAAGGTGGAATAATTTTTATATTGTGGAATAATTCGCTTAAAAATTAAAGGCCTATATCAATGAACATCTCTATTCGTAAAATATAAATTTAGGAATTCAACATTATAAGTAGTTGATTTTAAGGTTTATTATTATTATTATACTTTATTATTAGTGAGAGTTTGGTAGAAGTGGTTATTTCAATGGCGTTTGTTATTTGTATGTTTAAGAACAAATTTATATTTCTTTCAGTTGGTTAAAACATTTAAAAATATATGAGAAACTGAAGTTTAGTTTTCAATTGTAATTAAAATGGAAATGTTTTAATTACAAATATTCTCAAAATTTGCCTATTAGTATTATTTAGTCTTAATAAGTCTGATTTTCATTAATCTCGTTAATTAATATTCAAAATACCGAAAAATACCGAACGGGGTATATGACAACAAACTATTTAGTTTTTAAGTTCTTTTTTTTAAATTATGTGATATTAATAAGGAGTAAAGTTTTGTTATAACTGACGATAATTAAAGATATCTTTTAAAATTATTTTTGTTTCTATTTACTAACCTCAATTGTCATTGAATGTTTCAATAGTTTGGTTTTTAGTCACGATTTGACAAGAAGATTTAGTTTTAGGGGAGTATGGTTCATGAAACAATGTGTTTTCAAAAAGAAAAACAGCAAGTGTAGTTAAAATTTAAATTGTAAAATTTCTTTCTTTCTAATAACTTCTAATATTTAATACTCCATCGGTTAACTATTAAGTTTATTTTTATTCACAATTAGCTGCTACCCGCGACTTCGCCCGCGTAAATTATATACTAAAACTTTCCTCGAGAACCACTCTATCCATTGGTGAAAACAGCATGAAAATCGGTGCAGTAGTTTTTGAGTTTTTCGCGAACAAACAGACGCGGCGGAGGACTTTGTTTTATAATATGACTTGATAATAAGCATATTTGAATGTTGCCAGCCAAAGGTTCAAAAAGTTCGTTTATTCCTAATGTTTTATAGTTTTACCTTTTTTTAATTTTCTACATTATATTTCTCAAATTAAAATTTTTCCAAATACTCAATTTACTAGATGTGTCGAGCCGTAGGTAGTTCGTTTTTTGAAAATCCTACAGGAACCTAAAACTTTTCTAGGATAAAAATTATTCTATAGTTTAATCCAAGTAATAAAGTACCTGTGTGAAAAATTCCATCTAAATCCGTGAAGCCGTTTCTGAGACAATGGACAAATTGTTTTTTTTAAAGACAAACGGCTCGTTTACAATTATTTTATGGTTTATTGATTATTGTATAATTTTTTTTTAAATTCGTGCAATCAAAATATTTACTACCTAGGTATGCTATATCTACTACATAAATAAAAGATATACCTATAATTATTACCCTACCTATACTAATCTGTACTATAATATTATAAAGAGAGAAAATTTGTATGTTTGAAATAAATAAACTCAAAAACTACTTGGCCGATTTTAAAATTCTTTCACAGAAAGAAGTTACGCGGACGAAGTCGCGTTATAATATTTCAGGAATTGGAATGGAAAATACAACCTAACTACATTATTTATAGGTACTATCGCGGTCAAGGGAGCAGTCCCACCGTAAGGAACAATTTCGTGTGCACATTTTGTATTTATCTTTGTTCCTACTTCAAATACCTACTCGTATTATAACATTTACGTTACTATGACAACCTCGTCTTATACATATTAGGTGATTATACATATTGACGACAATATTTGTCTCTTTTATTTATAATGTAGTCAGAAAGAGTAGGCAAATATAATTCAACGTTAGACAAATTTGTATGAAAAGTAGCTCTGCTCCATTGACCGCGATAGTACATATCGCTCTTAAAAACTAAAGGGCCACAAATCAAAATTACACTTTTAAAAGGAGAGCTAATCGAAAAAAAAAAAAATTATTTTTGTCTATTTTTTTATTAAATATTTATTAGCATTAAATGTTTAAGTACTTTTATAATAAACTGAATACTAGAAGAGATATGAATATATAAAAAATGATCAAAATGACTAAATATGGAATAAAACAACCATAAATCTTTTTGCAACATACAATATGAAAGATTGTGATTGTATTTTTGCAATAAAAACATTTTTGGATTTTTTGTTTTATGGCCCTTTAGTTTTTAAACAGCGATATACCTAGTACTTCTTTTGGTATAAGTATCGCTAGTTCGGTATTATATTTCAACCGAACTACTGCTACTGAGAAGTTGCACTAGTTCGGTCAACCGGACTACTGCTACTAGGTCTTATAAACCTACCAGTGAAATTGTTCAGTGACCTTCGGAACTCGTTTCCCGTTAATTGCTTGCTGCCTTTATTTGGAACAATAATTTATCATGTGAAATACGAATCGGTAGGTATAGTATAGCTTGATAGACCGGCTTCATACTTTTAAAATATACTCGTATCCAAGTAACTTGATTTAAATATTGTCAAGTACGACGGTAGCTACAAATATTAATATTATACCTACTAAGTATTCCTTGTTTATTCATTTAGTGGGTAAGAAAATTGCTTGAGGGTTATTAGAAGTGGATCTGTCAGTGGTCAGAAGACTAAGAAAATGTGGGAAGCTGGTGGCGATCTTGTTGCTGTACAAGAGTAAGTTTTTTTCTATTTTATTAATATTATACATGCGAAAAATTATAAAATTTAATCTTTGTTCCTTAATAATGTAAAAACGGATTTTGGATGAAATTTTATATATGTATAGATAGTTTCATTCGTTGCCCGTGGTCCTACTGCGTAGTCCTATTGGTAGTATTATAAACTGGATTAACATATACCTAAGTAGGATACTTTTTATCCCTGTGAAATGATAGGAGAAATCGACTAAGAATTAAGAGGATGTCAGGCGTTATTTAGTTGTTATATTTTTCATTTTTCAACGCAAACGAAGTCGCGGGTGTCCAGCTAGTAACATTCTACGTAAGTTAAGAACACAGAACTAAGCGCCTATTTCACAAACGTCAATTAGGCCAAACTGTCATTTAAAGTCAGCGATAACCGGGAATAATTTAGCTGATATACCTTTGTTTGTACGGTAAACGTCCTAAAATAGGATATTTATAGAAAATAATAAAAAAAAAATCGGCTATCATGGCGGCTATCGAATGCAATCGATGCAGTAAACCGAGTGCATAATTCAATATAACAGAAAATGATTTCTAAAAGTAACTAATAAACACTTTAAATGTAGTTTGTGAAAGAGGCCCTAACAGTTCTTAACTTTTACGTAGAAGAAGTTTATAATCTTTAGATATATATTTCTTCTGTGCGTGTGTATGTCACTGAACTCCTCCTACGAGTAAACTGCTGGACCGATTTTGATGAAATTTTTTGTATGTGTTCAAGGGGATTCGAGAATGGTTTGTATTAAAAAAAAAATTGGTCGCGGGCACAGCTAGTAATTATTTATAATCAAGTACCTACTAAACACCTCTAGTTAGGATACATTGTCAATAAGTACCTTTAATTATTTTTTATTAGAAATAAAACAGTGGCCTATAATTAGGTATAATTTATACCTAAATGTCGAACACAATCTATTTAATTTTTTATTGCGTGTCTATTACTGCTTCAATACAATAAAGTTATGATATGATAGATAAACTTCTAATTACAAAACAGCTCTTGCGTTGTATAAGTTTACAACTTATAAACAAAAACGTTTTAAAAACTGGCACCAGTGTGACTCTTATTGACCATTTAAATAAACAAAATATAAATAAAATCATGTCACTTAAATATATTAAAAGATTTAGTTCAACATATTTTAAATATAATTTTGTTTCCGATTGTTTACGGTAGGTAAGTGTAATAATTATTTTCAAATATTATATCTTATATACTAATATAATATTATAAAGTCGGAACATTGTATGTTTGTAATGAATAGGTAAACTCTAAAACTATTAGACCGATTTTGAAAATTCTTTCGCCTATAGGAAGATACATTTTCAGCAAGTAACATAGGCTACATTTTATAAAGGTACGCGGGCAAATTCACGTGCAACAGTTAGTCAAATATAAATTCTAAAAAGCCCATTTTACAGTTCAATTTTTTTAAATTAACTTCCAAAATACGTAGGTATTTTTTTATAGCTAATAATAATATCTAACAAGAGAATTACATAAAATAGATTGTGTTTTCCATCAAAAACCCATTGGAACAAGTTTTTGTTCAATTGCGGGGTTATCTCATAGGTCACAAATATCATAATTATGATGTAGCACAAACGCTGTTTGTAGTCGACTCTAGACTTGCTCGGTACTTGCTAGTCCCAACAGGAATACGAGGAAAAATGGTCGCAGAACGCATTTCCGGAACAGAAGTAGCTAGGTATATCATCCATCGCTTAATCCTAACATAATTTATCTTATATGTCGTTTTTAAAGAAACTAGTGCAATCTTTATATCTGTGAGTGAGTGCTTCTTTAAAACAATTTTCTAAAAATTAAGTATTATTCTTGTTTTTAATTTAGTAATTATAATATACATTGCGTAATATGTACGTAAAAGAATCTTATTACTTAATAATTATGACATCTAATTTTATATTTCATTGCGTAATAATATAAATAATGTAATAATACATACTAAATATTATACATCTTAATTTTATGTTTTAAATTGTCTACCTTTTTAAGAAAAGAATGCTGCATTCCTTGGATAATTAAATAAAAAATATTTTATTTAAGCTTTTTTTCGGTTTTATTTTTTAACTAGCTAGTGTCCGCGACTTCGTCCACGTTCTCTATAGCCTATAGCCTTCCCCGATAAATGGACTATCCAACACAAAAATAATGTTTCAATTGGAACCAGTAGTTCCTGAGATTAGCGCGTTCAACCAAACAAACAAATTCTTTAACTTTATATAATAGTATATAGATTACTCAAAAAAATAGATAGTTAGATAGAATACTTATAGATTACTGTTGGAGACATGAAAACATCAAAGAGAAACGAAATATTCTTAAAGAAATGTTCTAAAATGAGAATTTTGTTGTGTTTCATATTAATTCTTTGCTGAATGCGTTAAAAGCGGTTGAATGACAATTAAAATAACTATCCATAATATTAATTTCATCGTTATATTTTGTTATGGTTTTCCGGGCTATTTTAACTTCGATGTAGGACCTATTTGGCATTTTTCTATAATAATTTATTTATGTCGGTATATTATAGACAAAGTGATACGTAACATTATCACTATTGCATTTATGCATAAGGTACCATTGGTACCAAAATAAACAATAATTAATAGTAATCCTGGTTATTATTATAGTTAAGTAAAAATAAAATATCCAATGTTTATTGGTTTTGAGTTTTTTTTTTGGGTTGGGCTTTATTTTGTAAGAATAAATTGAAACTCGAAAGAAATGGTAACAAAATATATTTATTTTAAATTTTTCTCAAATCATGTACTTTCTAAAGGATTCTGGGTCGACATATTTTGTAACAAAATTTAACATATTAGCCTTTTTATTCTTCTTTAATATATCTCGTCTTATTTTTTCCAACTAGGTCCATAGAAAATGAACTCCGTCAAGAAGTTGCGGCTCTTCGTGCTAAAAGTGCTGCATTCAATCCAAAGTTAGCCATAGTGCAAGTCGGCGGTCGCGAGGATTCCAACGTGTACATTCGTCAAAAGAAGAAGGCAGCTGACAATATTGGAGTCATTGTAGACCATATCCAACTACCTAGTGATATCACTCAAATAGAGGTGCGTTTGGAAAAAAAAAATACGAAACGGCTAAACCGATTTTGATAAAATTTTATATGTACACTTGGTAGGTCTGAGAATAGGTTTTTATTTATGCTGAATGCTGATATATCGAATAGTAGGTATAGAAACAATAGGTTTATATTGAGAAGGGCGCAACTGTGATTTAAAGGGAGAAAGTGGCATCGGCTCTTTCAAAGCCTGGCTCTTTCATACACACTCTCCCCTACTCATCTTTTAATAATAAATTTACATTTCGTAGTTCTCTGGAAATTGTCTTACCTATGACTAACTGTAAGATAAGAGTTACGTCTTCGTCCGATTTAAATTTGATTCCTCATTCCTCATAACCAAAACAGACTTCATTTAAGTACTAATACCTCTCTTGCTCCACTTGCCCAGGATTTTGCATGTGTTTATTTCCTCTTTTGTACTACATTTACTCAACAGTATTTCTTTGTTAAGTTCTAAAAACTCTACACACCAACAGAGATTGTTCTTCCAGTTTTATTATTAGAAGAGAGCGCTCGTCTCACATGATTCTAAGATACTACTACTAGCTAGTATGGGTAATGGCTAACCCACACCTCACTAGCTAACTTCATTTATGTTCTACTAATCACTCTTGCCCCATTTACACAGGATTTTGCATATGGTTTGGTTTCTTTCATAGATTCAATTATGTATTTTTATTATTAAGATGTATTACCTTAATTGACAAACTAATTTTACCTCACTATGGTCAATATAATCAAATAATAATATGAGAAATATCACATGACATGTATATAAACTGTCTCACCTCTTTGAACTCTCTTGATAATGCTTACGCACATCAACTTGTTTGCCGAATTGTGATGTAACAAACAATTGACTTACGAAAGCATTTAATTCTGTAAACACAAACTACTGATTACCTATTTGTTTAGTATTATTATAAATTTTTACCAAGGCCTCTAGACCAAGAACTGAATATTATGACGAATTATCTTGATTTTATACACATATAGATTGTGTATAAGTATGTACTTAGTGTTATTCGATCCCTTTCTTCGGTCGGTCCCTCATTATTGAGAATCGTGGTCAAAAAGTCCAACAATCTTCACCGCCTATCTGTATATCAGAAGACATAGCTTCCCTTACTTGTTCCGTCTTTCTTGTTGACGATAGGTCTCTTAATCTTTTGCCTTCGATGTTGCAAACAATGACCAGATTTCCAAATTATCGCCACCTCTTCTAAATATATAAGAATACGTTGCAGACGTACAGTACATAGATATTAATATTAAGAAAATATCTAAAATAATTTCCAGTTACTCGCCAAAATCAAGAGTCTGAATGAATCTCCACACGTACACGGTATCATAGTCCAAATGCCTCTGGACAGCGTCAACGCCATCGATGCTCATCTAATTACGGACGCAGTTTCTCCCGATAAAGATGTAGACGGGTATGTTATTTAATTATTTAAGTCTAGCAACACGCGTACTGTTATTTCACGGTATTTTTACCGTCGGTCTGTAAGGCGGTGGTTACTGTTGCAAAACGGGCTGCCTAAATGACTGCAAAACGTAGTGTTCTATGCCCTGCCACTATTTTCAGTTCCAGACCAGAGCCAACTTTGAAATGTTCATTTCCAAAGTTGACCCTGCTGGGAAATGAACCCGGGAACCCTGGAACGGGTCCGTCAAATTAATTATCCAAAGCTGCTAAATTCCAAACAGGTCTAATGTACATATTTAAGTGATCTTTATATCGCCCTTCGGCAAGAAAAGGACAAAACTGCATTTTTTGTAATTTTACAGGAGAGCCATTTAAAGTTTATTTTTTGCATTCAATTCTTTTCTGCATATATAGCTTTGAAACAATTCTTGTCGATGCATCAAATAAGCTCCACACTTTTGTTATTTTTTTTTTACTTAATAATGTTTTTCAAACATTTCTGCATATTTAACTCAATTCAATTCAATTCAATTCAATTCAATTCAATTATTTATTGCGAAACCATAATGTACAAAAGATGTTATAAAAATAAAGACCAATGTTATGGACCCTGTTGGGCATGCAACTTAGGGACTAGGAGAGAGGACGCGTATATATATAAGTATATAATTATTTATTTATATAAATATATATAAGAATTTTATTTTATTTAAATTAAAATTAAAAATAAATTATATTTACATTTATATTATTAATATTTAAATGATAATGTCATCTAAAAAATATTCATTTGAGTTGTAGTAACATTTATTATTTAGAATTTTTTTTAATTTTTTTATAAATATGATATCATTTTTTCTTTTTTTAAATTATCTTTTTAACTATTTTAACTAATTTAACTCATTTTACAAATTCTTGAAAGTTGTGCCCTTGTCTTACCGATGGTCTTTTTAGACTGAACACAGTAAATGAAGGCCGTGTAGCTGTTGGAGACATGTCAGGGTTCATTCCGTGCACCCCGGCTGGCTGTGTGGAGCTCATTAAGAGAGCCGGCGTGAGCATCGTCGGGAAGAACGTGGTTGTGTTGGGCCGCAGCCGTATCGTCGGCACACCAGTCTCTGAATTGCTCAAATGGGAGCACGCGACTGTGACCATTTGCCATTCGAAGACCAAAAACCTAAGTGACATAGTAAGTTTTTCTATATCACTTACCTATATACCTGTCAATGCCGCAAACAATTAACGGGTATTGTGGCACGGTTAACGTGTTAAAGGGTCCAAGATTATTGATTGTCTTTTCAACGAACTGATTTGAACTTTCAACTGGTCAAACTACCAGAACCATCCAGGACATCCAATGCACGATGTCAGGGGTACAGAAATGGACATGGGTTAGCTTTGATCCTCACAAAAGTACTGTTCCCGAGGGGATCATTTAAAAAAGCAAAGCATGAGAGAAATATATGACCAACAAATATTGAATAAATAATTGGTGATAGGCAATTTTTGTCAGTTGTTGGTTTTTTATTGTTCGATGGGCGTAGAAGAAGTCGCGAGTTATGTAATATATTGAATATGTTAATTTTATATTACTTACAGACTAAAACTGCTGATATCCTTGTGGTTGGAATTGGCAGACCAGAGATGGTTCGTGGCTCTTGGATCAAACCTGGAGCAGTGGTTATCGATTGTGGCATTAATGCTATTCCTGGTACGTGTATTTTCATAGTACCTATATGAAGTGAAGTATATTCGTTTGGGAAGCCCGTCTAACGGTAGTAAACCTTTTTGTTTATTTTTTGGAGTACTTTCAAAAAGAATAAGTATATCCCATAATCTCTACATAAAAATTTCGTGTCACATGTTTGAGGCCAATGAGCTCCTAAATTATTGAACCAATTTCAATAAAACTTCGTAACTATGTGTAATCACCGGCGAAGCCGGGAGAGTAGCTAGTATAATATAATAATTATTGGGTTTATGTTAAAATAATAATCGAAAGTGTGGACCAATAGGTCCACAGTTTTTAAAATCATTTTTTTTTATATCCGAGCATTCCACGGTTTTAATAATCTTTGGTTCATTTTTACTTTTATTTCCATTTTAACTAAACATTTTGAAATGTATTTTTGTTTTTTGTTTCGTGTAGCTATTTATGAATAAAAATTAATATATTTGTTTACAAATCAATATTATCTTTACGGGTTGTTTGTTAATCATTTTGTGAGAATTAGGAATGTCATTAAGCGGAATTATAATTCCAATGGGGACAAACTTTAGTTTACAAAATATTGTATGAACAATGGTAACCGACGCAGTTCGCGACAATGTGTCGCTTTGGTATCAGTTGTGCAGTAAAACCTACTCAAGCAATCATATATTTGATTATTTTATCATAAAAAATCATTTTACCTTTTGTTTTTAAAAAATTGCACAGTATTTGAAGTTTTTTAATACTGTCAGGTTGCTTGTTTGCATCGCTTGTTTGTTTTCTTTAAACTAGGTAAGTTTGTTAAAACAAGTCACAATGACTTATTAATAATTTTCTGTACTTTCATGTCATTTTTTAGACTGTTTTTGGCAGTTTCACCCTTATTTAAGTTCAGTTATTTTAACGGTGTGTTTATTTACCTTTTAAAACCTCTAAATGTGTTGCTAACCGCAAATATCTAAAACGGCTGGAAAATTCGTAAGAGAATTTTTCTTGTGAAGAGGAAAATTTGGAAAAATAGTTCAAAATTCGTAATACATATCTACATTTTTTTTTCTAATCCAAAGTTTTGATACAACTATCTTTATTTTAAATATTTAAGTGGAAATAGACACAGACATATTATATGCGATTTACTTTGAACAGTAAAGAATTTGTAGTAACATTCAAAAAATTGTTATATTCGAGTGCCATAAGTTTAAAACTAAGTACGTCAGCTCAGAAAAGAATCGTGGAATAGTATACGCTCGGAATTTATACCCGACACTGAAAGGTTTCAAATACTGTATGATAATCATTAATATTGGACCTGAAGTTCGTGTTGACTCCTAGTGAGTCAACAGTACGAAGGAAAACTTTTAATATAGAAATACACAGGTAAATTTGAATAAAACGTCTTAACATCTTATCGTCTTAACATTTATAAAAAATATTGCCTTCAGAAGGAAAAAGTAGGCTTTAACAAATGAACTTGATAAGTCCCCCATTATTATGCTAAATCTAAAAAGTACTTTATGGGAATCCTTACTAATATTATAAATGTGAATGTGAGTTTGTTTGTTTGTTACGCTTTCACGCAAAAATTACAGAACCGAACACCATGAAACTTTTCATACACGTTATCTGTGTCACCAGAAAGGACATAGGGTACCTTTCATCCAGAATGCGGACGAAGTCGCGGGCACCAGCTAGTGGATTCATAAGTAAGTCAAGTAGGTAATCTTATGATTTCTAATGTTTTCTAGATTCGTCGAAAAAGAGCGGCCAGCGGTTGGTCGGCGACGTGTCGTATGAGGAAGCATCTTCTGTCGCGTCCCACTTGACTCCTGTGCCCGGTGGCGTTGGTCCCATGACCGTCGCCATGTTGATGCGGAATACAGTGAATGCGGCGCGTCGGGCCCTGCATCAGCTTCTAGCTCCCACTTGGTCTTTGCGACCCTTACGCCTCTCACCACTTAAACCACCGCCAAGGTAATTATCGCCTTATATAGGCTCGTCTATGTCCAGCAGAACAACTATATTGGCTATCTAAAATCCGACACCCTTACTTTAGTAACTTAGATGTCAAAATATATAGGTATCTATCTCAACTAATGTATGTACTATTAGATTATGAAAAAATGACAATTATTATACAGGTACCTATGTGAACTTTGATGTCTATTTTCAAAATGAAATGTACCTATGAACTTACTAAAAAAAATATTAGTTGAATTTGAAACTTAAAAATGCAAAAAAAATTAAATTGTGCTGTGTAATTATTGATTTTATTTTGTTGCGTTGTTGATTCAATCACTGAACTGAGTTTTGCACTTATACCACTGAGTTGACTGTTCTCAAAATTATGAAATTCAACTCGAATGAACACTGCATTGTATTGTTTTCAGTGATATTGTGATCGCGCGTTCGCAAACCCCAAAGGATATAAGTGAACTTGCAAAAGAGATCGGCCTGTTCCCCAACGAAGTGTCCCAATACGGACGTACTAAGGCGAAGATATCTCTATCTGTTCTCAACCGATTGAAGGACCAACGCGGAGGAAAATACATTGTAGTAGCTGGGTAAGTGTCAATTCATTTATCGAAGAGCGACTTTAGCAAGCTATAATTAATTATTATAAACTAATCCCCGACTTTTTACTGAGCCCAAAAACGCTATATCTGCTACGTTGCTAAGGAGTTGAGTATATCGCAGACTACTTGATGCTGAACATAAGGTCAAGGTTACAATATCAACGAAGTAACAGTATAAAAAAATTAATATAAATAAAATCGGTCCATCCGTTTGGGACCTACGATTCCATACACACAAAGGTACACACATACACAGCACACAAGTCAAGCTTATAACACCCCATTCTTGCGTCGGGCGTCGGGGGTTAAAAATGACGCTTAATATGGGATTATTCACAGTATAACTCCAACACCTCTGGGCGAGGGTAAGAGTACGACCCTTATTGGTTTGGTGCAAGCGTTGACAGCTCATCGTGGTCGAAACTCATTCGCTTGTATGCGTCAACCGAGTCAGGGTCCAACGTTTGGAGTCAAAGGAGGAGCTGCTGGAGGAGGATACTCACAGGTACTGATTTTCGTTGCTATTTTGTTAGTGTGCTTGCCTAGAATTTATTTCACAGCATGATTTTAGTACAATTAAACGTGGGACAAACTGTCCAATTAGATCTGTAATATGCTTTGCTAATATCTTGTCTGTTATGATGTGTGAAGTGCATAGTAGATGTTATAACTCGACCGGAATAATTATTTGTTTAGGTGATCCCTATGGAAGATTTCAACCTCCATCTTACGGGCGATATCCATGCAGTTACCGCGGCGAACAATCTCCTCGCAGCACAAATGGATGCACGAATTTTCCACGAGCTGACGCAGAAAGACGGGCCGTTGTACGATCGTCTCGTTCCAAGAGTGAAGGGTGTCAGGAAGTTCTCGCCCATACAACTGCGCAGACTAAAGAAACTGGGTATCGCCAAAACTGACCCAGATTCCCTCACAGAGGAGGAACGGACCAAGTTTGCGAGACTCAACATTGATCCATCGAAGATTATGTGGAATAGAGGTGAGAATAGCAGCGATACCAACGCTGAACAGGCAGATAATATACATGAATCCTAATCGAACCTGCACTTCTGAGTGTTTTTAGTTTTCATGTACCTAGGGATAAAAATAAAGATCGTTATGATATAGGAAAACATCGTGGAGAAACAGGCTAGTTGTCCTAGAAAAGCTATCTTCGAAGATATGTTAAGCTCTACTAATCAGCAGTTGGCTAATGTGGTAGACTGTACCACCCCAAATTGGGGATAATGCTAGAGACAGTAAACTGGGGAGAGTGCTAGAGTAGTGGGACCTACTCTCTATTGTTGCTTGTATAACTACATAACGATAACTTCTAACCATCAAGTCGCCTATCACCCGCTTTTTCATATTTAATTTTAGTGTGTTAATGAATGAAAATATTTGAATTTTAGTGATGGACCTGAACGATCGTTACCTTCGGAAGATCACAATCGGTCAGTCTCCTACTGAGAAAGGGTTCACTCGCGAGACATGTTTTGACATATCTGTCGCATCGGAAATCATGGCAATTCTGTCATTAGGTAAAGATGTGGATGACATCAAAGAAAGGCTGGCAAGCATGGTGGTAGCGCTCGACAAGGCTGGCAATCCTGTTACTGCAGATGACCTTGTAAGCTTATTAACTAAGTTAACTAAGTAATTGCTAAGTCTAAGTCTAAAGCTAAGTTAGATAGTTAATATCCTCTTTTGAGCAAGTATGGACAGAAAATAAATTATTGGGAACAAATAAAAATATCCGACACTGTCGGGGTGTTAAACTCGTCCCAGTTTCGCACGTATGCAATGAAGCTTTTCTCGTTTATGCTCTTTCGATTAATGAAAACCAAAATCCGTTGCGTTCTTTAGGGGTCGGTTCATATCTGACGCATTTGGGTTTCATTTTAAAATTCAATATCACACAACACAACCGCTCTGTAGATGCACAACACAGACTGACTAGACGCGTAATGTGAAAGGTCTAATTTGACCGAATAGACACGACCGATGATACGCTCGACGCATTTTCCGTTAGATATGTACCGACCCTAGAAGAAGTTAGCAGAGAAACAGACAGTGGCGGACAGTATATTTAAAACTTTAACTGTTTTTTATTAGAGTTTTACTTAGGTACCTTCCATTTGATGGTAGGTGGCTATGGTTACCATTCATAAGACGCGCAACGCTACGGGTACTGTAAGTGTACTGACAACTAATAGTATAAGAGATTAGGACTTGAGGGAGGGAAATGGGCTCTGGCTACAGATTACTAATAAGTTACCTACTACTACGTAACTATGGCATCCTTTACTCACTCACCGAAACACAACAGCACGCTTATCAACTTACCAAATTAATAACAAGTAAGAGTTTTACCGATAATCTCGTATTCTAGGGTGTAACCGGCGCTCTTCTAGTCCTTTTGAAAGACACTTTCGAGCCAACTCTGATGCAAACTCTCGAAGGAACTCCGGTGTTAGTTCACACTGGGCCATTTGCAAACATCGCTCACGGCTGCTCTTCCATTTTGGCTGATCGGATCGCCATGAAATTGGCCAAAGAGGACGGATATGTTGCTACCGAAGCCGGTTTCGGTTCGGACATTGGTAACTAAATGGTTTTTCTCCATATTCTTTAATTTTTTAACCCTCAACCAAAAATATTGCTATTGATAGTTTGATCTGTCTTTGGCATTGAGTAGCTTTTAAAGCGATTGATCGATTTGATGGTCAGCCTTTTTTTATGTTAACAATTATCCGATTAATTTCTAATTGGTAATACCGACTTGTCGCTGCAGTTATGTTTCTTGCAGTCCAATCCAGCTTCTCAGAAACATACAGCACGCGCGTGGCTTTTGGGGGAAAGGTCCGCGGGGGTTTTGTTTCACCCAGTTTTCTCAGAAAATTTTCCTTTTTTACACTATCGCGTATTTGTCAGGTATGGAAAAGTTCTTCAATATAAAATGTCGTGCAAGCGGCGATCAACCGCACTGCGCCGTCATTGTTGCTACAGTGCGAGCTCTAAAGATGCATGGCGGTGGCCCTGCTGTCACGGCTGGAGCACCACTCAACGAAGTTTACGTCAAGGTGACATATTCCTATTAACTCCATTTCGGTAATAATCTATCTCTATGTAAATAGTATCTCAGAAAAAATAGTGCAGCTAACGGAACGGTAGCAATACTAAATCTATGGCCGCAACCCTTATCAAAGTTTACGAGGTTAGTGGCCTGTGCCCACTACCACTTCAGCTCGCTCCATGTATATCATTTGAGCTGCTGCTTCGCTAGAAACTTGTAGTAAAATATGACTTATACCAGAAATAGGCTATATATTACCTATGTTAAAATATACACAAGTATTATATAATCAAGTGGTCACAGAATTTTTAATACTGCTAAAATTCTCAAAAACTTAAATGCTTGTTCACAGGAAAATTTGGAATTACTTAGCAAAGGTCTTTGTAACTTGGGCAAACATATAAGCAACGGTAATAAATTCGGCGTGCCCGTTATAATAGCTGTAAACCAACACGGGTGAGTATATTTTGGGAAAATCAAAATTGTCGTCAAAGTGATACGGGTGACTTATTTCGATGAAAAGATTTTTTTTTCCTATAGGTTACTCCATAGGCATAGTTTTCTCTAAAATTTTTCCGTTTAAATTCACCACTAATAATTTTTCAATTCAAATTTTCAAATTCTAATAGTTACTGTACTTTTAATTACTCTCTCAGTTGCGGAATTTTGAAAAATACTTTCAAACAGATACCTATTTCTAGATAGGTACTACATTCTCAGTCAGCCTATCCTATATATTAATAAAATGAGCGCCTTCATAATTAGCCCCTTATAAAATGTGCGTATTATTATTATTTTAGAAATGACACGGAAGCGGAGTTACGTCTGGTAAGAGAGTACGCGACGCAGAATGGCGCCTTCCGCGCAGTGGTTTGCTCGCACTGGGCTCAGGGCGGTAAAGGTGCCCTCGAGCTAGCCGACGCCGTCATTGCGGCATGCGAAGCGCCCTCTAGCTTCCGCTACTTGTACCCCCTCAGCCTCTCCATCCCGGACAAAATCCAGCTCATCGCCACCGAAATGTATGGCGCCGGTCGCATAGAATACACCGACGAAGTCTTGGCCAAAATTCAATTGTTCACCGATAAGGTTAGTATTGTAATGTCGCTTCTATATAATACGTAAGAACTGGTACCTACTCGCAATTTTGATTTTTTTTGTTTTGCACCAATTTTGATGGAAAAAGCACACAAGTGTTCAAAAGTAATTTGCAGTTAAAAAAATTTGAGCCTATAAAAATTAAATTTAAAAAGTTTTTTACGTGGACTGCCATCGATATTTAAAAATCTATCCTAAAATCTTTCTTTTCTAAGGCCTCAATCAGGCATTAGAAGATGGTAACAATTGGACAAATACCTACTTGTATAATGTTTATATTTAAATAATTGCGTTGCTTTCTCTTTAAAAAATAAAATAAATCAAGCGCCAGAGGCACAACTCATACAAAACCAAGCGGTTGGTGGGTTAAAGGGTTAATTAGTCTTATCCGTTACAATTTACAACTTCCCGAAAAACTAATTGTGTGTGGTTCTTTTACTATATGATTATGTTTTAGGGATACGATAAATTCCCAATATGCATGGCGAAAACGTCGAACTCGTTGACGGGTGACGCATCAGTTAAGGGCGCTCCTACGGGTTTCACTCTACGCATCAACGACATGTTCGTGTCGGTGGGCGCAGGGTTCGTTGTGCCGATGGTCGGCGAGATCTCCAAGATGCCGGGACTGCCGACGAGACCTAGCATATACGACATCGACCTTAACACCGCTACGGGCGAAATCGACGGACTCTTCTAACCCTTTCCTGCCTTCATTCCTTTTGCACTCAATATTTTCATATGAAATAAACTTTTTATATTTGCGTTTGTATTATTTTATTTTTGAAGTTTCATTGTTTAAATATTAAATACTGGCTGTGCTCGCGACTTTATACGCGCTGTAGTTCGTTTGTTTTTTGAAAATCCCTCGGGATCCTAACATTTTTCCAGGATAAAAAATGCCCTATATATTGATCCAGATAAAACTATGTGTGCGCCAAATTTGAATAATAGCCATTATTCAAAATCTTTAAATCAATGGTTATTTCTTTACTTAAATGTATCTAAATCTAAAGTAACACACACGCCTATTACAGTAAGCGCCTGTTTCACAAACGTCAAGTAGGCCAAACTGTCATTTAAAGTCACGGGTAACCGGGGATAATGGAGCTGATATACCTTTGTTTGTACGGTAAACGGCCCAAACATTAAATAGAAAGTAATAAAAAAAATCGGCTATCGAATGATGAAGTAAACCGAGTGCATAATTCAATATAACAGAAAATTATTTCTAAAAGTAACTAATCAACACTTTACTTGCAGTTTGTGAAAGAAGCCCTAAGGTTGATTAGTAGTTTTCTAAATACCTGAATTAATTCGTAGATTAAAAATATATTAGATTAGTATTTCTTTCGCTTATTTGAACAAGAAGCAATTTACGTTTATTTTAAACTTATAAAGATAATAAAATAAATCAACTAAATTTTGTTAAAACTTATTTTATTAAATAGCAACTTACAAGTTATTTAATTTGTTGGTACTAAAAAACAAAGAACAGTTCCGGTAGGTAGTTTTAGACAAGGTACCTACACTTGTAATAATTACAATTCTTTACTCAAACTATACAGTTACAAATGACATTACAAAATTGTCACAAAGGGTTAAGAGTTGGTTTCATGTTTTGACGAGAATCTGCTCTCTAATCATAATAAGGAGACATTTGACTACCTTAGTTCACAAAGTTCCTTAGTGATCCAAATACTAACTTGGGCAAATATTAATGGTGCAAATTCTTATAAAGTTTTCATTTTTTATGTTCTTTTCAAAGAAGTTTAACTTTAAAAAGCTGGTGTAAACAGAATCTCCGCGAATGGTATGGCCAAAGTACTAGATCGCTGTTTCGATAGGAGATGGCACTAAGAGTAAAGAAGAAGGTCTAAGCTGTGGCGTCGGGTTCGGGCGCATCGTCGATCTCGTTGACGATGTCGGTGGGAGTGAAGGGCGCTGGAGCGTCGTCGTCGGCGCCCGGATGCGTTGGCACGAAGGCTTGCGGCGCTTGGCTGCGTGACGCACGTGCCGTGCCAGGCGCAGACCAGCCTGCGCTCGGTTGCTTGGAGCGAGATGCCGCCACTCGCTCCACGTACATGTCGTAGACGTAGCGCGCCATGTGCGCCATGTCGTGCACCACCAGCGCGAGCGCCGGCGGCACTGCGGCGTTGCACGCCCGCTGCGCCGGGTACCGCTCGCCCGGAACCAACTCCAGTTGCAGCGGCCGCGCCACCAACTGTAGCAACGTCAGTCTCGTTAAATCCCCCAACACATACGCGAGCTTACAATAAGGTATTTTTGTCAGTGATATAAGAACCGGCAAAATACCAGGACCCCCCCCACACCGAGAACCCGTGAATACAGGCGGACCTTAACAATTATTAAAAAATCAGTCGTTTTATTACGCTTTACAGCGCCATCTAACGTCAAACATTGCATTAGTTAAATTATGGTAACGGCCACGCGATCTTGCAGTAATTTATCCCCATACAAAATTCTCCATATACCTAAAGTGCCCAACGCGCAATTAATTGACCACTGAATATTCACTAGGGTCAGATTATTTATTGTGTCTTATAAAAATTAACTACATCGCATTGGGTATCTACTTTTATGTGTGTATATTATAAAATAAATAAATACAATGTCCAGTGGGGGGCAGTATGGTGTAGTATGTACCTGGTTGAAAGTGGGCTGCAGCTCGAAGCAGTTGCGGAAGAGATTGGCCCTGGCGAAGACGTAGAGGCCGAGCCTCGCGCGAGAGGCGGCCACGATAAGGCGTCGCAGGTCGCGCACGTGACCTACCGCCTTCGTGCGCACCAGCGACACCAGCGCCACGTCGTTCTGCTGCCCTTGGTACTTGTCCACCGTTGTCACCTGACCACGCAACAACCACTCACATCATTATCGGCGTAACAAGAGAACAGGGCTCATTTTCCATTAGTCGAATGTCTTAGCTTAGCTTGCTTGCCTTAGCTCCCAGACTCAAGGGTCCCGGATTCGATTCCCAGCAGAACCAAATGAACTTTTTAAAGATGGCTCTGGTCTAGCAGCCCGTGTGGCGGCAGTAACCACAGTGAAATAACAGCAAGTGATGCCAGAGCCTATTTCCCTAGCCCTTCCTATTACCCTTAATCCCTCTATGGTCGGTATGGTATCGCACTTGCATCACCTTGTGGCGTTGCTAGTGTTGTGACGGTAACCACTTACCATCAATATCTTGATTCCAGATATAAAGTTTCAAATAATGAATGAATTTTCAAACAGGTGTTTCATATAACAAGCTTGTATAGAGATATTACATTTTTATAAAAGGAACAATAAAACGTATGTTTATAAATGTTGACCTTATGCGGGCGTCCAATGAGCGGGTTGTCGGCGCATCTCTTGTCGATGACGTCACGGATGAGATGCTTCTGTCCGTTGTAGGTGGTGAGAATGGAGACGCGCTCCGCCGGCCAACCGATCAGCCGCATGTACATGAACACGGCCACCACATATTCCGCCTCTGCCAGGTTCTGCGTTGCGTTGGGAACAAACGATATTTCAGAAATGACGCCTCTAGCACAACAGACTTCATTATTTTGAGTTTAGGACACTTACTATCTTGGAAAAATGTTAAGATTCCTGTGGATTTTTTTAAAAACGGGCACAGCTAGTACGAAGTACATTAAATATGTTTGGAATTTTGCAGCTTTGGATAATTAATTTTGGCCTTTATTGACTTAATATCTTTTGCCTGCGACTTCATTCACGCCTCTTTTTTTGAACGTTCAAAAATAAAAATTCAACTTCCGACCAAAATCAATGTCCTTAGAAAATCTAAGAGATATTTATCCATATCTGGCGCTAATATTTGTCAAAGTTTCAGCCATATTCATAGAGTGGATCAAGTAAGCGTGTACCTGGTAGAAGTAGGGGCTGGGCTCGGTCTCGCCGGCGCCGTTGAAGTCGTCGACATTGACGAGCTGGAAGTCGTAGCGCAGGCCCGCGTTGGCCGCGCGGTACTCCGGCAGTCGCGTCACGTGACCCAGGTCACCCAGCGACCGGTAGCGCCAGCGGTACAGGTCACAGATGCTGGACAGACAATATTCTTCTACACTTTGCTCTTTTTTATATTAAGTTAATGTCAATTGTGCTTCAACCCCGAACAACATTTGCGTCTTATATCATTCCGTTTTTGCGTCGGGCGTCGGGTACTGGACACTGTTTTCATATATAATATTGCATGCGACTTCGTCCGCGTAATTTCATAAAATATAACCTATTTTTACTAGCTGATAAATAACTCAAAAGTAG
The DNA here is from genome assembly GCA_945859745.1 of Synanthedon formicaeformis. Classification (NCBI taxonomy): domain Eukaryota; kingdom Metazoa; phylum Arthropoda; class Insecta; order Lepidoptera; family Sesiidae; genus Synanthedon; species Synanthedon formicaeformis. The sequence goes on from OX243970.1 coordinate 6,468,147, forward strand.
TTTTTGAGTTTATTCATTACAAATGCAAATACAAAATATGAAATCTAAAATATTAGTAAAGAATAATAAGAATATTCTACCTTGGTCTGGCACGTCCCTGGGCGTCCAGTTCGACGTAAGGGACGCCGAGTCTCACCATCCTGGTGAAAAGACTCTGCTCCATGTTACAGTACTTCTGGAACGCCATGTTCTTCACCACAGGCGGCAGCTGGTGGTGGTCGCCAATCATGATCCACCGCTTCAGCCTCGACCTGCCGTCTTGAGGGTTTTGCAGCAGTAGAGGTATGAACGTTTCGATCTCGAGGATTTGGGCAGACTCCTCCATAAGGATGTTGTCGTATTTGAAGCCTGTGGAACAATATGCATTGTGGACCAAAATTCCTAATATAGAGAAAGCGAAATGTATGTAACAAAATAGTTAAATAGGATATAAACAAAATAGTTAAATCAGTTTAAAATTTCGAATTAGTTTTTGTTTATTTCGCTGGACGATTTTATTTATTATTTTATCAGCCGCATCTCCATACAAAATTGCGGTTTTCTATGGAAAAAAAGCTGAATTGGGCTGAACAAATGTAGTTACTTTCTTACACGTCTTATTATATTTTTTAGAAAAAATTTTAAAACGACCTCTCGGGAACCTAACATTTTTCCAGGATAAATCGTATCCAGGTAAATAAACTATCTATGTGCCAATTTTCATCCAAATCTGTTTTTACTTTATTGAGCAAAAAACATCCAAGAATACAAACTTTCGCATTTATAATATTATTATGATTAGGATAAAATACTTATAAGAGTAACAAAAATTGTTCAGCGAAACCCGAATGGAGCTGAATTAGTGTAGTTACTTCCTTAATATGTACTTCTCCGGATGTGGTTTGCTAATTAAAATGTGATATTCTGCCTACTTTTATTATGGTACATTAAACTCTCAGCATTGAATTTCCTGGTATCCGAATCAATTTAAAACTTAATAGATTTATTAGTAACGCAATGAAATCATACAAGTTTTTGCTTATCATCGTTGCTATGGAGACATTTTAAGTGGTGTCAGTCTTAATAAGAGATGTTAACGCACAAAAATAATTTATAAATTTAAAAAAATGGCATACTTGAAATTGTATATATGTGATTTTTTATATTATCATTAAATAGCGCTAAGTTTTTTGAAAATCCCACTGGAAACTAACATTTTTCCAGGAAAAAAAGTATCATATCCAAAATAAATCCAGGTATTCATCATCAATACATCAATGAAAACCGCATTCAAATCGGTTAAGCCTTTCTGAGATCAGCGTGAACAGAAGAACAGACAAACATTCTAAAAACTATTTTCTTTTACCTAGATACATAAGATACACAACATGCATGATTTTTTTTTATATTTAATGTACAGACAGGGCTAGTTTACGATTTTATTGTATAGTATGTATCTACTCGTATGTAAGAGTGTAATTATCTGTGATTTTAAAATATATTCATCAATATTAATAATAAATCTGTAAGTGTAGGTATTGTATATATGTATGTTCCTCCATAACTCTTAAACGAATTAACTGATTTTCATGAAACCATGTTTACATAAACATTTAGACGTACAGGACACAGGATAGGCTACTTTTTTCTTTTTCAACGCGGACTAAGTCGCGGGCGCCAGCTAGTTCTGTAATAAAATGCTTTCTCAAACTGTTACTAACCCATCTGAACTAGTTCAGATCTTTTGAGAGCGGCGTGAGTGCACGTCATCGCTATGATCTTGGCCTCTTTCACCAGCAAATACTTGGAGCGATCCAAACCGGATCGGAGCAGTTCGAACGCACGGAATTCCTCGAGCTCTTCGAATATGTGCTCTATGTACCTGGAAATACGGTTTCAGTCTACAACAATTTACTCTACTAACAAAATAACACAATCAGCTACAAAAAAAACTTCCCCAACAAATGAACACCTTTGAACCGCTTGAACATTTGGGTGCACTTTTGTATTAGTATAATTCGATCCGTTCAACCGCAAACATGCCACAGTGCTTTTTTAGATGAATATGCTTTTACAATCTTACGACCTCAGTGTATAAGTTTCATTTTGTAAAAGCTGTGTGTGACTTTTTCTTATATAGTTTGTAATAGATGTAAATGCATGATAATATATCCAAAGATTTAAAATAGATATCTATATAGAGGTTAAGCGTTCCGCCACTTATTGGGTTTAATTTTGTAATAGACTGTGTATCTCATCCAATGGGCTCGTCGAAAAATAATATTAAATTACATTGATGATTGGAGTTTCGGAAAAATTCTTATTATCTATTTCATTACCAACGAATTGATTATTTTTTACTCACAGTCATACATGAGTAACCTATTGTTGTAACGTTGACATAGGTATAGTTGTAAGGTTGTTGAGATCAATAATTACCTGTAACAACTGAGTGCGATTTCATAATCGTCTTCATACGATATGCCCGGAAACAGTGGCTTTGGTGCATCTTCGAAGAACTCGTGAAAAGGAAACTCCTTGCTTATAATGTCGATTGATTTCGTCTGAAAAGGAAAACCATATTGAAGAAAAGAGTTAATTTCGTCGCCTAATTTCACTTCTTAGAGTAAAATTAAAACTTAGATGCATAATAGACTATATTTAAGAAAGTTTGAATCGGGCATATTTATATAAAAAAATATATTTTCTTAGGAAAAAAAATACTACAAAAAAAAACCTTTTGTGTCACAACACAGTAATAAAAAATTTCAGCGACAACAACGTTTGTTTATATTAATTAACTTATTATTAACAAGCTTATTAATTAACTTTTAAGTTCTATACTAGGGTTTTAATCGGATATTTTTATATCATTTTCATATTTTACACAATATTTAAGAAATTTTAATTTTAAATCAGTTATTCCCAAGAAGCTACAAAAATTTGTTGTGCAAAATTGCACCTTTGCAAATTGCTTGAAGGCTGGCTTGTGAAATCCAACAATACGGGATGTGATCTCCAAGTCTAGGCAAGAAGTGGGTTTTCTGCGAAAAATATAAGTCTTCGAACAATATGAGCGATAGCTCATTCTACGCGGAATGCAATTCTGAGAAAGGCGCTTTTAGCATTTTTTCTGCCAATAAAAATTGCAATTGTTATTAACAAATAATAAAAACAAAAAAGCCATTTAGATTTAGGATGATAACTCAAAAACTATAAATGATAGCGAAAATCGCATTTTTTAAAATCATAATTGACTAAACAATAGAATGACAGAATTTTTTTTTTTCAAAATATGAAACTAAGCTATTAAAAAAAATCTTACCCTATATAGCTTTAAAAAATCTTACCCACAATACTATTAAAAACAACGATGAAAACAATATAAGTAATCTAGGATTTTCTTTGTCTGCCCCCCCTTATATACAATCCTGGCTACGCCCATGCAGAGGTTATTAGGTTCCGCACATTTTAGTAAATTTGTTCGGTCTGAGGTTAGTCCTTGTCTATGTACGTAATCAACTTTAAGGTTGCCCTTAAGGTGTGACAGCACATTGAGCATATTAATGTTATTTGGAATTATTCCAAATAACACCATAATAGTTTTAAATCGAAACCATTTTATAGTTTCTTCTAAAAAATTCGTGCATGGTTTTACGATTACTGAAATAAATTTATTAGCCACTATCTTTCAAGCGGCTAGTTGTTTATTTTATGCTTATTCTATTTTCATATACTTAATATGTACGACGAGGTCGTCGTTAGAATGTTTAAGATTTTAATGTTTGACATTCAGGAATCCAGGGTAAATAGAAATACTATAATGCGTTAGGAAAGAATCTTTTCAAAGTTTACAACCATTTCAAACGGTTGTGTTATTTGAACTGAACCTTAAAAATTTAAATTAGTCCATAAAAGAATGATTTATAATAAAAATGTATGCTGTGTAAATGCAAATATGTTACATAAAACTTTCTGATTTATGTGGCGCCTTGGTTATAAATTACTGATTGTATAATGACCCTTTGTTTTGTATACCTAATAAATTTCACAGTGACATTAGAAGGACGAGAACGTCTCGGAATTCTCAGTATCAGGCTCAAAGACGAAAAATTAATTTTATGAATTTACAATATGATAGTGGGACGGATTTGGGACACGTAATGGTGCAATTTTTAACTAATTGCACTTGTACAAACAATGACTCTTTTTACTTTGTCATAATTATGGTCTTCACCTACAATCTAGATAATAAAAGTCTGAGTGTTGTTATCATATGAAATCATCGTATGGGTAAATCCATGTAACATGAGTGACCATTATTTAATTCTCTAAAAAAAATGCGTGTTTCTAAAACCATTAATTTTGCTAATGATCTCATATGTAAGACATTTAATAAAAACGGATTTGATTTTTAATATTCTTATTTAATTTAAACGGAACAGAATTTTTGTTGGGTACATACTAGCCTAAAAGCTAAAGTCGCCAAAGGTAACGTGAGTTACCAACAATTTTTATTGAAACTAAAAAAAAAACTAAACCTAGAAAATTCAAAATAAAACGAGACCCACATTTTATGCTTTATAACAACGAAATTTCCATTAAGGAGGTAGTTGATATAATTATAAATATGGTATACTAGCTTTGTTAGTTTCAATAGGGAAGTAAAAATGTAACATGAGTTACCATGGAATTACCCGTATTAACATTAACACAAAAAATCTAAATAAAAAATAAATATTACCACCTATAACCTTAATATAAAAAAATGGTAGAGGAAATGTAGATGTGCCTTTCGTCTGGACAAAAGACTGATTGTTCGACGGATGCATGGCACGAGGGATGGTTTGAAATGCCTGAAAGCCTACCGAATGGGTTGCCATCGGAATCCCTATTCCAGTGGCAACCGGAGTTAATTCGTAGCACACTGGACAGACACATTTTCCAATGGAGTCGGACATGCTGATGCAAAACTTGAGGCATTAGTATCTATGATGGATTTCCTCCTCCTGTGCAAAAAAAAGAGAGATGGCATTACCTGTTGGGTGGAGCACGTGTGCAGGAAGGTCTCCCAACGCGGGCGCACGTGGTACACGTGGAAGTGATGCGCCAACTCGCAGGTGGCGCCAGCGTCGCCACCGGCGCCCAAAGTACTCTGCAATCGGCCCACCTTGTCCAACAGCTCGATTCGCTTTGACAGCACGTAGTTCACGCGTCCGTATCTGCATTCATCAAATACATTTTCACAAACAAGCAAACGATATGTGGTATCGTTAGGTATTGAAAATCGATATGATCAAATTCACACATGGAAAAAAAATGTCTTCATTGCAATAAAGACGTCATATTATTTGCTCATATATTGTTTCATGTTTTCTATTTTTAATGCGCAATAAAAAAGAGCATATGCTAAAATAATCAAAATAAGATAATACCGCATTGCGATCTCTCGGTACTCTTGCTAAATGGAATGCTATATAGTATTTCCCTTATCGATAAAACAGACTCGGAATTAAGAGCAGAAGCAAATTTGAATACAGAAATGCATATAATGAATGATGTACAATGTGCATTTCATTATGACGAATGCATATTGAATTGCACAGATGGTTTGTAATAAAATAAATTGTGTTATTACATTCGAGACCACGGCCATGTACACCAAACAAAGCAACGTGTCTTCAACACTCGAAGTGATTAAATTAGCAACAAAAAAATGAAACGTTTGACATAGTTATTTTAATGTTAATTGAAAAAATATAGAATATATAAGATTATGGAATTAAAGAAAAAAGACTTCAGTATGAAAGCCAGTAGTTGTCTTTTTCTAGAATTTTGATTGGTTACTATGGAGCTACATGAAAGAGATAGGCATTGGCCGCACAATCGCTTTCTCTCTTTCTAGAGAGTAGTTTATTTCATGCGTTTATTGCTCGCGGACTATGGGGTATACTCTCCATGTGTATAGGCTTGATTGACGCTATGTATGTATACCTGGAGAAGTCCTTGTCGGTCTGAAGCGCTTCCTCGCCGTGACCGAGACGAAGAAGATGGCGCTCGTCCACGTCCAACTCGGCGACCTTCTCGAAGAGCTGGTTGAGCGCCTGGTTGCTGTGTGTCACAACCAGAGTGCGTTGCCACGGGAAGTTGTGGTACAGGTTCGATATTATCTGCACCGCCACGTCCGTTTTACCTGCCATTAATATCTATACTTATAAAACTGTTTGTCGTTACTCACCATCGACGAACAGCCTATTTAACAGACGAACTATTTTAAAAACTTAAAAGATAGGATAGTTTTTATTTTGAACCCAGGCGAAGCCGGGAACATGTAGCTAATAATATATAGCAATTTCGGTGCAATAAATTTTCAATTATATAATACCTACATCAATAATAGCAGCCACTAAGAAATTTCCTGCTTTAGTCTTATAAAACAATAGAAATATTTTCTACATTTAATTAAATGCGGTTTTCATATAGTGTAGTGTATTCATAATAAACGATCACAAAACAATAAAACATTACTGTGCATCAACTTCGCTTGTATTTCTAATACTTTTTTTTGTAAAATTTGTCATATGTAAGGAAGATCCAAAAAATATATATACTCAATATACTCGAAAAGATACTTCAATGCACTATATTGTGTACGTTTCACATTTAAAAGTTAGAAATAAAGCAAAATACGTTACAAGGTGAACATTACCTGTTCCTGGCGGTCCGACCACGAGCGTGAGTCCAGGCTGCATTCCCGACCGGATCGCTTCCACTTGAGTCGGCGTGAACAGAATATTGTTTCTAAACACAATTATTTACACATTAAATACATCGAAATACTACAATGGAATTTGCGTCACAAATGCCAAAGCGGCACATAAAAAGAACGCCTTTGACAGAATCATGGCGGACTCTTGCCTTCACGCGTCAATGGTTAAAGGTAGTAACGATCAACTTCTACTATTTCATTTTAAACTCTAATCGGTTGACATAAAGTCACATTTTCTTTAAATTACGTACTTAATATTATGTTTGTTTTGTTTTAAATGACAGTTCATGCTCTACGCATATGTCACTTTTAAATATTCCATAAAATTCGTAGTGTTTTGTATGGCACGCGGGTTCCATGTTGTAGTAGTTTGATGATTAAATACTGAATTTTCATTCTATATGACTTTTTATAATAGTGTATCAAAAGACTTTTCTATCGTAAGATTGAGTTTTCTTTCCTAATTTAAGTAATCTAATAACGCTAAGAATAAAATTCATAATTCACTGTCATAAAATTCAAAAGTAATACCATAATCGCTTAACAAATATACAATAACTCTTTCTTTTTTGAAGTCGGTCTTTTAGTTTTATTGTAGGTAATCAAAAGAATTAATTTAGTTAATATTAAATTGATATTGAGATTAGCTCTTTATAAAACCTTTTATATCGCCGCAACATTATTACTGTTGAATCAACTTTATAACAAGTGGTTCATTAACAATTCTGTCAATCATTTCAATGGGTTGCGGTGGCCAGTATCAAATCAACTTCGTAACAGCAACCACTAACAATATCATCTAGGTATACCTACATTTACCACATCATAATATTGAATTACTGTAGGCAAGTCAAAGATTATTCCTGACCTATTTCACTAGCTAGTTGTGCCCGCAACTTCGTACGCACTGTAGTTAAGATTTTTAAAAATCCTACAGGAACCTAAATTTTTTTACACACTAATACACTATCTGTGCACCAAATTTCATCCATCCACCAAATAATTTCTAAACTAGCGTGTACAGGCGAAAATTCTAAAAACCATTTTTTTACATCGGTAACATAGGATCAACGTGAACAAAAAGTTTTATTTTATTTTATTATATGTATAGATTAATTTTCAATGAGCACCATAGATGCGAAGTTCATATCCGCATTACTTGGACAAGGTGCCGCTACAAACAGACGGACGCGCAAACTTTGGAACAATCTCCCTTTTGAGGTGTTTCCACCTAGCTGTAAGGGCTACTTCAAGAGAGCCATGATGAGCTGGTGACCTTTAAACGCCTGAACAGATCTATAGCTTAGCCATAGATATCATAACTATAGCTTAGAACCACGTCGATCACGTCAGCTTTCAAACGACAAAAACTACAATTCCCCACACACACAAACACACACACACACGTCAAACTTATAACACCCTGTTTTAGTGTCGGGCGTTAAAAACATACTTACTTCTTCGGTTCGTTGTAAAGATATGGGCCCCGCTTCGGTTGCACGTGGGGCTCCACAGTTATCACTTTCTGCTGATCGTCTTCGTCCATAGCGTCGTCGCCCAATTCCCGCTTGCGGACCACGTTCTCAAATGTTACCCTAAAAATATTACTTACGTTTAGAAACTGAAATGTGGTACCGTTCCTTATAGCCCAAAGAAAAATATATCGTGTTGTTATTTAATATGCTGAACAAATGTAGCAATACTTATGCGTTGCATTATTTCCTATTCAATCCAGGCATTTTGAAATTATTAAAAGCCTTTATAGTGTCAACATCAACATAGTCAAACAAAAAAAAAATCCCATAATTATCAACAATTACGGATAATAGTTGCAAAATGAAAATTCAGTCTCAGTACTGATGCTATCACAGATATTGTCGTAAAACTTCGTTATAACCACAATATCGTTCTAATGACTTCATTTTTTTTTTTGTTTATTTATTGACTTTTTTTGTGAGGGTGTGCGCACTGATTAAATATATTGTTTATATATACAGTTTTTCCCAACTTGAAGCTTCTCATAAAAAAAAATTTACTTGCGTAACGTAAGCCAATTTAATTTCGACGATTTTTTTTCTGTTGTGAGTGATTTTTTGTGAGATGAGGGTCTTCATTTTTATTTTTCTTATTTATAATGAAAAACCTTTTTTAATTTATAAGAAAAGCGAAATAATTCACAATTTACTATGTATATACAAATTGTTTATTATTTTATCGTTGTAGTTACGCCCCTGTTAATATAATATTAAATTACTTGTACAGCAGCACAGCTCAACGCTTACTCATTTGTGCTGTTTATGACCAATAAAACCATATGTATCGTAATCAAAGAGAATTTAAGAGTAAGGCAAAAAATCTCAAGTGGTTCAGATTAATGAACTCAACAGTTGAATGGACGCATTCATTAATAAAACATATATATGTGGACAGTACACAGAGAATATGTTGTTATATATGCATATACATACATACGTAGAGTGCAACAAGAAGATCATTTTAAAGTATTTTTTACGTTTAAATAAGTTGCTTTTCTATCTGGAATATTAATATTACAAAGACTTGTAGAAGATAATCTCTGTGAAAAAGAAAAGAAAGAAAGAAGATTTAGGGGCTCGACAACAATGACTATAATAAGCATTTAATAAGTGTATTCAGTCATGTGCCAACCACAAATTATTTATATGTACCACGCAACAATGAATGAATAATAAAAATAATGAGTTTTTTTATATACATAGAAAACAGATTAAAAAATTAATATTATTAGGGGCTTCCCCTAGCAACAGACGATGAAGGAAAAGGCTGTCGGCGATTTATTCATAAATAAAATATAAATATAACTAATTTTGTAATGAGTCTCTTTATGATTTTATTTTTAAAGACAAAACGACGCCAAGATTTCGCGAATAATCCAATTCGATATATGGTCCATTGATATAATGATTTCTTTTCAACTATAATGATATATATATAATTGCAGGGACGTAGAGTAATGACAATATTTTATTATTACTTTTAAATTACAATGAAATGGCTTCATGGCTATTTTATTGACATTTCAAAATGAGTCGCTTTCCGGGTCTGTCTGTCTATCTGTATATTGGCTAACTTCTCCTAGACCAAGTTATTTTTATTTATAAAAATCAAGAGAATGTGATGCGGTTTACACCGTCTTTTATTTTCATTGTTCACGTAAGGTTTATGTATATAATAAAACCTAATTAAGTTTTTTAACTTTTAATTAACTTTTAATTAACTTTTAATTAAGAAAAAAAAAACAATATTTTGCAACCAAGTCGCCGAAACTGTCCGCGTTTGTCTGTCTGTATCTCCGCTAACTACTTCTAAACCAACCAACAGATTTAATTCGGGTTTTTACTAATTGAAAGAGGGATAAACGAGGGAGGTTTGTGCGTATAAGAAAATTGCGTCCCGGATGAAGCCGGGAGCGGGTCGCTATAGTGAAATATAAACGAATGCTCACTTGAAAGGCCGCACCAGTTTCCTCGGGTCGTCCACCTTCACTTTGATCTCGTGTCCAGGGAAACTGTTCCTCAAATGTTCCATGTCGAGGAACGTGTCGTTGAAATCCAAGCTCGGTATTTCATTCGGCATTCTGACAGAGCATTCATTTTCTTTATAGATTTTTCACATTTATAATTATAAATAATAATAATATATTGTTAAAAAAATAAGAATTAATCCTTAAGGGTGAAAATAAATAATAATAATTTTTATTTATTAACAAGTAAACATATTGAAAAGGTAATAAATAGAAATATTTTATTACACAATTAACATAACGTCGATTCCGAATGCTGGATATTCTGAAATGAACACTGCAAGAAATCTCATAGTCATAGATTCTATAGATAGATAGGTAGATAGATAGATAAAGAAATCTTTTATATTACTATTACAATAATCAATTCCCAGACAGTATTTACACCTTTTTATCTATATTTTTTTTTATTACCTGGTATAATGTGCCTGACCAGGATCCCCATACCCTAGCACGATGTCATGCAACCATTCGGGCACTACGCACTCGGTGTTCATCAATTCTCGTATTGTCTCCAGTACGGCTTTAAAGTTGTTCTCCTTGGGTTTTCGTCTCATTACAATGTTGAATGTTTCGTATACGTCCTACAAAAAAAATATTACAATAGTGTGACGTAAGTACAAATGATTCAAAAGGTTCTTTTACAAAACAGACTTTTTTATTTTTATTTTATTATATTTTTAAAAAACATTTTATTATGTTACCAGTATAATTTCCGTGGCCAATAGGAGTTAGATTACTCTGTACTCATTTTCCGAAAATTAATATGTTAAGATAATTAGATAAAAAATATTTTTTATCAATTTTTGTACTACGATATATAAGCAAGCGTAAGTGTGTATTTGAATTTGTATGGTATGGTCATTGAAGTACTACAAGTATGGATTTTGCGTCACAAATGCCAAAGCGGCATATTAAAAGTACGCCTAAAACGGAATTATGGTGAAATGTTGCCTTCGCACCTCAATGGTAAAAGGTAGTAACGACCAAGTTCTACTATTCATTTTAAACTCCAACGTGTTGAGGTAAAGTCACATTTTCTTTAAATCACATAAATGTTTGGTTGGTTTTAAATGACAGATGACATGAATGACTACTCGAGTTGATGCTCTACTCATATGTCACTTTTAAATGTTCCATAAAGTTCGCAGTGTTTTGTATGGCGCGCGAAATACATACTTGTAGTACATTGATGGGTATGGTACAAAAAAAAAACAATTTCATACAGCTAAAATTTGCACCTAAATGATGCTTGAACATTGGAATAAGTAGGTATAACTAGTTAACAAGAATGATGACGCATTGAGTTCAGACTTTCAAATACATATTACCAAGTCCTAGTGTTTGAATTTAGATAACATTTGTTCATATCATGACTTACCTAAGTCATATTAGCACAGTATAAAAATTTGGTTAAATACAAACATCGTCACCTTCATGCTAATAGGTATTAACTAACTTGGGTTTCTATCGTAGCAAGTGTGACGTAAAAGCGTGCAAATTTATTCAAATATTATGTCTGGCATATTTGGTTAAAAACATTATGGCACGCCCCTCGATTTATTTTATTATATTCAGATGTCTATATGCGAATTTGATTTTATCTAAATGCACGATGGCTGATTTGATCTTTTTAAACTTTATGTACAGTACCTACAGTGAACTGAGTAAATCATATACAAATTTAATAAAATAATATAAGAAACTATTAAATATGCGATAATTAAACATTGCATAACCCCCTAATTATATTTATGCGATCAAATATATTATGTAATCAAACCAAGATTTAAACAATATCATAGTAACTTAATGAAAAAGTAGTGGGACTGCTACTACTTTTAATAAATTCAAGATTTCGATAATTACATATTATATTTACTGAATAAAAAGTAGTCATTATTATTCTCTAAATATATATATATATACAGTCATTTTTCTACAACTCAAATTATGTTTAGCAATTACGGAGATTAGCATGGACAAAAAACAGACACACTGACATCTGTACTTTTTGTGCCTTGCAACAAATTTCAATGAGTGCTTTATCAGTTTTTATTTCAATATCAGACGCTTAATACATATATAATATATACATTTAGATGTTTGTGCTAACCTCATTGCCCTTGCTAGCCCGATCGAGATCCAATCTGTACTGATTGGGGTCTAATAACAAACGGAATGTTCTAGAATCACCGTCCAATTGGGGCCTGGGCTCAGGTCCCTCTTCGATGACTCGTCCAGAGGCGTCAAGCATTCCCTCCACTTCGCAACCCCTAACGTACACTATACTGGCTTGATCCACCATGCTTTTCCTGTAGTCGTATTTGGTTCCTGTAAGAAAGTTCTCCAGTTACGCCACTCGTAAACATAAATGGGCTTTTATTTAATCATACTAACTTGAGGTCGAAATTAGAAGTACTATATTGATCTCTTCTCAGTTTGACCACATACTTTTACCATGAACTAAAGAGTATATAAATCATCATCATATCATACTAATAATAAATCTGTAAGTGTAGGTATTTTACGTATGTATCTTCCTCCATAATTCTTAAAAGAATTAACTGATTTTCATGAAACTTGGTAGATAAATATTTAGACGTACAGGTCACAGTATAGGCTACTTTTTTTTTTTTCAACGCAGACGAAGTTGCGGGCGTCAGCTAGTACTTATAATAAACTTGTAAACTATTCGTGTGATTAAATATTTTTTCAAAGAAACAATTTTTACACGTGGTATACTTATGTTACAGATGTCAAAAAATACTTTTTTAAATTTTTGTGTTTGTGTTTTCATTGAATGTAGAAGCTTCCCACAACATTTAGTGTTTGTTTCAATCTAATCGGTTTATAAACAAAAAGATATATCGAATATCGAAATACCAAATGTACCTACTAAAACAGCAAGAGTCTAATAAATTTCCTTGTGTTTTAATAAGGCTATTTTCCGAAATGTTTTTTGGTTAGTCATTATTTGTACTATAAGAGTAAGATGTTCCTCGTAAGCAGTGTGCTTAAAATTCTCTGTAGTAGACGCAGTTTTCTTGTGAACGACGATTGCGTTAGTCATTCAAAATGAGAAATGAACTGACCGTGGGCATCGCTTATAGTATTAACTAAATGACGTTTCTTGTTCAAGTGAATTGGTGTGGCGAATCTGACTCATATGTCTACTTAACTTGCGTTTACTACTTGTTTAACGTCGAGTGCGGATAAGGACTTGTGTCTATACTTATTACTTCAAATATGTGCCTCATTTACACAGTGTTTTGTGGTTTAAAAGCCAATTTTTGTGGTTTATAAGCCAATTTTAATGACATGTTATTTCACAGTGGTCTTCTTGTAAGGGAATAAATACTGCAGTCAGACGTATTATCCAATTTATAACTTGAGTCTGTTTTGCGCAAAAAATCAAACATTTTAATACAAAGCTATTCAAACGATGTCGTAGGACTGTATTTACAGGACATATATAAAGTCAGATGACTGAGTTATTTCCACTATTATTCTTATTATTGCTTTATTTTTATACCTCTTTTTGACTTATCTTATTTAAGTTTAAGTTAAGTTCTAGCTTTCTGAAATTATTTCATTTATTTACTATCATTAAATTTAAGCGCATTTAGAGTACGCTATAATGCCACTATTCTCAAAGGATAATGACCAACGTTTAATAAATAATTAAACTAAATAAAGTTTAATAGTTACGCAATTTTATTATTATTCTATAATTATCTTATACTAGCTGCTGCCCGCGACTTCGCTCGCATAACTTTGTAAATTATATACTAAAACCATCCTCGAGAACCACTCTATCCATTGGTGAAAACAGCATGAAAATCAGTGCATCGCGTTTTTTGAGTTTATCGCGAACATACAGACAGACGCGGCGCGGCGGAGGACTTTGTTTTATAATATGTAGGTAAGGATAAATAATCAATATTATTTTACTATGAAGTAAAATAAAACTCACCAATTCCTTTGGTAGGTCTGACAGTAACGAGAAAACAGACGTCATGCTTCCTCAAACTCTCCCACTCGTGCTTAATCTCATCCCTGACACTGAGCGTCACTGTGACGTCAGCGCGTACGCGTGACGGAGCCGTTTCGCCGATGTTGGGCTTCGCCACTTCCACTACTGCGAAGCTCTTTATAGGGTGGGCCATACGAGCCCAACCCCCGAAGTGGACGCTACCATCTTCTGAACGACTATTTAACAAAAATAACTGTTAATTTCAAGTCTTATGGGCTCTTAGCTTAGTGAAAATAAAGTATAGCCTGTAAATATTTCCTTTCATATTTCAGGTTCCATGTCGCGTAAAAAGGATTTTAATTGAAATATAAGGTAATAAATGTGAACAATCAATTTTGTTGTGGGGCATGGCATTAAGGATAGTGAAGATGTTAATTATTAATCGTATATTATGAATTATAAAATATATTATATCAAGGAGCTATAATATATTTTATACAAAGGAGAGAGGATACATACCAAGGAGATAATCTAAATACGGCGTCCTCTATATCCTGTCGGATCTCGTCTAAAACATATTAAAAAATATTGAAATTTAATAAAATATTAATTTTAACCATAATCAAAAATTGGGCTAACAAATCGCAACTTCGGCAGGACAACTGCACTTTTTGTAATTTTACAGGAGAGCAATTTAAAGTTTTTTTTTTCATTCAATATCGTATTCTTCTGTTTTATTGCTTTTAAACAATTCTTCATCAAATAAGACCCATAGTCTTGTAAATATTTTTTAATTTATTAATGTTTTAAGACATTTCTGCATATATTTTAAGTTTAACTCATTTTAAAAATGTTTGTAAATTATGCCCTTGTCTTAAGCGGAAGGTGCGAAATGGAACAATATTTTTTTCAAAACCTAACGTCCACTTATCAGCATACTGAGCAGTGGTACTCAAACGGTCGACCGCGAGAGCTTTTTGAGTATATCTCGGGAAACATTGTTCGATATCTGTCGGTTTACAATTTTTGTTTGATGATTATATTATTAACTTTTATGTTGATTCACAGCTGAGCCGGAATTAGACACCTTTTTACTTTTTATTGCAATGGCCTACATTCTATAACCCACCTAGTTAAGTAACTATTAAGTATAAGAATAAGAAATTTTATTTCAGAATAACAACTTTAGTTATAGTACATTTCTGTCCCCCACACTAGGCTCTGCCTGTCCTATGGGGGAAGTTAACATTAAATTAAACATTAAATATTAATAAACAATTAAACAATTGTTAATAAAGTAACTACTCATGATACACTAATTAAGTATGTGCACGGAAAAAGTATGTGTATTGTACGTATTTGCGACATCCACCGAGTCGATCGCTTGTAGTGTAACAATTTTGAGTTAGATCGCCAGCAGATCAAGTTTGAGTACCCCTGCTCTAAAGTATAAGGCGAAAAAATATAAAATAACACAGACGTTATTGTATTCGCAAATATTGAACAAACGCCGCCATTCACTCCGTTATCACTGGAACGGGGTCTTTATCATGTTAAATTGCAAATATGTTGACAAAGAACGCGTCGATGTTTTAAAAGTAGGTGAAGATAAACCACTATGACGAGCAACCGTGAAACAGTAACGCACGGAATTAGTTACAAGTAAAAATTATACCAGTTAAATAACTCAGTGATTCTTAATAGTGCTAATACAAGGATTTAATTTGATTAGTTGTTAAAAGACCGATTATAGAATGCAATCAGTTAGTGGTTTAAGGTAAGCTACAATTATTATAAAACAAAATAAGCCCTTTCGTAGATATTCTCCTATGAGTTTGTATATGTTACCGGCCAAACCCGATTTCAGGACAAACTAGTTTAGCCTAGGCTAAACTAAAAGTATAATAAATAACTTCTATAAGGCTAACTGAGTTTAGACTAGGTCGTACTAGTTTATCCTGGAATGTGCGTATTTATATCAGGATCAACTAGTTTGGACTAGCCTTAACTGGTTTATCCTATCGGGCTAAGGACAAACTAGTTTGGTCTAGGCTATACCAGTTAATCCTATCGCAAATAGGAAGAACTAGTTTAGCCTGGTTTGTTCTGAAATCGGGTTTGGCCGGTAACATATAAGTATATAGGAAGTAATCTTATATATAATACAAACAAACTTTACCTCTTTATAATATTAGTATAGATTTATACATAACAGAAATAATCATTCTTATGAGTTTGTTGAAACACCTCACACACAATATGGTTTTCAGAAATGTCTGGCGGTAGTAATCACCGCCTTACAGAAGACCACCGTGAAATAACAGCATGTGTGCTGTTGTGTTTCGGTGAGTCGGCAAGGCAATTTGCCTATGCCTTCCTAATATCTTAAACTTAATCCTACTATGGTCGTCAGCACACTGCAACACCTGTGGGCTGTGGCGTTTATGGGACGGTAGCCACCTACCATCAAGTGGACCCTGTCTGTCGGACCTTGACATATTAATAAAAAATATTTACATATGTACATACATTTAATAATAACAAAAAACAATATTACTCACATGTACTTTCCAGCCTGAAAAGATTGAAGTTTCTCAACAGATAGTCGTGTAGGGTTAAGAACTGTAGATTCAGTTTGGGTAGTGCGAGACAATTCTCTCCGCTGTAAATCTCTGTGGGAACCACGTTCTCGTCCCATATAATCTCTTCGGTCGGATACAGAGGCATCGAGTTCAGTTCCTCCAGTTGTGATATGCGTCGTTCATGTCGAGACACCTGATAGTAAAACGAAGATTAGATGGTCATAATGACACCTGATAGTAAACGTTTATTTTTATGAAATTTTTTGTGTACATTCGATAGGCCCAAAATTTTAGGCCCCAAGACGAATCTCAACAAAAATGATTCGTCTCCACGTCAACAAATGACTACTTATAAAAAATGTTGATTCATATCAAACAAGCCAAAATGTATTGTATAAATTTATCAATGTAACATCTAAATATATTTTGGTTATTGCTGGAACTGTTAGCCTTCAGATTCAAAGTAAGCATACACAAGTGATCACATTCCAAGAAACCAATGACGTATTGTAACAAAACTCAAATAGAAAACGAATGGTTTTCATAGTTTTAGTTTATTTTCGTATACCATTTTCTGTTAACTTCAACGTACAATATAAATAGGTTATTCGAAGAATGAGCTAAGTTTATCTACTCTATTGAAATAGTTATCGCTTGACGTAATAGTTACCTCTATCTACGAATATAAAACTAGTTAGGCGAGAAACGACTAAAAAATTCTTAGCTAAAAGTAACAGCAAATCATAGTCTATTCTTGTCTCATTAGTTGGTATCACAGCTAAGTATACTTAGCTATAGGACAATGAGCGATCTATGGTAGTTGAGGTTGGCTGATAGGCTTGTTTAGGTGGCTGCAAAAGTAACACCAGTGAGGGTACAGTTGTCTTGTCGACCCTGATTAGTTTAAGGATAAAGTACAAGGTCATGATAGTGAAATTCCGATATCTAAACAAAGAATTTTTCAACTTTTATTTCACTCACCAACAATTCTTTGAGAAACTCTTTGTCGAGACGATGCCAAGGCGCTTCATCTTCTTTTCCTTCTGGCGGTATGAGGTACAAATGTGTTGCTATCGCACGTAAGGCTTTGTCGCTGTAAGTAATGCAATAAAATGTAAATAATCCAAACAAACGCCTTTATTGAAAATAATCTACACCTTCAAAGCAGGAAAGCATCGCGCTGAAATTTCTCTAGTGATTTATTAGTAAATTTTAAAATTGGTAGAGGTTATTCCCGTGTGAATATTCACGCATGCGTTTAATATTAGTTATCCTTAAAATTAATACTGAAAAATTGTGTTGGGTAAGAAGGTTTACGCCCTCGTTAAAAAGGACCCGCAGTTATTGACGCAATAAATCACGTGTTGTTTATTTTAATGTAATTAAATATTATATTGAATCACATAATTAATTTAAAAAAATGTGTTTAGTAGTTAAGCGAAACGCGTTGAATAATACAGATAGTTGGAATGAATAGAACGTTTAGTACAGATAGTTGGAAATGTGGAGAGGTAGTGGAAATAAACTGTGATAGCAATCTTTAATATTATAGTTTCAACATCGCCTTGCAAAACAATCTTCGAAGGATTGTGGGTGGACTGTAGAACCTGTTTGTTGTCTTGGGAATAAAGGTAGTTTGTGTATAAAATTAAGTGATGGCTTACCTTAAATTTTTAAAATGTTTTTGTAGCGAATCCCTCGTGTCCACGCTCGCCACATTTGCAAGTGCAAAAAGTCTGAGATCCGGAAACTTCGCAAATGCTGCTTTCTGCAAAAACACATGTTATTATATAGGTTCCACACTTTAATAGCTACAAAAGCCTACAAAATAACTTTGAAACTTATTTTCTTAATTACTCTTATGCACCCGACATTGACTGGAACTGAAATGTGGATCAGAAATAAAATTTATCGATGATCGATGAAGAAAAAAAAATCTGCATATATTAGAGAACAGGGTATATCCTGTACGTCGATATATTCATCATCTCAGCCACAGGACGTCCACTGCTGGACATAGGCCTCCCCCATAACTTTCCAATAGGACCGGTCAAAAGCTGCCTGGATCCAACGTAAACCCGCGGCCCTTATCGGGTCGTCAATATTGAGACAACATAAATTTTCCGAGCAGGGAAAAATAAAACAGTTTATGTTGGTGCTATCCAAATCTATGCTGTACATAAGTTTTAAATAAATAGGTCCATTGCAGTTTGCAAACGTAAAGTTATATGTGGAATAGATTAGTTAGACTATTGATGCCAATTATATTTGTTTTACCTGTAGGGATGTGATTCTTGTGTAATGAAGCAGAGCCATATCCTTGTCCGTCATAGGATCGCCGGTTTCATCATTAATTTCGAAGCGGGCATAAAACTTCAACATTTCAAGGAGCTGAAATAAAAATAAAACGAAAAAGATAATTTGATACGAAAAAGATATTTCTTCTGTGCGTGTGTATGTCACTGAACTCCTCCTAAACGGCTGGACCGATTTTAATTCTGTCTTCACTTATGGATAGAGGGATAATCAGGAATGGTTTGTATGTAAAAAAAAAAATTGGTCGCGGACGAAGTCGCGGGCACCCACTAGTATTTAAATATAAATAAAAATGATAAAGTTTCTGAAGACCCTTTTAGTTTTCTGAAGTTCCAAGTTAAATTAATAATTAATTTATATTAATTATTATAACACAGAGAAATACTTATGGAATTATTTCCTAATTCTGCTAAATGCGAAATTATCCTCGTCATTAATTTGCAAAAACGTTGAATGTAATACATCCTCGTTAGTAACTTTAAGATAGAACTATAGTGTTTATTGTTTTACCAAAACAAACATAATTTACGACATTGAGTGAGTATATTGAACTTCAGTACATATGTTTTTTAAGAACCGGTACAGTACAGTACACAAAACAGTTAGCGGTAATATACAGACTGAGACGCACGCGCAGTTAACTCAGCGTCGCTGAATAAACGTGAATAAAATTTTATCATTAATTTAAGTGAATATTTTAAATATTAAAGATAAAATATCACCAAAAATTATTACTAGTTATTTATCGTTATTTATTATTTAAAAAAAAAAAAAGTTTATTTGTGTGAAGAACGCGAAAAATGTTTGGTGTCTTTTCTGAAATATGAAATCGTAAGTTCGGTGTAAATTAAAATTTTAGGTACGTTGATGTTCGTTTATTATATATATAATATTAACTAGCGAACCGCTCCCGCGTTCGCACGGGTGCAATTTTTTTTTCTCGGCAAATTATATATAAAAAAACCTTCCTCGTTTAACGTTCTTTTCGTTAGTGATATCAGCACTAAAATCCGTTGCGTAGTTTAAAAGATCTAAGCTAAACTAAGCGGACAGACGGCGGAAAGCAACTTTGTTTTATACTATGTAAAGATTGCTCATAGATTGTATTATTTGTAGAAAGGTTTAAAAATATATAATATCCACGTTGAACCGATGAAGGTACCCTATGTCCTTTCTGGTGTCCCAGACAACGTGTATGCAAAATTTCATGGTGATCGGTTCAGTAGTTTTTTGCGTGAGAGTAACAAACATCCATATACACACGTTTGGTCTAGTGGCTAGTAACCCTAGCTGTTAACCAAACGGTCGCGGGTTCGAATCCCGCTAGGGGCAAATGTTTTATGTGTTAACATTTTACCTTTGTACCTGAGTCATGGATGTTTTGTATTTATAATATGTATGTATTTACAAAAAAAAAAAAAAAAAAAAGTAATCTATGTATTATATCAACTGTCTGGTATCCATAATACAAGCATTACTTGCTTACTTTGGAACTAGATGGTGCTGTGTGGAATGTGTGAAGATATTTATTTATTTATTATTTATTTATTATATATCCATACAAACTGTCGCATTTATAATATTAGTACGGATATAAATTGTGTATTTTCACACTCGATGGTAGGTGGCTTCCGTCGCCGATTAACACTTGCAAGCAACGCAATAAGGGGTTTTAAATGTGCTACCGATCTTGACAGAAGGGAGAGGACATAGGTGAATTGGCTCTGGCATCCCTTACTCACTCACCGAAACAAACGACACACGCGATGTTATACTTTACGGATGATCTTCAAAAAAGTGTGCCTTGTCCCACCTGAGTGGAGTCACGTTGACATGTATAGAGTAAAAAAAAGTAGTTATTTTTTAAAACTAGATAGTAGAAAAAAGTGATTAAAGGCAAAGAAAGAAAAGTACATCCGGGGTTAGCACAGAAATTCGGTAGACTAATTTAGATGATATTGCCTTTTTCAGTTTAATAAATTAAAATTACTTTTTCAGATCAAAATATTATTAATATTAAAAATATATGGTGAAAAAAGAATATAGTCACTATGAAACTTTTAATTTTAATGTTGATAACATTAAACGTGGCAACGATAAAAATAATATCAGCGTTGCCACAGGAAGCCTTCTGTTGTCCTCCAGGACAAGCATTATTGCAAAGAAACACAGAATGCTGGAACCCACTAGGCAATAAGACCTCGCCCATTATTCAACTGACATGCAACAGTACTATAGTGATACAAGACTCATTGATAAATTTCACGTTATTGGAGTCTGGACACTTAGTAACGCACGTCGAAGATGAGTATACGCTGTACACGGATCCAATACCGGTGGGCACGTAAGTTAAAAACGTACAAAATATTTCAATAGAACTCTGTCTTGAAAGCACTTATTCATTCAAGAAAATACACTTATTATGTTCAACACTAAGGCCTATATATTTTTTATACAACATTATTATTATTAAAAATCCACGCAAGACGCACTATTAGGTTGGGATTTTTGTTACGAAATAGTGTTATATACAATATAATTGAGTTTTTGATATTTAAGTAACATTATGCATTGCAATTTGATTGCACTTACAATCTTATTGAAAATGAAGATGCATATGCATAAAAATATAACTAAAACTTAAATTAAGCAAACATTTTAACTGTTTGCAGCAACTGTGAAAAAAATTTCTAAATTAAGAGATAACTTTCATACTAAAAACATTTTAAGGGTATGATGCATGACTTAGGAAGGATGATAGAATTTTCATTCAAATTACTGTGATCACTGTCAAAGATAACTTTACTATCTAAAATGATTTCAGATTTTGTGTTGCCAATCAAACTAATAGAGGAGACGTAAACATACGTAACGCCACAAGAGTAATGGTCTTATGTACAGACGAGGAACAGGATATTATTGATGAGGATATTTTGGCTTATTGCATGATTGTCTCCGTTATATTCCTGTGTTTGACTGCACTAATCTATGCGCTAATATCAGAACTGAGGTTGGTGGCACTTGTATCATTTGTAAAAAAAGCATCTATGACATTTTTCTTTAGTTTTTGATGAATTATGCCAATCGAATTTTCAGAGATTTACATGGAAAGAGCATTATTAACTTATGTATCAGTTTGGCAATTGGTTTAATGATTCTAGTAACTATAAAGATAGTGCCTTATCAAGATATGAAACTGTGCGCCGCAAGAGGTACGTGACTATTTATAACTTTAAGTATCAAAAACTTACTAATTTTTTCATTAGTTAATAATTTTAGACTTTTAGTTAATAATTAAAGACTTTTTTTATTATTAACAATAGAAATGCATAAAAAGGTATAAAAACAATATAGTCTATTTTAATCATTCATGTTTTAATTTTCAGGGTTCCTCACTTATTACTTTATTATAACGGGATTTTTATGGATGAATTGTATTTCTATACAAATTTTATTAAGTATAAGGTGAGTCAAATAACTATAATTTAAATGTACTACTCGATTGTGCAAAGCACGATAGTAGAATCGAGGTACACATTGTTATCGATTTGCATGGAGACAATATTCATAGAATAGGATTAGGATTTTAACAATAGGCTAACAATGTATTTGCTAAAGTCAGGCTATTCTTAGTACTCGCCAAATCGACGACTGGTTCACCTTCGCACTATTAACATTCTTTATACTGTGAGTTTACTCAGGCTTGTGTGTAAGACGGTGATTTTACCTTAATGAGAATTATCTTTTGAAGTGCCATATTCAAATGAGCCTATTAGCTGTAATATTCAAATATTTCTTAATTTTTAATAATGTCAAGGTTGACAAAGAATCTGACGGTCCACTTGAAGATAGGTTACCGTCACCTATAACACAAGGAATGCTTATTATGGATAAGCGATCGGGAGAAGATATTGAAAATGGGCTCTGGCACACTCACTCACTCGCCGAAACACAACAGTACACAAATGCTGTTATTATTTTCACGGTGGTCTTCATCATACAATACATCAATTGAGTGTTTGACAAAAAAGTCGCGAAATATATGTCACTACAACAAACTCGTTTTATGGCTAAAATATTTTAATTATTTTCGTATGTTTTTATCTTTTGGTATTTTTTTTAAATTCTTATAATAATACTTTCGTAAAGCGCCACGTTGTCACGTGATACTTTATACTAGATTTTTAATTGAATTCATCAAATTGATAAGTTCGTGGGCTTGAAGCGATTGGCAATCCAATACGAGAGAATTATTGAAGAAAACGCACCCAAGTACGCTCACAAGATTGTGATTCTGTTTGTTTACTGAAGTGAAACGTCACTAGAGATGTATTCAATCGTGAAGTTTTACAATGACGCGATTGAGTATAAAAAAACTGCTTTTTGTTTTTAACAAGGACCTTGTGTGACTATGACAAGTATAACATACCCCAAAATTATTTTATTAAAACAAAACTCTACTCTTAGGTTATTTTCGAACCCAGCGCTAAAATCATCGATGACTAAAATTGCTTTCATAAACATTCATTTGAATTAAACATGAGAGCTGAGGCCGAACCAAAATAACTCTAAAAACTTCCATCTCAAATTGGTACCACTTTAAACTATGAATTGAACTCTTTATTACTTACTCAATTTCATTACTAACTAGGTGGCAATATGTGGTTCCGGACCGCGAAATATTATATTTTAAATGTTGTAATGTAACATTTCAACTTTTATCCAGAGGACCCGGATAAGAACTATCTTATTTCTCAATACCAGTTGATTCGTATGTATGAAAAAAGGGTTCATCAATGATTTAAGCTTAAAAAACCCAAAACTATAAACTCTCCAGGAACTTGGAGTAGAAGAGAATAGTAGAATAGAAATAAAAATTAATGTATATATAGTAACGCAATTATTATTTTTTCAGACGACCAACCGTCAGTTCGTACGGTTGGAAAGAATTTGGTATCTATGCTTTATACGCTTGGGGATGCCCAGCAATATTGACTGTATGCATGGCTATTGTCAACTATTATCCCGGGAAACATCATAGACCTGGCATTGGATTAAACTCGTGCTGGTTCTTCAGTAAGTCTGTCAACATCACTAACTAAGAACACAAGCAAGATTTGTTGTGCCCTCCTCTGTCTCAACTCCTAAGAAGTGGAGAAAATATTCGCGTGCATAGTTATTAATGGTTCAAATGAGCATTAAAATGAGATTATTTATTCTACAACTTCTAGATTTGTGGGCGGATTTAAAGAATTGGTTTCGAAAGATTATTTTGAAACTAATTCCAATTTATATTCAATTCTAATGAAATCAATTAATAGTTGAGAAAATTCGATTCCTTTTAACAAAAAACATCGCGGTCGTCACGTGACGACAGCGACGTTTTTTTGCCTTGATATAAAGTCTAAGAAAAATGCAAAAGTTTATTTGGGGAAACCTTTAACTGTGCACTGGCATGGGACGGTTTGTTAATTTATATCTAAATGTTATCCACAAGATGGAAGACACATTATTTATCCGACCTTTGCGTTCAATTTTATCACGTTTAGCATATTTAATTTATCTACCTGGGGTATCTAAATAACTTTAAAGATTGTTTTTTTCTTTTCAGCTCAAACCCAGCAATGGTACTACATGTACAGTGTGATAACAATTATACTCGTGGCAAATATTTGTATGTTTATATACACGTCATTCGTATTATGGAGTCAATCGTTTCAATCATCAACACATGTGAAGGCTTTAAAATACAAGTGAGTTTTTTTGATAATGCAATGTGTATTTT
This sequence comes from Synanthedon formicaeformis, assembly GCA_945859745.1. Classification (NCBI taxonomy): domain Eukaryota; kingdom Metazoa; phylum Arthropoda; class Insecta; order Lepidoptera; family Sesiidae; genus Synanthedon; species Synanthedon formicaeformis. The sequence continues at coordinate 6,493,116 of OX243970.1, forward strand.
AATTTATATTATTATTATTGATTGTTATACATTTATAGGCAGTGATAAGGCAGGCAGCAGGAGATGTAATGTAGGAGATGCATGCATTTAATATGTAGGAGTGATAAAATGACATTCTTTTAGGATTTCGAAAAATAATTGCCTGGGAATACGGCTAACTTATAGTTGTGTAATTCTTTTCAGATTTACAATGACTCTGCGTTTATGTATCATTATGGGACTTCCGTGGATATTTGAGATGATTACAGCCTCATCCAAAGCTCACATAGTTTGGTGAGAAGCAAATTTTTACATCATTTTATCGTGTTTTGCATCATTGCATCCAGAAGCATTTGGATATTTCTATTGGCACCGCAAAGTACTAAATCAAAGAAACCTTATCAGTTACCAAAAACATTGATAAAAAGATCTTGCCGTTTCAATAAGAAATTAGCGAATCTAATAGATTGTATAAATATCTTAGACAATGCATACACTTATACATAATATATATTGTCTGAGTAGTGGAAACAATGAGCAATAACAATCTTCAATTTGAATGTAAATGTGCTAATAGAAGCAAATGGTAGAAATAAGCAATAAGCCAATATCAGGTTGATATAGATGGATTCAAATCAAATCCGAATGTAGTGAGAATAGTAATCAAAAAAACAAGTCAATGTGCACTGACAGTTCTGACAAATGAACTGTGACTAAAAAATCTCAAACCAGGTGTTTATTATGCAACGATCTCTGGCGAATATGTCCTAAATCAGGGTATCATTTATTTACTTTTTTAATTTAATTTCTCATAAATTTTATTTTATTTAAATCAATAATGGAATAAATTTATTTAATAAAAAAATTATCATCAAGAGCTTACCTATAAGAGCTACAAAATAATTTACAGTGCTTAGTTTAGTATAAGTTTACGATGCTATCTACTCGTATGTCTCCAGCGTTTAAATTATTGAAAATTTTTGAAACCTTTTGAGATTTTTGAAAAAAAATTCCACAGTGAGGTGTGCGTGGGTTCGGCAATGTCGAGAGTGATCTTGAGGGTGATCTCATGAATGAGCATTATTCATAGTTAATCATGCTATAGTTTCACGCCCTCTCCATTATAGTCTTTTGTAATAAACAATACACGTCCTTTATTGTTACCTGTCGTTTGATATTCCGTCCATTACTAATCTTTAATTACCTATGTGGTAGTGGTCTGGTTCATTACTAGATAAATTGTTAGACTAGTCATACTGTGGGAGCGGCTTTGTTGTTTCAAATACTTTAGAATATCCAGATGCAACAAAATGTTATAGATAACTTATGGATAATTAATATTCGACTAATGTAAAATCAATAAAGTTTTAGCTTAATATCCTTATAAGCATTACATCATTCGCTAACTAAGCTATTGTAGTAGCGATTACTAGATCATTATTAAAAGCTTCGATATCATTTACTAGTAAGATATTATTTGAGTCATTAACGGAATTACGTTAAATGGTTGACACACCTTTGGGAATTTGTATTGATGAATAATTTAGAACTGTAGAATATCTTCGATCTTTCTTTTCCACCCGAGTCTTGATTAACTAATTTGAACACAAAAAGGTTATTGTGCCTTGACTATAAAGGTTTTATGGGCAATTATGTAGCAATGTAAACATGACATAGTATGTTATTTTATGTAGCATCAATAGTTTTCAAAGTGCACGCCAACTTTAGGCAAATTTTGAATGCATTGGGTTACATTATTGTAATTTTCGGAGGTGTCTTTAATTTTTTTGAAAATAAAATACAGCCTATTCTGCTCGCTAATAAACTTTCTATGGGTGAAAGAGTTTTTAAAAGCAATTAAGTAAAATCAAAAAGGAGTTACAATAGGAGTAAACATACATTAATCAAAAAAAAATTAAAGAGTATAATTTAGTGTAGATAGTCTAGCAGATGGTGTAAATTGGAATATTGATTGTGCAAATAAAATAAAGTCTTTCAAATGAACTAGAACCAGAAACGTTCCATCAAAGCTAATTTTAGAGGCTACGCAAAAAACCCACATAAATATTTGCTTCGTGCTTTTTTCAGGGTTATTCTGGATATATTTAACACGCTTCAAGGTGTATTCATATTCATCGTATTGGTAATATTGAGGCCGCGAGTAATTAAGGCGATGCATCGACGTGGACTGCTGTGTTGTTTGTCTCGACTGTTTGAGAGGCATTTGGCGGTAGACGACGACGAAGAAAATATTGTTCAGCATACGATTATAGTACCGATGGAGGAACGAGCTTAATGTTATTGTGTAGAAAGGGAAACATATAGTAAGTATAATACGGCAAACGTGCTAAAATTCCACTCGGTGGTAGGTCGCGCCCTCTAGGATTTATAATTCGCAACTCCAAAGATCCAGCTAAAACTTTAAAATTCTTTTACTGTTCCTTTATGCGAAGCAATCTCGAATACTAATAACAGATATGGAACCTACATTACGCATGTGGTTGATGGTTAAAAGGCGCTGGTGATGAGGACAGAGGAACGAGCGTGCGTTGGCCTCGAGAACTTTTGCGTGACTGTCGCAAGCGCAACTCGCAAGTGTCGCCGATCGATTCCCGCGCGCGCCGCTTACGCTTGTGTGGCACAGATGTAGGCACAGATGTGTGCGTGCGCATTGATTTATTATTAACGCGCACTCGTTCGTCTGTCCGGCAGTTACAATTTAAAATACATATACTGTACGCCACACGCAAAATACATCTCTCAGAGAAAACGCATTCAGAAAAAAAAGAAGTTTCTTTGCTTTCGTATAAAGCAACAGTTAAGTTCTAATCATTACATGCAGCTATCTAAACATCTGCTTCCGTTGTCCGTGCGTCGAAGTCGCACACATCACTTTCCTCATTAAGACAGCAAAAACCAAATTGATCTATCTCAAAATTCCTTCCTACAGCCAGCTTGTGACAGGTTTAATAGGATGGCTTAGCACTATGATCTTGACCTATTTATTACAAGTACTATAACAAGGGCGAGACGTATCGTTGCAACTTCTATTTGACATCACTCATAACGTCTTAGTTGTGTGAAACTTTTGTTGTTTTTGTTACTGATAATATATAATATTAAACTATAATTTATATTTAATGATAATACATATATATAGTATATTTGATAACAAATAATATTTCAAAAATTATTATTTGTTTTTATTTCTGGAAATCAACGTTTAATGCCCAAGTGCTTGAATTGTAAAATGTCCTGGTATAAGCTATCCATAGTTATTATGACATATAAATAATGAAATATAAAGGCCCAAAATTATTTATAACTAGCTGGCGCCCGCAACTTCGTCCGCGTTGAAAAGGAAAAAAGTAGCCTATCCTGTGTCCTGTACGTCTGAATGTTTATCTACCAAGTTGATTCGTTACTGAATGAAAATCAGTTAATTCGTTTAAGAATTATGGAGGAACATACATACATACATACATAAATACATACAATACAGAAAAAAATTCTAAAAATCGTCAATTTACTTTCAGTATCATGTATACAGCCTATAAACACGATATCTCTGAAAACAAAGCAACTTACTCCATGACCAACCCTTACAGATTTATTATTAGTATTGATTTCATTACAAAACTATTCATCGATATACACTCAGGTACTTGAGTATACCTAATATGAAATTCTCATCATCAACATTGTACTCGCGTCAAAGCATGCTATATTACCGTTTCTCAGTTTTCTCACAGATTCTTACCTGGTTATACAAATTATAATGCTTTATTTACACTTTAATTATTTTCAGAACAAAAAATCTGTAGAAAATCAAGGTAAGTGTTACAAAGCGGGTGAAGAAAACCTCCGAGAAGTGATTTATCCTACACAACTCGAAACCGTAGCAAGAACGCGAGCAAGAAGTAAGAAGCTTTCCTGCGGGATCTTTACGGAAAGAAAGAAAGCAAAAATAGAGAAGATGGTTTATTCTGAATGTTGGAATTTTGGTTTTGGTAACATTTAAATGGTGACCAAAATTATATAATCTTTAAGTAACCCACCCGATATTATTGCAATATTAAATGGATTGATTTCAAATAGTTTAACATACATTTTAGGTACCTAACTGTAGTCTATTTATTTACAGTTGAGTATTACAAATGTATTACTAATAATAAGGAATTAAAAACTAAACGTTAATTAAATTATACTTCAATTTTATAACTTTAAAAATAGTTAATTTAGATTATGCGTTAGAACTATACTTGGCAGCTTCTAGTCTAGAATTTAGGATTTATAGTTCTTTAGAAGTCTATTAAGATTTGGTGCAGATTATTCAGATAAATATGCCATATTGTTGAGAGTGACTGTTATATCTTAAAAATCATTTTGTCGAGTGTTTATAGGATATTTACGCGTCCAGATTGGTCCCAAACTAACACGTCATTATCTCAAATTGTCACATAGAAAATCGTCTCTAAATGACCTATTTCAATTTGAAATATTAAAATTCGAGTATTTTTTATCAGCTCTCGTATAAGATTAACATAGGCTATTACATAGGACGATAATAAAGATATATACGCTTTTAGTTAGTTTTGATTTAAGAGAGTGATTCCTAGTGGTTATAGCGGGGTAAAACATTGATGACAAATTGACAAATACCGTTACAACCTTTAGTTGCATTGATTTAATCCGTTTATAATTTTAGCTTTGTTACTTTGGTATTTTTACTTAAACGTCCAAGATTTTTGTATTTATTGTAAAGCATATTTGTAAGTTTCTGGGGTGTTGATCTTTTTTAACAAAGGATATAAAATCTACGTAAATATATGGACATTCTAACCCAACGGACTTATTTAAACTCTGACACGCTCCTAGACCAATTTCTTGAGGTCCAACGAAGCTTGTACGCGAATAAAATTTGTAAAAGCACATAATATTTTATACACCAATATAGGATTAGTTTAGTCTAATCTTTGCGTACAGACTGGACTTGATAATCCAATGTACCTTATGTTCCTAATGATTTTATTTTCCTAGTCAGATATTATGTTTGATTAAAATAAAGTCAGAGAATCTCATGTGTTTGTTGTTATTAGTGTTGATTTTTTTCTGATTTTCTTAAAATGTCAGAAATATTAGATAGCATAAAATAAAAATAAAATTACAACAGTATTCTTTTGTTTAGAAAATATTCAACAGTGTAATCCTTGGTTTAAAATCACAAAAGCATAAGATTTCATTCTCTGAACTAGTAAACCACCTTTAGAGATACAAGTACAAATATAGAACCTAGATAATTTAACAAGTATTGAAATAATAACATAAACAAATACATTATTGTAAAGCTTTATTCTAACTGCATTTACTTAACTTTTAAGTATCTAAGTATAAATTTATTAAATTGTTTAAAAATAATAAATGTTATATGATAAGTAAGTACTTATGTTTTATTTTAATATTAAGGCTTTAGGCTCGATATCTGACAAAGACACAAAATTTTAAATAAGATATATTATGTTTTTCAAACATCAAACAGAACTTTTATTAACCCTTCAGTCGCCAGAGTCGGATTTATCCGACAATTATTTTCTTGTCCATTTCGCCAGAGCCGGATATATACGACAAATTCCTGTATTTGTATAATGTTTAGTTTTAAATAATAATTGAGTTGCTTTCTCTTAAAAAAATAAAAAAGAATTTACGAGTCAGGCGTTCGGGGCACAACTCCTATAAAGGGTTAATAATAATAGCATCTATTACCATATAATATTGTATCAGTTAAATAATTAAAGTTACGCGGACAGAATCGCTAGTGTATTAGTCGAACCACATTTATCATGGTTTTGTTGACAGTACATGAACAATGCAGCAAATGGATCAATTCAAGTACTGCTCATTTAATACCAAATATATGCAATGCCATGATTGATTTTAATAGGACTTGCCTTGAAATAGAGAAATACGACAAAATATCATGCCAAAAATTTAAACCATGTTACGATTGAATTGAAACACATTCGATAAAAAAAATTATCAACATAGATCAAGTCAAGATGCTAGACAATCCTTAGGATATAGGATCTAATACTCAAATTTTTTTTAAATATTTAAGCAAATTTCGAGGGTCCTGAGGCGACGGTGTTTATTATTTCGGCGTTGTTATTCTAAGATTATTTTTTTCTATCTGTGAAACTATTGCTGAATATTTTCCCACAGGCACTTATTTGATGTAAAATTATTTATTGAGAAGACCTAAAACTTTAATCTTATAATAAATCAATGTGGCTTTATTTTCCTCTAAAATATTCATACAGTTAATTAAATATTATAACTTATACGACCGATTTGAATGTAAGAGGTCTAAATGAGGTTTCGTGCAGGTAGCTTAATAAAGTATATATGTATGTATGTATGTACTTACAAAGTACATATTATACTTAAGTAGTATATGTACTTAGTAAGTCTTGAACAAGATATACTTAAAAACGATTTTTTTTAAATAATATCGCGTTACAAAAACAAAATATAGCGTTTTCAATCTTGTTGTTCGGGATAATCATTGAAAAAAAAATTAAAGCTACTTTTAATCTCGGAAATATCCTTTTGAGAGCTACGATTCCACAGACAGAGAGACGTCAAATTTCGTGCGTCAGGGGTTAAAAAAAAGCAATTGTAATTATGAAAAAATATGAATAACCCTGGCATTTAATAATGTCTTCAACGATCCAAGTACGAGTATTTTTTTCTTTTTTTTTTCAATAGTTATTAGATCGGTATGATATATCTCTTCCCATTATAATAAACAATTACGCAGCACGAATATAAAAGGAAGAAAAACATACAATTTCGCGGAAAATATAAATTTTATATCGTTGTATAATATACGTACGTTATTCATACAAAGTAAGTAATTGGGTCGTAAAACTGTTCAACAAACAGTTTGTTACAGAAGGTCACTTCTGATTATTATGATAATAAAAATTGCAAGCTTGCCTATTACCCGGATTAAAGAATATCATTTTAAAGTTTTGCATCCATCCAAGTCATCTTTTCCAAATGTAGAATTCCAAATTAATGTAGAATAGATATAGAATTATATACATAGATATATGTGGAAAAAATTATTCAGCTATCAGCAGACTACACAGTTACTTACACTTACTAATAGTAAAGTAATGTAATAGTAGTAATGAGATAATATTGCATCTCATTGTGTAAAATCCCCATATAACTTCTTCAAAATTAGGTATAACATACTTACCATCATGGAGAACTTATTTCATATCTTTTTGAAGAGAAAACTTCTTTACGCGTTGGGCATTTTTGAGATGGGATAAAAATCTGACTAATAATCTAGTTTCATATTAACATCAAACCTTTTTAATGGTCTGTCGGAATTTAAATATCATACAATTATTTTTGTGAAGCTACGTTTTCACTTCTGACGTGCAGTCCTACGACTGACGTGTATTTTTTTTAGAGAAAAAAATCCCATCCAAAAAAACCTATTGCGCATCATTCATTAATTATTATCATAAATAATGCGTGAAACCTGCTTTCGCGCCTAGCGAATACGAAGCTTATATACTTCTATTGACACTATTGACAGACATGTTTACTTGTTCTGGGACAACGTTGCAACCGCACGCGTCGAACGTTTAACACGCGATCGACACGACGCGACGTGTAAATAAAATCGAATAATACGACCACGGTTATCGTATAGTCTTATCGATACTATAAACACCCCCCATTCTTGACTCGACCCCCAACTAGCGCGTTGTCCACACGTGTGTTCTAGTGTCTTATTATTTCATGATACACAATAAATCGGTGTATTAACATTTCTTGTGACAATTGAAAATATGAAGGTACGTAAACTATTTTATAAGAAATAAACGATAAATTTAAATATATTAATGTGTCTATTTTGCGGATCGATTTTTTTTTAATTTTCTATAAAAACACAAATGTGAAACCGAAATTAAATATTTAAAATTTAAATTTAATTTTGCATTTTAAATTAGGAACGTTGATTAACAAACAAAAATCGGTTCGAGTGATATTTGAAATGAGTGTTGTGTTGTTTATACTTATATTGTGAAGAGAGATTTGTATTTTTGTATGTTTGTAATGAAATAAACTCAAAAACTAGTGGACCGATTTTGAAAATTCTTTCACCTATAGAAATCTATATTGTCAGCGAGTAAGTTGCGTGAAACAGCCAGTAATACCTATTATAAAAAGAAAATATTTGCATTTTTGTTTGCAGTAAATAAACTAAAAACTACTGGACTGATTTTAAAAATTCCTTCACCTATAGAAAGATACATTTATTAGAGTGTAACTTATGCTATCTTTTTATGTATAAAATGTTAAGTTGGTTTGTGTACGCTTAAAAAACTAGAGAATTGGTAGACCGATTTTAGTTCGGCTTTCACATATCAAAAGAGGGATAAACGGGGATGATTTTTATATATAAAAATTGCACCTTGGGCGAGAGGCGAGCCGGGAGTTAAGTAATATATGAATGCTCTTAATATGGAACATTGATGCAACAAAATTTAATAAGTGACTTAATTTAAAACAAATTTATTAAATACACTTTTACCCTCAATTTACTTTTTAATTATTTAAATCAATTTGCCAATTTATTATTTCTATGCAAATTTTAATTACTTTGGCAGCCACAAGATTAGAGATTAGACCAATATTTCTTCCAAGTGATGTTTATTTTTCTTTCCATTTTGTTTAAATTATTTGTTGTGCTTAAAGAAACTTATTTACCTAGCCAGATACATATTTATCTAATTCATAACATATTGTACCCTTTGACACTAATACGAGTTTTGTGGCGATGAATAATAATTATTTATTCGTCGCCGAATATAAAAACTTCAACTGCTCTAAACTTTTTTTATATTATTATCATTGTCTAGACAAACCAATAATGCTTTACAGACAATTTTATCATTTTGTGTGTAAATACGTGTTAGATAACAAATAAAATAAATAAAATATTAAGGTTGGCAGGCAGGCTGACAGTCCACTTGATGGTAGGTGGTTACCGTCGCCAAATTACAAGAGACAGATCTTGCAGGAATCTGTTAATTGCACGCTTGAAAATATCTTTTAATATCTTTTAAATGGATATTTTTGTACAATTATTTTATTTAAACGACAGCAATGGCCTTTTTTATGTATATGTATTTATCCCATATTTAATATATAATATGGGCAAGTACATTTATCTAAGCAATATAAATTATCGCCAGTGGTTGTTATTACAAGCAAAGGTGTAATAGTTCATCAAAATCAAGTTTAACAAATAAGCGACACTAAATCATGTAATAAATACAATGTATCATTGGAACAAACGATAACATAAATTAGTCGTGTACAGTCAGCTTGGATTAATTACTGAGTACCATGTCAAGTATTCGGCAAAGTTGACTCGGTACCTCTTTCCGATGGGAAAAGGGGTTCACGTTTCAACGAGGTAAGTACCAATTTAACTTAACCGTGTTAAACGCACCCGAAAACTTTCTGTTATAGGTGAAACTTGAATAAAAATTATAGAAGTAACAGAACGTGTTCTTAGTTTTTTAACTGTTTTAAAATAACAATTTCTCCGAATGAAACTGACACAGTTGGACATCTTAGAAGTCTTTTTTATTAAAGCTTTTAGACACACAGCGTTAAGGCGAGGGTGTGTTGACTATAGACAAACTAGTGTGAGAGCCAAGTATTTAAAAACCGGCCCAAAGGGGTGAAGAGTTTTCATATATTGAATAATATTTCCACAATACTCACTACATGTTTGAAGACCGACTGTACATTCTAATGAGACACATATATATTGATAAAATCGTTATCAACCGGTACATGGTAATGGTATCTGACTACTTTTTTGACCCGTTCAAATCGGATGAATCTCAATGAAGTGTATCATAATGTGCTTCAACTTTGAAGTTGCATAAGTAAGAAATTATGCTTTTACAAACAGGTTACTTCGATAAATGCTTCACTACAGCTATCACTACTTATATGTACACATCTATTAACTAAAACGCTATTTTTTAACGCCCGAGACGCCCGACACAAAACGGGGTGTTAAGTTTGACGGATCTTTCTTTTTTTTTTTTTTTTCAAAATAACAACTTTAGTTTTAGCATATTTCTGTCCCCCACACTGTGCTCTGCCTGTCCTATGATCTACGAGTATACGTCTGTCTATGTAATCTCAATTTTGATCCGTTTTTTTCTTTACTTGAAAACTGACGTGAGCTAAATGGTTCATAACTATAGTTTATGAAGATCTGTTCACCTGTATGAAGATTATCAGCCCATTTCCAGTAGTTGACAAAAAACAGCAAATATTCACACTGACTCGTTAATTCTAGTTCGCATATTTAATGCGAAATAAACAAATTTCTTTTCCTCTCAACGACCCTGTAGTTGTAACATTGACCTTAGCCCGCCCAGCTAAATCAATTACCCTCTTTACATGACATTACCTGATTCTTTGATTGAACATCGACCTACTTTTAACTTTTTAATAGGTGTTGATAAAATCACTTTTCTTAATTCGTTTAACTTGTTTTCTTCCTGAGTACTTAGTAGAGTAGGTAATTTATTATTTGTACGAAGTAGGTGTTAGAATCGCTGTACATGAGTAAAGATTTATAAATGTTGAAATCACCTAGTTTTTCATTTTTAGTGATCAGTGCGAATCGAATTAAAAAAATATAAACACAAGCTATAACTTAAAATTTTCAAGTAACCCCCGACTTTCTTTTGAGCTCAAGCACGCTATATCTGTTTGCTGTAAGTTTCAAGTTGTAAAGTGCTGAGAAGTCGGGTATCCCGCAACCTGCAGACCTTGATTATCAGGTCAAGGTCAAGGTTACCACACCGACACACAGGTCAAACTTAAAACAGGTCTTTTGCGTCGGGCGTCGGGGGTTAACAAGAGTAATCTGTCTGGAGCTGTATGTTATGAAATCAAAATATTGTGTCTATAAACAAAGATAAGACATAATAAATTTGTAAACACGATAAGTGGCTACATGTCAAGTAAAAGTTGTTTAATAACCTGTTATTTGTAAAATAATCAAAGTTAAATTTCATTTTAAGCTTTTCTTATCTTGCTTCCAAACGAAAACGAAGTAGTAATGAAAATAAAATTGTTAGAAATTGTTACTTTAAAATGCTATAAAATTATTACCTTTTTTAATACTCGAAACAACAGGCAGGCTCAGACGCTCGATATGTTGGTGGTATGTGATTATTGACGAATAAAAATTAAAAATACAATCACCATCAAGCAAGTGCGCTACCGTCCTTATTTGAACGCTACCACTGCTTATAGGATAATGCTTATAGCTTGATTAAGGATGCCCCCGATGCCGACGCAAAAACGGGGTGTTATATGTTTCACGTGAATATGACTATATCAATGTGTCTGTTGATACAGTCTGACGTGATCGCTCTTAGAATAATTTATGAAGATCAGGCGTTTGAAGACCATCGGCTCAATTCCTAGTTCACTAACTTCCAAATGTTCGATTAATGTGAAATCTGGTATACTTACTGTCCTGATATTGCAGCATCAAGTAGTCTACTAAATTCCTTAACAACTAATAGAAAGTCGGGGGTTAGTCTATAACTTTTAATTTTAGCTTGTCTAACATAATAGCTAATAGCTAGAATAGCTAGTACATGTTTCAAATGTTTTATTAGAACTTCAAAGGGCAACATTGAACTCCCTGGTTAAAATCGAGTCATTTATGAAGCAGCTAAATAGAATCAATATGGCGAATATTATTTGTATGTTAGCTGCAGTAGAATTTATTATAGCATCGGTTCATTGAACTGCTGCCGCGGCAACCGGACTCCAGGGTGAATATTACTGATTAAAATGTGTATGCTAAAATAGATGTCCTCGGACATACACGCTATACGCATCCAATATTCACAACACAAACACAAAGTACACAAACTCATGACATACGATAACAATGCTCATTCAAAAGATAATGATGGAATAAATCAATGAATTTAAATTTAATATGTAATATAATATACATGTTAAATTTTTTTTTTTTTTTTTAATAGCAGTGTGCCTTTGCTGTTTTTAACGGTGGTCTTCTTCTACAAGGGGGGTGGCCTGTGTAGAAGACCACTGTGAAGTAACAGCATGTTTGCTATTGTGTTTAGGTGAGTGAGTAAGAAATACCAGAGCCCATATCCCTAATTCTCCATTCCTAATCGCTCATCCTTAATCTTACTAAGGTCGGAAACATACTACATCTCTGGCGTTGCTTTGGTTAATAGACAACGATAACAATCTACCTTCGAGTTGACTGTCAGCCTGTCTGACGACATTTATATAAAAAAGTGATAGCTGAAATCTTTAATTCTGAACATATCCAATAGAAGCGAGATCTATAGTCACTGACAAGTAGAAGAATGTTATATTAATATTAGCTAGATATTGAGTAGTAGTATAGTAGGTACTAGCGAGTTTATGTTCAGTCACTTTTTGTACCTACTAAACGTTGATAAACATAATCATCGAGGTCAAAAACCAAACTGTTTTATTAACTATTTAATTACTTAGTTATTAATTTCTCGAAACTTTGAAATTTTCTTCCAGCTCTTGTTTGTTCACTAACCAGAAAATGTTTCCCCTCGATAATCTTAAAGCCGGGGAAATTTATGTGTAGTTCACTGATCACTAAAATTAAATACCTAACACAAGAAAAATACTTTAAAAACCGAATATCTTTACAATGTTCATACGCAAGAGCCAGTTATTTTAGGCAAAACAAATATAATTTAACTAGCGACCAGTACTCGGCTTCGCATGGATACAAGATTTTCTGTAAATTATACACAAGCCTGCCTCGTTTATCGTTCTTTCAAAATCCGTTGGGTGGTTTAGATGAAGTTAGCGGAGATACATACAGAAGAAGATAGCGACTTTTTTATAATATGTATAGTGTATAGATAAATTAACCAAACCTAATTTCAATGTTTTTTTTTTGTTAACTACGAAATTTAATAATTTCAGGAGTTAATACTTCTGGTGCTGGTGTGTTGCGGCCTCTCTTTGGTGTCAGCTGATGAATGCTGTCCTGACGATCATATAATAAGACCGCCCGGTTACTGTGTCAATAGTACGAAACGAATAAACATAAATTGTCCTTTGGGCCACATGCTACTAAAGGACGTTATTATCAAAGGGACCAAGGTTTCCACGCAAGATGCTCCACATTTAGTGTTCGCCGAAGATCCTAATGAGTTAGTATATATATATTTACTAGCTGGTGCTCGCGACTTCGTCTGCGTTCTGGATGAAAGGTACCCTATGTCCTTTCTGGTGTCCCAGACAACGTGTATGCATAATTTCATGGTGATCGGTTCAGTAGATTTTGCGTGAAAGCGTAACAAACAAACAAACTCACATTCACATTTATAATATTACTAAGGACAAACATTTCAATGAATAATTTAAATAGAACTAAAAGAGCAAAAAAAATATCTGACAATCAAAAATTGTCCATACAATATATTATACTGCTGAATTATTGCTGAAGTGACAAAAAGGACGCAGATGAAGTCTCGAGCAAAACTAGTAATATATAATAAATGCCATAGTGAGTTTCTTCATTTGTTAAGCTTTCACGCCTTAACTATTCAACCGATCATCATGAAATTTAAAGTACGTTATCGAGGGACAAAAAGTACGTACAAAAAAGCACGTTATCGAGGGACGCGAAGTCGCGGGAAAAAGTTAGTAAATATAACCATAAGAAAACATTAATGCTTGATTTAACAATTAAATTCTTAATTTCAGTTACTGTCTCGGTTTCATGTATCGAAATCAAAATGATACAAGTTTGATGCCAGTTGCAGTCGTTTGTTACCAACAACCTACCACCAGTCAAATTGAAACTAGCGGAATCCTTACGCTCATATCAGTCATCTTTCTACTCGCCACGTTCGCCGTATACATGTACCTACCACAACTTAGGTTAGTTTTAAAAACGTCTAATTTATTACCAGATTTATTGCTTGTTATTTTTATATATATTTTATATATGTTTAATTTTTTTCATATAGAGACCTGCAAGGCCTGTGCTACATGTGCATGTGTATCAGCATGGCGTTGGGATTTCTGACTTTGGGTATTTTGCAGCTGAATCCAAACTTCGGAAAAGAAGTGTGCACAGTTATAGGTACGTAAAACTTTTATTTCAAATGTACATCCTTTGAATTTTACTTACAACTACTTTTCAAAATCGATTTCATAAAACCTCATAAAAATATTCGAGATTTTGACGTAGTCTGTATTTGCCAAGGTATAAAACCGAAGGTACCAGTTAGTTTTTATATTCAAGTTACAAACCTTTTAAAAAAATCTTCGGAGGTCTTGGTTGTTGGAATTTATGCATTACACCAAAGATTTAAATCGAGAGATGCGGCATTACTAGCGAAAGTGTGTTACAAAATACAACATACATTATACTAAAGACAAAAGTATAAAATATCTTTGTCTAAACACACTTTTAAACACAGACAACACATTCCTTACTTCAAACGTGACTGTGACGATAGCGACGCTCTCAACAAGCGACCGTCACTCACTGTAGCTGGCGTGCAACTGTAGTTGGGATGAGCGCCTGCGCCCAACCCATTGTTAAGAATTTTCGGTGTGTTTTTAGTATGGCGCGAGGAGATTACGCCGCATCTTTCGATTTAAATCTTTGCATTACACTTCCGTGGCGTTTATTCTTTTATATATTTATTTTACTTAATATAGACAAAAGATATGATTCTTACGTCTTAGTTTCTCTTCAGGTATTAATTCATTTACACTAATTTTACAAATATTTATAATATTTGTAGATGAATTTAAAAAATAGAGGAAAATAATGGGATCAAATTATTAATTTCAAATGTCTTTTGTTCAAAGGTTTCCTCGTGTACTTCTGGATGATGGCTACATTCTTCTGGATGAATGTTATTAGCATCAATATGTACCGCACTGTTATGTAAGTATTAAAGGCAGAACTAAACTAGGGCCATTGAGAAGCGATACCAAATGTAAACAAAGTTACCGCAAGGTCATTTTTTTATGCAGGGCTTTAGCGCGGCGATGTCCGGGTTGTCCTTGAATATTATTATCAAACGCAAGCTCGTATGCTACATTATCTCTTTCTATCTTGTGTCAAATAGATACAACATAGAGATTGTGGGGTGAATAAACTTTTGTATCGCTTCTCGATGGCCCTACTGTAGTGCTCGAACTCATCGGTGCGTGTAGCTAAAATTCATTCTGTCTCACACAGCACAATGCGCAAGAAAAGCAGTCGAGTGAGATGCACAATGATTCATACCAAAAAAAAAAAATCATAAACAGACCCTTGGGCATATACTATTTTTAACAAAACTACTGCATATATCTATTTCGTGTAAAGTTATTTGTACTCTTGAATAACTAATCAATGTTTGTATTGAAAGTATTTTGGAGTCTTTATACACTAGTGACCTATTCACCCTCAAAGTTGCATTAAAACTTGTGTTAAAATATGGATTTTTCAATATGGATTGTTAAGTATTATTTACTACTTCTCATTGCGTTGTCGTAGAATTTAATCAATGTAAGGCAGTTTTGAGTTTAACTCGGGAAACATGGAACAAAAATATTATATATTCGAATTTATTGTTATTGGTCTTATAAAATACGACTTTTAAAACTTTCAGGGACGCGACATATTTGAAGAGAACCGAAAGAAAACAATGTTTCTTGTACAACTGCTATGCTTGGGGTGGGTCGCTATTCTTTTTGATAGTGGCTCTAATTTGTAACTTCGCTGAGGGAGACCATTTGAAACCTGGAATCGGTAGTGGCAGCTGCTGGTTTCGAGGTAAGAACCAAACAATAAAAAAAAATAACAGACATCAAACCAGAAAGGGGACCGTTAGCGTGCGTTGCGCATTTTAGGTTTCTAGAAACCTAGGTTTTAGACATTTTGTATTTTGCAATTTAAACAGAAGTCTAAACCAAGTCAGACAAGTCGAAGATTATCGATTTGTTTTTAAAGGTATTGGTACGATTAAAATTGACACGACTAATAACGAAAGATTTACAAAGCAGTACCGAATCATTGAATTTGTCAGACTAGCGAGTACGCGCCACTGATTGAAAGGAAATTCAGGCATCCCTGCAAGACAATTTTTAATTTTAATAAGACAATAACACTTTCATGTTGGATTGGATTTAAAACAAGAATCTTACAAGCAGAGGCGATTTAAAAGCATATATTATAGAAGCAGCTTATTCTGCTTTTTCGCTTCATACTTTTCCTCATCATTTGCGTTATATTCGACAAGACAATGTCGATTCGATTCGATTGGGATACGCATGAAATTTGTATGTTCGATTTCATGTTTGAATCTATACCAATATATAAAACTGAAGAGTTATACGCGCTAATCTCAGGAACTACTGGTTCGATTTGAAAAATCCTTTTTGTGTTGGACATAGTCCATTTATCGAGGAAGCCTATAGGCTATTGAGAACGCGGACGAAGTCGCGGGCACCAGCTAGTAGTAAATAATAATCGTTGGTACTAACGATGAAATAAAATGTTTTTAATAAACCTGCGTTCATGAAATGACTAGCAAAGTTAGTCTTGTCAATCCGAAGCGGGCTAGTTAGGACCTTATGCGTGTTGGTACTTATCTTCATTAAGAATCTCGCTTGGTGACCTGTAATCACTTTTTTTCAGGCCGCATTGAAACATGGCTTTTCTTTTACGGACCGATCGCCATACTCATCGCAGCGAACATAAGCCTGTTTATAATGTCATCGTACAGTTTGTGGCGGCATACCAGAAACTACGAAGTCAACAAATTGAACAATCTCAAACACAAGTATGTAAAAAATACTATCTAGTAAATGTTTTAACGTAATATTTAATAGTATTAGTATTAGTAGAAATAGTATTTCGATTTATGTAAGAAATTAATATGCCATCAGTAAACCCTTACTGAGTTTTATATCTTACTAGCTGGTGCCCGCGACTTCGTCTGCGTTCTGGATGAAAGGTAATTACTATGTCCTTTCTAGTGTCCCAGACCACGTGTATGCAAAATTTCATGGTGATCGGTTCTGTAGTTTTTGCGTGAAAGAGTAACAAACATCCATCCATACAAACTTTCACATTTATAATATTAGTAATGAAGACCTGATTGTATTGTACGTAGAATTTAAATTTCTTTAATCCGTGAATTTATCTCAAAATTCTAAAATTTACTCAAACGACTAATGTCAACTTCTTCCCTTTAGACTTCTTTGACATACTTTAGACGTTGAATAAAAAAAGGCATTGATTTACGCCTGAAAGGCGTTTACATTTACATTTACATTTCAAATATGAATTAGTCTTATTTTGTAAAGTTAATTATGATTGAGACAGCAATATCACCGGATTTTTTTTTTGTTAGGTATTACAAATTTAATTAAAAGACATTATATTAAATTATTAACTATATTATCTATTATTTATTATCTATATTAATTATCCCAATGTTTTGAATGTTTGAAAGGCATTCGCTTTTTATAATCATGTGAACACAATCATGTGGCATCCACATGAATTTGTGTCATCGCTCTAAGGTCATCGCTGACCTCGATTGCTTCATACGATACTTTGTTGTGGAGTGAAACCATTCCTTTAGGTATACCAAACTTTTTTTTTATTTTTTTATGTTAAGGTCGACAGACAGGCTGACGGTCCACTTGATGGTAGGTGGCTACCGTCGCCTATAACTCAAGTAACAACTCAACTAAGGATAAGGGATAAGGAAGGGAAGAGGTAATGGGCTCTGGCATCCCTTACTCACACACCGAAACACAACAGCACATAATGCTGTTATTTCACGGTGGTATTCTGTAAGGTGGTGGTTACTGCCGCCAGACGGGCTGCCCAGATGACTGCGAAACGCAGTGTGCCCTACCACTACTTTTTAAATCCAGACCAGAGAGACAATTTTGAAAATTATATTAAAATTTCCAAAGTTGACCCCGCCGGGAATCGAACCCGGGGCCCCTGAGACGTAAGGCAAGCACCCTTGCCATTCGTCCAACGGGCACGTCCTAAAAGGCAATACTGCTTTGCCCATCCATGAGCGAGCGTAATGGTTAGTTGGATTAAACGCTTAACTTAACGTAGGATAATAGATTATTATTATTATTGGAGATGCAATGATAAAGACTGATTATTGTGTGGAGAGAAACAAAAACACGAGTTTTTTTTGCAAAGTATAGCAGTGTTGCAAATGTCTATCTTTTACTATAGTCTATACATTTTATAAAATAATGTCGCTGTCCGCCTTTGAGTGTTTCTCCACTTTTTTCTAAACCACACAAAGAATTTTAATACGGTATTCACTAATGGAAAGGGAAATGACTAATGGACTAATTGTAAACGATAAAAACGAAGGACGTTTCACTAATGGAAACGAGGATGTATGATAAAAACAATAAATAATTGATGTTGGTAAATTCGTTCATCTATGAATTCAACAATTTGGCTTCTTTACAGGTTTTTACTAAGCCTGAAGTTGTTCCTAGTCATGGGTATTACTTGGACATTCGAGATTATAAGCTTCGCTCATGGCCAACAACACATTCTTTGGTAAGATTTGATATTTATCTATCGTTTTAGTATACTTATTCATAATTAAATTAATTAATTTATTGCAACGATGTTTTATACAGTCATTTTGATTATTTTACAGGGAAATTATGGATACGTTTAACTGTCTCCAAGGCGTTGTGATATTCGTGCTGCTGGTCGTCCTTCGTAAACGTGCGATTCTTGGCCTAGCTAATGAAAATTGCTGTATAAAAATCACCCGTCCATTAGCAGAAAAACTTAATCCAAATGACGATAGCGACGACCAGGAAATATTAGCTGAAGATAATAATATGGAAGTAAGACTTAATTAATATTAGCACATCTTTTGCATCAAAAGTTAATCTGTGATGCTCCAAAAATGTCTTAAAAAAATTTAAACTTATTTTTAGATATATTGTTTCATGTGTATGTTCTAGTCGTAATCCGCTTCTAGATTGGGGAGAATTGGACAGTCACTTTTTGGTTGACTGGTCAATATAACGGGTCAATTCTCGGATTTAACAAGTCAAGTCTCAGTTAGACATTAAGTCAAAGACCTTCAGATCAACAATGTCGAATTCTCATAAGGCTTAGTTCTTATAATGTACAAAATTTTATTGAAAAATGTACTAATTAGGTACAAAACAGGCCAAATTTGAAACTAGAAGCCAACATTAGGGAATTCATCATAATGGCACTTCAACATTTTGAGAAACCGACGACGTTGCAAATCTGAAGGTTGCAATCTGATCGATTTTTTTAGTCTAGAAAAAAATCAGCTTTTTTCGATTTAAATGTTATTTAGTTTAAATACAAAACAAGTAACTTTTGTTTCGATGCTGCAAGATTTGACAAAAAAGAAACATCAGCCGTAATACGAATCAAGAATATTGTACCTATCTCTTTAATTTAATATCTATAACCTAAATATAAAATAATTGTTCAGCGGAAAGACCACTTAACATCGGTTTTTGACTATAACATACAAAGCAACATATTATTAATAAGCTGAGTAGCATATATACCATCCCAACTATTCACTTGCAATCCCCACAACAATAATAAATTAATTATAATAAACATACTTATGAAAATCGTCAATAATACTTTATATCGTAATATCTATTTAAACTACTTAGACCGTAAATGGAAGCAAAAAGAAAGATTAGTGAGTCATACTATCTTCTCTTTGCTCCAAATGCTCCAATAACGCATGGATCCAATATACTGAGTCCAATGAACTCAGTATCATTCAGTCGCTCAAAGTACATTGTCCTGCATACACGTGACATTGTTTTTGTGGAAATATTTGAATACAATTGTACTCTTCCTATTGTTACACGTGTTCGATATTGGAATTGGAATTGTGGGGATGAGTATTTAAGCATTTGGTTTTATGCAGACCATTTTTCGAATACGTAAAAGAAGTACGTACGTACAGTATCTTTCTTTTTGTTTCCATCTAATACGACTTGCACAAATAAACCAAGACCAACTTAGTCTTACTTTCAAAACGCAGCCAAAAACTATGTTTAATTTACATTTATGTTTTTTAATTTTCATTTATGTATATAGGGTATATCAAAACTGATGTAAATTTTATTGATTAATAAATATTTCTTTAAATTTAAGTTAAGAATCTCATCTAAAATGCATGTACGAATTTTAAAGAGTGATAAAACTAATAGTTAACACACTGAATCAAGGAATGCCATTTTAAGTTCATAAAAAAACATTAGGTACGAAAATATTGAAAAGTATTCATATTCATGCATGCACCTGATACCTATGTTAGATTAATTAAAATGTTCTAAGTGAGAACAATATTTATAGTCTATAATATTATGTTTGTGCCATAAAAATAGATAAAATAAATAAATTTTAATTATTTTCATAGAATTTTAATATACTTGTTCGCATTATGTATACTAGCGTTTATTATGTGTAAATACTAGAAGCTAATGTTAGAAATGTATTTAAAACACTACCTATCATTATTATGTTCCTAATGTATTCTGAAAATTTGCGATATCGTTATAATTGTTATAGTCCATCGACGGTTACTATAAAAATATTTAATTTTTAGAAATAGTTTAAGATTTTGTAAAGAAAGTTTTTTTATAATAATAAAGTTTTACAAAGTTAGTGGTTTGGTTTTTTTTTACAAATAGATTATTATTATTATCATAAGAATAAATTACTAATCATAGGCTTTTTTACATGGATTAACATAATAGGATACTTTTTAAATTTTTATCCTGGAAAAATGTTAGAATCCCGAGGGATCGCCTAAAAATAAAAAATTGGGCGCCACTGTCGCTGTGGCGGCGCCACCGTCGTCACAGCGATAAAGATGTCAGATATTTTATCAGGTGTTATATATTTTTTTATTTTTCAACTCTGACGAAGTTGCGGTCACTAGCAAGTTAGGAATATTTTATTTCATTTCAACAACTATTACATACATGTGCGACAGTTATATGGAATCACTCCATAATCACTCTGCTAAAACAACTTTACATAGTGAAAACAAAAACACTAAGGCGCCATCTATGACGTACACCTAGTCACGTGACGACGTGTCGCTTTATGTCACGCCGCTTATTTACCGTATCATCGTTAGCTCTAATAATGCGTGTGAGCGTGTAACATAACAGTGTTGTTGGCGTGTATCGGAACGCACCATAAACTGATGTTACTCACTGTTAAAGTGAGCGACAACATGTTAATGTCAATGCCATCATTGTTTGTCAGTTAGACTTTGAAGTTTGAAATGAGTCAGTCAGTCCAGTAAAGAAAAGTGTGCGTTGGTTGTGTTGTGTGTTGCCTATGAATGTATTGTATCAGGCTGCAAAATAATGTTAAAAAGAAATATTTTGTAATGAATAGGTATTAAGAAGAACAATTAACTAACAAAATGTTCACTTTACTTTTAATATACACGTTATCGTTGTTGGCACGAATCTCTTTAACGGAAGTTATCGATACAGATCTGAATGAATTATCGGAAAAACAGAATTCTATTATAATCAACAAATGTTGTGAACCGGATGAGCTTATGGTTGATACATCGTGTAAATTAAGTAAAGAATACCATCAAAGTAAGTTTAATTACTTAAAATCAATTGTCAAATTGAAGTTCCATTTAGTTTCGTGTATGTTTTATAAGTAATAGGTTATTAAACCTTATAATGACATCTACAAACAATTAGTATTCATAATGTATTCTTATACAGTGATAGATAGAATATTATGCAAATAGTAAATCTACTTGTATCATTATGATAGTATTTAAAATACAAATGAGTGCAACACAGCTTGTACAATGTGTGTTATAGTTTATCTTTGGTTTTATGAACTAAAGTAGTACCTAATTACCCAATAGTGTTGGAAAGGTAGTTAGTTTCCTCGTAAAACAACTATTATACTATTCCACCCTTCACAACACATTTGTAGATCTGTCTTAATCTATACCAATATATGTGTCGTTCATTGCAAAAGTGGTGTAACTCCCTATTTTTAAAACCATCTTTTCTTGCCTAATGGTATCACTTTCAATATAAAAGTGAAGTAACTCCAATAGTTGCATTAAAATCCCATAGATGAAAACAATGAATGAATACACTATAATTCGCAAAAAGCTCGTTATTCTAAAATTCAGTTACAAGGAGATAGTTCACTTTTATAATGAACGACAAATATAAAGCTGAAGTGTTTGTTGTTTGTTTGGTTGTACGCGCTAATCTCAGGAACTATTGGTTCAAATTGAAAAATTATTTTTAATGTTGGATAGTCCATTTATCGAGGAAGGTTTATAGGCTACTGAGAATGCGGACAAAGTCGCGGGCACCAACTAGTCTTAATATAAGAATTAAAATTTAGAAATAAATACAATCAAATTGTACTGGAGCAACTACATCCGTCTCATTTGTACTATTTTGTAAACCATTTTTTCCTAGGTTTAAAACCTAGTCATAACACAGACGTAATATTATAATACTAAATAATTTAACACTAACAATGTATTTTATGAAGCATTAGCATTTCACCCCCGGCTTTGCACAGAGTTGAAATATGCAATGAGTTGAAATGGTGATTACAGAAGTTTTTGAAATAGTTAAGTGTGATTAAATTGATTTAATACCCATAATGACATACATTTTTATTTAATAGGTGTCCCACTTACAAGTTCTCTAATTATAATAAATTAATGTTGTTTAATGTAATTCTAGAATTATGGGAACCACAATTTAAGTCTGATGATGGCAAGGATGTGAAAGTGAAATATTTTAGATATTTGCATGGTATACCAGACTGTGAGACTACACAACTCCGGCCAATATTTGATTTAGGGAAATCAGAGGATAAGTATGTCACCTATTTGTCCCTACTTTTTGAGTATGTGTAAATCTGACTTTATGATAATTTGTATGAAATGAAAGTTGTGCAGTGCTGCTACGCAACTAAGAATATTCGACTTCT
The DNA here is from genome assembly GCA_945859745.1 of Synanthedon formicaeformis. Lineage (NCBI taxonomy): Eukaryota > Metazoa > Arthropoda > Insecta > Lepidoptera > Sesiidae > Synanthedon > Synanthedon formicaeformis. Next base: position 6,516,271 of record OX243970.1, read on the forward strand.
GAATAAGACATTTTAATGTCCTATTTATTTAGTTTATTCAATAACCTATACTGGATATTAATAAGTCTTTAAAAATGATTTTAAAATATGAAATTTAAAACCATTTGCTGTCATATTTTTAAATTTAAATTTGAAATTTAGTTCAGTGAATTGCAAAATAAAACATAATTATTATTAACAAATTTATATTTTTTAGTCTTAAATATAGATATATTTTGACAGACAAAAGTGTAAATCATCTAAATGGTACAAATTACAAATAAATTATATTACAGGTTGAATCTATTGTCTGATGGACGCTTACAGCATCTGATCCACCATGAACACACAACAGACAATATAAAAGAAGATCCTATTCTAAGTAAAACATTTAGTTTGAATGACATTCCAATTCCAACATTGAAAGAACCTACTTCGTACATTCATGAAATGCATAAATATTGTATGGATAAGGTAAGTCATCCATTGCTTATTTGAAGATAATTTGCTCAATTTACACTTGAAACATACATAGCTTAGCTTCATTTGTATTAAACTTTAATATAAGTAAGAATATAATTAGAAATCAATAATTAATAACACAAGAGTCACTTTCATAATCGAGAATTGGGAGCAAAAAATTTTCTTTTTTAATATTGCTCTCGAACTCAATAAAAAAAACTTGAGAGAAATCAATAATTAATTACACAAGAGTTACTTTCTTAATCGAGAATTGGGAGCAAAAAATTTTCTTTTTTAATATTGCTCTCGAACTCAATAAAAAAAAACTTGGGAAGTTAAACTTTGTCTTGAACATATTTCAAATTTTTTTTAATTTCAAAATCGATAAAAAAATGTTCATAGAACCTTTTTTACACTGATCAGGTAAAAACAAGGAATATAATTTATTTTATAAATTATTTTGAGCTAATTAGTTACAATTAGTAAGCTTCATCAACAGTTTTTAGTAATTTAAAAGAGAACCATTATTTTCGTACAAAAATTTAACAGGCTACTAAAGATAAAATAAAGGTAAACAGAAAATAAAAACCATAAATAGCACATTTACTCCTCTTAACACTTAGGCATGCTTCGAATGATTTTTTTTTATCTCAATTTGAAGGGAAATTTCACCTCACAGCAATTAAGGTCTGTATGCGCTAATGACCACATTAGAACACACATGGATTCCTTATTTCTGTGATTTTCTTGCAAAGATCCAAATAAGCATGTTGAAAGTTTATTGATATAGGATATACACAATTTTTAATAAATTATTAAGAGGTTTATATCAGGTTAATATAATTAAAATATATGCACTTAACTGTCCTATTGTCATCACTCACTATCATGTTTCATTTGTAGATATTCATGACAAACACAAATACAACAGGACAGTATGCACTGGTTTGTGTGCCAAAAGTAAAGCTCAATTGGAAAGATACGAGTTTCCTCATGAAAAAACTTTTAAATCCATTATTCCATGCCATCGCTATGGTATTGTATTTGCTAGTGGCCATCATATATTTTGTGTTGCCAACACTTAGAGATCTGGCTGGGAATATCATCACAACCATAAACATTTGTTTGATAGTGAGTCAAGCGGCTGACATTGTAAGGATATTTACTGAATTCAGCAATCATATTAGTTTCATGATTACTGGTAAGTAACTGTTATATTTTTACAATTATTCGAAATTTTATATACTTTAATTATTAAATATTAAATATTTAACTTTGTAATTAATTGAAATTAAAATTTGTTGCAGACACCATCTTATACATAAGTCTTTTGGGTGCATTTTTCTGGTTAAATAGCTTTGGATTTTATATTTGGAAAACGTTTAAGTGAGTAAAATTATTATGTTTATATAGAAGTTAGCCAAATACTAGACATTTTTTCACAAATATTATGTTTCCCTTAATGGTACATCCATTGTATATATTTTTTAATATTTGAATACAAACAGAAGGCCGCCACACCTCAAAGACCTAATCGTAATTGTATTAAAACAGCTAAACTTCTAATCATTTCTAATATAGATTATAAGATTAGTAATGAATCACTAACTCTGAACTCTAAACGTTAAAGAAAAAAATAACATGCAGTACCTAGAGTAATTGATTATAGTCTGTGCCTAACAGTGGGATCTAATATAATAATTTATTATGTAATACACAGAAATACATAGTCTTTGGAGAATAGAATAAATGTTTCTGACTCTCCACTAACACCCAATTTATCCCAACGCTTTTTCAGCAACAAGTGGCAAATTGTTTATTTTTTCTTTGGTGAATATCACCTTGTTTCACAACCTTCCTTTCAGAGTCAGTAACGCACTAGCATCCCTTCTGAAGTTTACTTGTTTTTAATGACTTCATAAGACACTCTATATCCTGTCTGCCATTTTCCATAGCAGTTGATACATATGAACAAGAAATAACTTGAAAAGTTTGCATTTCAGATCAAGAAATGTATTTTTACGCGTGACCGACGTCCGCAAGTATTGTTACTACTCAACAGTGGTATGGTTCAATGTGGCTCTCATGGCGGGAATGGCGATATGCGCACATTTCCTTCTGGACACAACCAACAACAGCACATATAGAAAGCATCAGCTGCCGTCTTATATGAATACTATGATTCCCGACGAGGAAGAACAGGAAACTATTGGTAAGAAGACTTAAGAAAGTCATCTTAGACTTTTGTTTTGATTTAAACTTTTTATTTTTCTGTTTTTTAATTTTACTGTAGAGCCTATCGGGTACAACAAGTTAATAATGATACTTAATTTAAGCAGCTTAGAGTATTTGTGATTAGCATAAATAAGCAAATAGACCAGAGAGTTAATGCTCTCTCGCTTCCATTCCCCCATATTGTTTTGTTTTTTAAAGATGACTTATTTTAAAACCGTCAGTGTTTGACGCACTCTAAAATATCAGTAAAATTTTGACATAAGAGACAGGGGAAAATGTTAAAAAAGTAAAAAATGTGAGTGAACTCACATTTTGCAAGAGCAAAAGCTAGTTTTCATTCGGTACAAAAATGTCTTTTGCCAAATTTTAATATTTACATTCTCTTTACTTTCTTTTCAGGTTGGCTTGGTATTGCTGTATTTTTTACACCCATAGCATTCACAATAATTTTCAATGTATTTTTCTATGTAACAACTCTAAAAGTAATAAAGAGAATAAATATATATGGCAGAATTCACTACAAGTTAAAAGGGTGGTAAGTTCTCATTTTATATTTGTCAGCGTTTTAAATTTTTATTTTTTACTTTTATATTTGTCGACATTATTAAGCATTAATGTAGGTATGTCGTAATAATATAAAGCTCAGAAAGTCTAGTCCAATTGAACAAAAATAACACAAAACAATTTAGAGCAGAACCTGGTAACTACAATTTTATCAAAGTTGAATGAATATTTTTTTTTCAGTTTTGACTTGTTCCTGCAACTGTTTCTTATAATGACAACGGCCTGGCTGTTTCTCTTGCTGTCGTGGTTAAACTTTGACGGATTGATATATGCTCATATAGTTATCAATTTGTTGCAAGCAATACTTATTTTTTATGTTTGCGTAGTGCGTCAGGCTCATGTAATGTTTTTATTGAGGAAGAGCTGTTGCTATGCTGAACCATTGCCTACTGGAGAATGGGGAGACGAAATGACACATATGAACGGCCATTATAATTATTAAAATAAAATTGTCATAAATAGGTCATCCTGTTGTCCCACGGCACGTGTAGTCATTAACTTTTTATACCAAAAAGTTTATTTTTTTTAAAGTCAACTCCCCTTGAAGAGTGAGCCTATGAAAGTTTATGAAAGCCTCTTGTTTTTCAAGGCTTTTTTATAATATTTATTGCACATCCGTTTTTAAGTAAGTGGGCTTATTGATTGAATTATTAAAAATGTATCTATGAGAGATGACTGATATTATATAGCACATAATGAATCTCTGTGATTTGAAAATACGTCGTTTTTAATTAATTAGTGTTGATCGCAGGCCATAATTTACAAATTAAAATAAAGAATGTACAAACCTTAAGGTTTAAAATACTTTAAGATACCTTAAGGTATCTTATGATGTTGACTTTATTCAGTCACCATGCATATAACGTCTAATACTTTTTTAAGTAGTAACATTTTTTTGAATTCCCAAAATGTCGAAATCATTTCTTTATGACTTGTTCTCGTTTAGTTTAATATATTTTGGCGTTTGTATGCAATTAATAAATCTTAATTTCTGTTTAGCTAAGAATGAGTAGTTTTACTAAGAAAGTAGTAATTACTTGGATTTTTTGGTTAATTCAAATAAAGAGTATCCATATATATACACAGTATATGTGTACCTATTTATCAATAACATTTTGGGTATATACTGAGTTCTCTAGAACAGAATATTTAAAAAAGTATAACACTACATTCTGTGAATTAAACACTATGACAGCAGACATTGTGAATTTTGAAGGTTATTTCTTTATTGTGTGAGAAATATTCGAAAAAGAATGTAGAAGTTATTTGTGTCAAGTCAACACGTGTATTGTTTTAGGAATAGATTAAGAAATCAACTTCTTTAAAAAATCACGGTTGTCCATATGAAAGAAATTAGTTGGCACTTGTTGTATTTGAAAATAGTTATTTTATAGATATTTACTCGAGTGTAACAAAAACAGTGTGTTTTTTTATCGTTGCGAATAAGTTTTATTTTTTTTCGTAAATAGATTTAGATTGAAGTGATCCTTAGAAGTGTGATTTTATAAATGTGTGCCTTGAAACGTGCTCGTAGTCTCAAAGATAAAGATCAAAATTAAATATAGGTATTGATAAAATTGTGTAATTCGTGATTTATAAAATTCATTTGCTCACAAAAGTTACTTAATTTTACTTTTCGTTTAGGAATCTCGTAATTTTTAATGAGGCTTTTTTTTTCTAAATATTATAAAGGATCAATATTACAAAAAGAAAGAGGTTGGAGCTATATGAAAATGTGAAAGTATTTTACTATGGTAGTGAATTAGAACCGTCCTAACCACAAGTTTTTTAATCTAATATTTCGATTAATTTGCTCTCTAAGAATTACAAGCACATTGATTTTTACTTTTCGTAAACTGTACTCGAATTAACAATGTGATCTTTATTTTAATATAACCTTTTTACTTATATTTTACTCATGTAAATTTTTTTTAGTATTAAATTGGCATATACTTGTTTTTTTAAAAAAATGTGAGTATTCATAACTTAATGTTTAAGGACAAAATATTTTATTTTATTTTAAGTGTATAAAAAGTAAGTTTTTCTTATAATTTTTAAAATAACTTCAAAGACAACAAAGTTTTTTTTCTTTAAAGTCATGACCAATAAGACATTTTTGTTTACTCGCAAGATCTGTAATTGTATACTTCAAAACCATAATGTAAAGTTTAAAAATAAAATTTAGATTATTAAAATATCAGATGTTTCTTTACACGGAAAAAATAAGCTTCGATCCAAAGTTGAACCTGTTTGTAGATGCAAAGTATCGACTTCATTTGATCGCTTTTACCCTCGAAATATAGAAATAATATAATTTTTAAAAGTGTCGACATCGTAGCTATTTAAAGTGTCAACAAGTATTCAATTTCTTGTGCATTTTCACAAAAAGGCTGTCGTGATAATGTGTGGCGAATTGCTTAGTGCTAAATTAAGTTCAAGGTTCGTGAAAAATAGCAAGCCCAAAACGTTATTCAAGGTGATGTGATGCACATTTTAGATTAAACCATTTACCAAGCGAACTCCATTTTCGACCTCATCTTCAATTACCTTAAGGTGAAATCAAGGTCAAATTTCAATCGCTATCCCGTATACAGATAAAAATAATTAAAAAAATTGAGAAACAAAATCGTGGGATACCTATCATCTACATTCAAAATTTAATTACACCATTCAATAGCTAAAGGATCAGAAATTTTTTTGGTAAGTATATATAAAAAGTGGTGTTGTGTGGCTGTATCAGCGTATATCTAATATATAAAATTCTCGTGTCACAGTGTCAGTTGCCATACTCCTCCGAAACGGCTTAACCGATTTTGATGAAATTTTATATGTACACTTGGTAGGTCTGAGAATAGGCTTTTATCTATTTATTATACGCGGGCGAAGTCGCGGGCAGCAGCTAACCTTTATTCATTTAAACGAGCTTTATATAGCGCTTTCTCTTTCATTCAATTCCATACAAGACAAGGACAGCAAATCTTGAGTGGGCGTATACAATAGTAGGTGAACGTTTATTCTACGCTACTTTTAGCTTTGTAAACTATAATAAAATATTATAGTAATACCTACGTACTTACCCACAACCCTACACTTTTTATTTTGTATAAATAAACTATTCTAGCTATTAAATTGTGAATTATTTATTAATTAAGATAACAGACATTTTGGTTACTGATATAATCATAAAAAGAAAATATACGTTAGTTAATACACGTTAAACGAAATTCAAACCTTAAAATAACAATGATACGAATTAAAATTAAAAAAACGCAGTATAATAACAGTGAGAGCGTTTGAACAGTGAGAGTTCTACGAACTGTTAAAAAAGTACATGTACTGTGTTCACTCACATTGTCTGTTATCTCCACCAATCACAGCCCAACGCTTTATCTCCCTATAAGCTCGTTTAAATGAATAAGGTATAGTATATAATATATATTCTACGAATTCGAATATACATTATACATATATACACTGATACAGCCACACCACTACTTTTTTATTTATTTAAATGTCTCTATAAAAGTGTCATACTAGTCTTGACGGACTGTCAAGTGTGTGTAACGACGTGAATAAGAGAGAGAGCGAGATAGAATCATTTTTGAAAAAGTGACTCCATTTACGATAAGTAATATGGGCGTATATATTTTATAGAAGTACCCATGGTAGAATTCTACGGTAGACCTATGGAAAGAAAACATGCAAAATCACTTACCTGTGAGAACAGTTGTCCCTCCGGTCGGATGGCGAGCGCTGAGAGCTGGCAACGCACCACAAGATGGCAATCGTCCATCACCGTGTTGAAGAATCGTCGAGTTGGCAACAGCGCTTCCAAATCGATCATCAGCTCCAAAAAGCGCTCACAGTATCTAAATGAGAAGTTTACGTTTTCATAAAGAATCTTTGGAGAAGTCTTATTTAGATTAATATCACAACTTTAGTGATATTGGCGATCCCATAATATATTCTACCTTTTTGGAGTTTACTAAGGATAATCAAATCTTAAGGAAGAATCGATTTGCATAATATACGTATAAGCCCGTGGTATGAAAATTGCGCCATCTACACAATATTACTTAAAGAAGGAACAATGTTGTTCTTTCAGCGTGTTCGAATTGCGAAAATTTAAATTTTATAATCGTTTGTAAGGAGTAAACTCTAGTCGTGATCGTGTGTTGGAGCTGACTCACACATTTTTTTTTTCGAGTTTTAATTAGGAATCAAAACTGTTTTATCAACCGATTACCAAAAGAGGAGGAGGTTCTCAATTCGACTGTATTTTTTTATGTTTGTTACCTCATAACTTTCGACTGGGTGAACCGATTTTGATGATTCTTTTTTTATTTGAAATCTGGTGCTTCCCATGTGGTCCCATTTCAATTTGGTCAGGTTCTGACAATGGCATCCATGAGAAAACGGTTTGAAGTCGGTTTTTTTTTTGTTATTCTTAAACAATCTAACTTTTTTGTGGTGTTTAAATTCAACACTTACCTGACTGCGTTTTGATCTATGTCCCCCGTTTCGGGAATATTCTCCAATATCCTCATAAACTTAATCATAAGCCGCTGCAAGTAACGTCGCTCCCACACGAGCTTCTCCATCATCTCAGGCTTGTCTTTCTTTTGGATTGCGCGCCAATATTTCCTCCATTTTGGAACTTGTTTGAATTCATAATTTCTTCTTCCTGCATACAAAAAAAGGAAACGTTTTGAGTACTTATATTGCACATTTAGATTAAACCGATTCACTATTTTTTTTTATTCTGAGATAACATTTGGTTACAAATATGTGACTCTAGTACATTTTTAACTGTTCGTGTAATTAGTTTAGTTAGAGAATTTAGTGTAAACTTTACGATTTTCTAAAATTCTATACCATTTCTTAAATAACGTCCAAAATTATAATTCTGGTGGTATATAAATGTGTAATTATTTTTTTTCTCATTTCAAAAAAACTAATTTTATGACTAAAGGTGCTCGAATTTGCTAGAAATTGTTATATTGCGTTGCATTATATCAAATTGAATTTCGCAGAATTTTTAAGTTACATACGAGTATTATTCTGCAAACACTTGTTTAGAAATGGCTTCATTATTTTTTAAAATAATGATAGAATAGATAGATAGACCATATATCATGTCATAGTTTACATCTCAAAAAAGAAACCTTTTCCTGACTGATTTTCTAAAATGTCTTACCTTCTTGTAAACTGATCCACATGCTCAGCGATACAAGCCTTTTAACCTGATCTCTACAAAGTTGCACCTCCATACTGCCGAAGCAGTGGTTGAGGAACAGCAACAAGCCAGTCTGTTCGCGCATCCGACCTCCCACGGGCTCGTCGGCCACACTAGCGCGCAGCACTTGCTCAAAAAACGCCGGAAAATGTTCGGGTTTCTTTAGAAATGCCTGAAATTAAATTAACATCTCTCTTTATTTGTCTCCTTCCCCTTCCTGAGGTGTTTCCACCTAGCTACAATATGGTTTTCTTCAAGCGAGCTGTAAATAAACTCTTGCAGGGTAGGGTAGGCAGCGCACTAAGCACTCCCCTTGGTGTTGCTCGTGTCCTTAGGCGGCGGTAACCACCTACCATCAAGTGAGCCGCCAGCATGTCTGCCACCCCTTTATTATAAAAAAAATGTTTAAAAAATACGCAAATCTATCCCAATCCGCTGATATTGTAGCATTCTAAAGGTGAAAGAAATTTTAAAATCGGTCCAGTAGTTTTTGAGTTTATTTATTACAAAAAAAAATTCTAATCTCTCTTTATAATGTTACTACTATAGATTCTGGTTCCACAGTTCATAATCAATACTAATAATAAATCTGTAAGGGTTGGTCATGGAGTAAGTTACTTTGTTTTCAGAGATATCGTGTTTATAGGCTCTATACATGATACTCAAACTAAATTGACCATTTTTACAATTTTTTTCTGTATGTATGTATGTTCCTCCATAACTCTTAAACGAATTAACTGATTTTCATGAAACTTGGTAGATAAACATTTAGACGTATGGAATACAGGATAGGCTACTTTTTTCCTTTTTCAACGCGGACAAAGTCGCGGGCGCCAGCTAGTGTAACTGATAAGTTTATAGAAGCTAGTTAATATATATAGTAGTGAATAAATAGTGTTGCGGGATGTGGCATTTTAAAATAATTAAACTTAAAAACTAGTGACCGAATTTCGATGAATATTGCCACACAGGTAGTTTATTATAATATAAGATACTTTATATTCTGAAAAACTTTTAGGTTCCCTAGGGATCGCCTAAAAATATAAAAGAATTGGGTGCCACTGTCGATTTCTCAGTATTATATTTTACATTTTTCAGGGTGGACGAAATCGCAGGCACCAGCTTGTAACAAAATATTTTAGAATGAGTCTAGTACACCAAGTCTAGGACTCTCGTTTCAATAATCGCAAGCTTAGTGCATAGTTTAAGGAATAAAATTGGTATGATTGTGTTATTTACCTGCCACGCTGGTACTCTTTCTCGAAATTTCTCATTGATCATAGCTATGATAGACATCATGTGAGCATGTGAGGCTTTCCCGGCTTCATAATGTGGCCACAAGTATGTCTCCAAATATTGCGAGAACTCCAACATCATTATACGACGAACTGAAAAGCTGAACAAAGTATACCAATGCATTTTATTCTTATTAAAAAAATATATCAAGTAAATTAAATGTACTAATGAAACCTATTCATAAAAGTATAGTAATTTATTTAAAAGAGCCCACTTCCAACTCCAGCAGCTTACCAATTCCATACTATATATAATTCCATGATTATTGGTTGTAGCAATACACAAAAACACGACATTTCTGAGATATAATATGAAGGTTTGGATGGAAACAAAAAACTGAAATTAATTTTATATCTATTATAAATAGTAATTTAATTGTAAGTTTAGTTTAAATAATAAAGTTTAAAAGTATAGTTAATCTCCAAAATGTGCAGATTTTGTGACTTTTCGCGGGTTGAATTTTTCTAATTATTAACTAAAAGCCAAAAATATTTTTCTAAGTAAACATCCTAGCTATAACGTACATTTAAAAATGGTCTGTTAATAGCTGCCATATATAAAGGTTTTCTAAAATATTACAGTTTCTGCTGTAAGGATGTTTTATTATTTACGCGGGTTCCATAAGTGCCGCAGATTTTTTGTGTCACATTCTGTCTTCAGTTAAAGTGAGACAACAAATTCTCCTAAATACATACTACTGAGTTCCTACACTCATACAGTGACCTTAATAGGTATAATCCTTAATAACTTAATTTATCACATATTAAAAAAATATAAATATTAAACTCAATTTATCCTAAATCTATTTTAAAACTACTTAAAATTCACATATTAGTGGTAAAATATTAAAATTAACATATAAAGTAAAGCATTCTTCAGAAAACAATTTAAAAAAAAAACAAACTGGCAAATAACGGAAAAAGAAATAGGTCATTGCACCCAATCTAAGGGGTCGTTGACCTTGAAACATTAACACATTAAATCACTATGGCTCAGTTCGTTTAGAACACCAAAGAAGAAAGTCATAATTAGTGCATCAACTTACTTGGATCCTAGGATTTCAGTTTGATAAATAGTCTCCACAATAGAAGCATCATAAGGTAGGTGGCTATCTTTAGTTTGCGGTGACCAATACTGATTGGCAAGCTGAAAACAAGAAGGCAACCATGTCGATTTACTTGAAAATCAATGAGGAATGTTACATAGATTTTCAATTTTATAAACCGATGCATTTTTTAAATACTAGATGACTGATTTATTGTATTTTATCAGTAATGCTTTCTGTGTGCACATTTTTTAATGTATCTTATATATAATTCGTGTAAATAATAAGTCTGTTGAATGAAAAGTAATATTATAATTCAAAAAGCGTTAAAAAAAATTAAAATTTCACTTTAAACCAAATGGTTTTCTATCTACTGTTAGGAGGTCACTACTAGTTTGTTTAGGTCTATAAATATATATTTAATAAAAGCTTTATTAAAGGCTTATATTACTAATCATATTTAGTATGTACCGGCACGCTTTTTGAAAGAGATTTTTTTTATGAGAAAGTAGGATAAAAAAAAATAATTTTCCATGTACATGATAATTTTCCATTCCATGAGCTAGATTTGAGGTTTTTATGCATCCAATTTATTTAGATGAGACGTGACCCGGTACGCATTTTATTATAGTGTAATATAAAATTTTATGTATAAAACTAATGCAGCTCTACATTGATTAATTTCAAGTCTATAGTTTGTTAAAATAAAAATTTAAAGGAGTTTAAATGATAATAATTTTCCAATTATTTTTAGGTTCATCATAATAAAATTATCATGTCATGTAACATTTATACACTCTATTGTGTTATTTTATTAGTTTCATAATAATATGCAACATACAAAATACGAAGTTATTCAAAATAACCTCTCATCCAGATTACTCACCTGAGTTATTCTATCAGCATTTATTTGTGATAAAGTTGGTAATGGTATTTTTGGTTTCTCAGTAGACGGTGCATTTTCCGCCTTCATTTTTTCGTTTTTTAACTACACTTTTAATTAAAAATTATCAGGAAAATTAATTCGAATATCGTGTCAACACAAAATCAAAACACTGAACCAAGGAGGATAGAGATAAGGAGGACAATCTGAATATTAAAAGTGTTCGAAGAAAGACGATAAATTGATGGCGCTAGTGAGGCTAGTAGACTGGCTGAAATTTCAAAAGACGCCTGCTTTCAACGGTTAACGGCATTTAGTGAAACTTTTTGCCACCGGGTCTTTTTAGACTAATTCGACCCTGCTGATCACGATTCTGCCCGGTGTCAACCCCTCCCCCGCTACCTTCCCCCTTGCCTCCCCGAACGTGTCCCGATCTGCGGTTTTTTCAATTTATTTCGGAATCCATTAGAGATAAAAGAAAACTGTCCATGACAAAAACAATCTACACTAAATTCTCTATAAAATGTGTATATAAATAATTTGATAGACATAATAACTTAAGAAATAATGTATGTCGAAACTATGTAAATTTTTGTAAACGCCTGTCAAATGGTTTATATACGAATATTGTAGATAATTTAATGCAGATTATTTTTGTAATGGTCAGTTTTCTTTTATCTCTAATAGATTCCGAAATAAATTGAAAAAAACGCAGATCGGGACACGTTTGGGGAGGAAAAGGGGGGAAGGGAGCGGGGGAGGGGTGACATCGGACAGAATCGTGTTCAGCAGGGTCAAATTAGGCTAAAAAGACCCGGTGGCAAAAAGTTTCACAAAATGCCGTTAACAGTGATTTTTAAAAAAAATCCACTAATCTATAGTGACAGTAAACAATTCAACCAAAATTCAACTCGGCGCACTTCACTGCGTCAACTACTGCTACATTCATTCCATACTCTCAAACTCTCTCTGTACACACTAGCGCCATCTCAATTTATTGCTTTTAGTTGCCACTTTTTCAGCTTAACACCCATGTAAGATTGCGCTCCTTATCTCTACCCTCCTTACACGGAACGAAAACATTTGTGTGCATAGAACACAAACAAATACCACATGCACAGACTAAAATATATCTCAGAGCACTGATCTCTAAATACCTCTGGATTGGTTATCCCATACAAATTACAAATACTTTCGTGTACCATTTTGAAGCGCCACCGTATGTAAGTGGAACTAATTTAGGCGTTTGCATATTTTTAATCCGTAAATAAGTATAATAGTGTCTACTGTCTGTTTTATTCACGTTTTGTTCTATTTGTGATGTCTTAGGGACTGCTTAAGTTTATTTGTGTCCGCTTGAGTTTTGAAACATGAAGAAATGTATATTCTGTAAATGTATATCATGCGGAAATCACTAGTTTTAGTTCCACGTATAGCCGACCAGAAAAGTGCTTTATCAGTTTCGATAACAAATTCCATTCATTTCAAAATTCGCTTAGGCTTAGATTTGAAATAGGTATTGATTACTGATTGACATAATTGTCTCTTTGAACTTTCAAAGGAAAACAGACCTTATCATTCTACAACATACAAAGAATGTTCAATCTTAGGGTGTTAAACCACTTTATTTGTCGACTTTACTTACACTCCATAGTCTACAGCGCCAAAATGGCGATGTCAAATAATTTGACAGCAGCCGATCCAGAGGTATATAGAGATCAGTGTCACAGAGGATTAAGAAAAAACGCTAATGTTTATTTTTCTGTACTAAAACATGGAAACCTACTAATTATGTATAGACCATTCTAAATTGTATATAAATTTACTTACAGCGTTAATGACTTAATACATATTTTAACCTGTTTTTCAACAAACCTTATACTCTTAGTAACCAAGCTGTAAAATTTTAAATTAAAAACAGAATTTGTAACATACCAAACACCAATATACCAGTCCACAAAACTCCAAAAAAATTATAACATTTAGGTGGGAAGTTTGAACATGGTTTGAGCAGTTTGAATCGTCGCTGTATATTTGTAGTTTTTGGCTGGGATTAAATATTAAGTATTCTCCATTGATTCTTTGTTAATGTTAAAAAAAATAAAGCTTTTCACGAAATAATGCTTTATTTGTGCGATAGATGTCATTATAATGTTTTTGGTAGGTAGCCGACCAATGTTCTATTGTTTTTTTTTTATTGTTCTAAAACCTATAGAAAGTGTGGCGACCTCCGTTTAGGAAACTTTTTGGTTTTTCCTTTTCGTTTTAGTTCTTTAAAAAAGAAACGCGAAAACTGAGACAAGGGTGCACCTCCGACTCAGCTGCCGATTGCACGTGCTTACTTCGTTTCGTGTGTTTTATTAACCGCGCGATGTACATTATGTTATTATAGTTATTGTTTTATATATAAATCGTGTACATAGTAATGTTGTGTTTATTTAATCATTCCACCCACAAAAGCTACATAAACTGCGAGTAACATAGGCTATATATTTTATAAACTTACGCGAGCGAAGTCGCGTGCAACAGATTAAATATATATATTATTGCTATAGTTCTTGCAATGATACATATTATTGCTATAATTATTTTTCAGTATAAAAAGTATCAGTTAATCCAGGTAATAAAAGTTTCATCCAAACTTTGCAAGGGTACAATTTTTTTCTGCAAATTATTTATAAGAAACTTCATCTTTTAATGCTTTTTCCATTAGTCAATCCATTAGTGAGTGATTAGTACTTAACCAATATAAGTATTTACTTTATGGTGAAAACCGCATTAAAATTAGAGCGACAGAACGGCGGGAAGCGACTTTATTTTATTTTATACTAGCTGCTGCCCGCGACTTCGATCGTGTAACTTTGTAAATTATATACTAAAACCTTCCTCGAGAACCACTCTATCCATTGGTGAAAACAGCATGAAAATCAGTGCAGTAGTTTTTGAGGTTATCGCGAACAGACATACAGACGCGGTGGAGGACTTCGTTTTATAATATTATGTAAGTAGGATTATGTAAAAATCTAAAGTATTAGGTATTATGATTACCTAATTACTATATGATACCTTTATTTTTCAGATGTCTTTACCGATGTTTGATCCACCGGATTATCCCTACAAAGACTTACACGAGTCTTTAATCTATGACTCCGATAGACTTATGTTTAGCGTTGGCGCGATAAACGACACTGTACCTTTATGTACCAACAATACAATCGCCGAGGTTACCGAAGAGATGATTTCAGACATAGAAAACACACTATCGTTTTCAAACGACAATGGACGTTATTTTAATAACATTAAGGTTTTAGATAATATAGCAGAACACGAACAAAGTACAGAATTATATATAGTTCAATCAGAGAACCAGCTTAATTATGAGCCTACTCTTTTGGATGAAAACACTGTAAATCAATTTTTGCTGCCTCTCAAAGTCACAAAGGACGGAGACAAGGTGAAAACAATATCTAATTTCAATTAAGCCATTTTATTTTGTTAATTTTACAGGACACAGAATTTCTGATCCTATATTGTGTAATTCTGTAAGTATTGGAAAACTCAGCGTGGGATACCCTGCATCCCGCAAAGGGCAGTGCGTGGTGACAAAAAAGGGATAGGGCATTGACCCTTAACCCAACAGCACACATGCTGTTATTTCACGGTGGTCTTCTGTAAGAGGATGCTTATTTACTGCCACCAGACAAGCTGCTCAAATGACTGCGAAACGCAGTCACTGTCACTGTGACAATACTTTGTACTTACCATATCCAGATCAGAGCCATTTATGAAAAAAACATTTACAAAATTGGCCTACCGGGAATCGACCCGGAACCCAAACGGTGTGCTGCGGCATTCCGCTGTAGCATAATTATTACAAAAAAAATTGGGCTTTTTGAAAAAAATTTAATTCCACCAATGTGCGTCGGCCCTTACTTAAAATTGTCCGTATATACTTACAATTTTTTATTTTCAACTAGCTGCTGCCCGCGACTTCGCCCGCGTAACTTTGTAAATTGTATACTAAAACCTTCTTCGAGAACCACTCTATCCATTGGTGAAAACAGCATTAAAATCGGTGCAATAGCTTTTGAGTTTATCGCGAACAGACAGACAGATACCGCGGAGCAAAAGGTTTTATAATACGAGTATGTAAGTATAAAAATTCGTAACGTAGAGCAAAATTATTAGCAGGTTCAATTAAATCCTTAGATAACTTAGTTGATACCTATACCATTAAATTTGTCATATGAATAGGATACTGAAGACAAGGGTTCTGATCTTCTTTCACTGCATTCCTGCGTTATGTGTCACGAAGTATTTATGACTGATGTAGCGTTACTTGATCACACGATAGCAATGCACACTTCAGCTTCTGGTGCTGAAATGCTACCGAATGTGGCTTCCGTCAATCAGCAAGAACTAAATGTTACAGGAGGTTTGTTTTGAAGAAAGTGTACATAATATGTAGTTTTTTTTGAAGTTATTGAATACCTATGTATTACCTATGTACCATAGTAAGTTAATTTAGTTGTATTTTAGTTAAGATTAGGAGTACCTATATTGTTTCCTACATTTTTTTTCTTAGGATGAGAGTAAATTTGAAAAAGAAAAAATGTTGCATTTTATGTTTATGTAGTCGTCTTCTTTTGTAGACAATCTATTAATGTATTTCAAAACTATGTTAGTCACATTAGAATAATATTACATAACGGGAAATGTATAAGTAAGTATATATCTCTTCCATTTTTCGGTCAATTTCAACATTTTCCTAACCAAATTTCTAAGGAAAATGTTGAAATGCTTGGGAAATTTTGAAATAGCCTTGGAAAATGTTCAAAATGCTTGGGGAAAATGTTGAAATTGACCGAAAAATGGTATATACCTACTTACTTTTAGCAATGACGTCATCTTCTTTGTTTCAGAAACTAGTGTTGCCAACGATAATTATGAATCCGAATGGCTTGTGTGTTCTATATGCGGGCGCGTATTATCTACAGCTCTGGAAATTAAACCTAGTGGTAAAAATCGTACCTACCTATTTTAATCCCCGACGCCCGACGAAACAAAAGGGTGTTATAAATTTGACCTGTGTGTCTGTCTGTGGCATCGTAGCACCAAAATGGATGGAACGATTTTGATAAGTTTTTTTTTTCGTTTGAAAGCTACAGTGATCGAAACGGTTCTAGATATAATTTATGAAGATATGTTCAGGCGTTTGAAGATCATCAGTCCATTTTATAAAAAAAATCTTACATATAGAACAAAGTCCTCCACCGCGTCTGTCTGTCTAATCGTGATAAACTCATAAACCACAGCACCAATTTTCATGCTGTTTCCACCAATGGATAGAGTGGTTTTCGAGGAAGGTTTTAGTATATAATTTAGAAAGTTACGCGGGCGAAGTCGCGGACAGCAGCTAGTGTTACCATAAATTAATGTCTACTAGCCAGCCACCCTTTATCTTAAAAGATAAGGAGTTTCAATTACCATTATTTATACTTATTGAGCAATGGATGTATTTTAAGATTACAAAAGGTTCTCAAACATTTAAATTTTCTCAGAACAACTTTGCTGTGACAATGGACATGGAAATTGCAGTATTTCAACGAGAAAGCTTGACACAATGTTTGTGTGCGATTTGTGCAGTGGCCTATTCGCTGATGGAGTCGCCTTGGATAGACACCGTCAGACTTGTAACCTGCCAGTTCAACAAGATCAGTATACTGATCAGTCTGTAAGTGAAACTAGATTAGAAATGTAGAATAAAATGTATCTATTTGACGACACGTTTGGTCTAGTGGCTAGTAACCTTAGCTGTTAACCAGACGGTCGCGGGTTCGAATCCCGCTAGAGGCAAACATTTATGTGTTGACATTTTACCTTTGTACCTGAGTCATGGATGTTTTCTATTTATAATATGTATTTATTTACAAAAAAAAGTAATCTATGTAGTATACAACTGTCTGAACATTAGTTACTTACTGTGGAATCTAGATGGTGCTGTGTGGAATGTATGAAGATATTTATTTGTTTATTATAACTAGTTGGCGCCCGCGTCTTTGTCCGCGTTGAAAAGGAAAAAAGTAGATACATACATACATACATACATACATACATACATACATACATACATACATACATACATACATACATACATACATACATACATACATACATACATACATACATACATACATACATACATACATACATACATACATACATACATACATACATACATACATACATACATACATACATACATACATACATACATACATACAGAAAAAAATTCTAAAAATGGTCAATTTAGTTTCAATATCATGTATAGAGCCTATAAACACGATATCTCTGAAAACAAAGTAACTTACTTCACGACCAACCCTTACAGGTTTATTATTAGTATTGATAATAAATCGCGAAGACTAAACATATACGGATTGTATCGCTCGCAAAGTAAACACTATTCTAGTCTAATATGGGGCAGGTTAATAACACTAATAATAACACTAGGTTATGGGATAAATAAACATTATATGCCAACTTGAAAAGTTAACTTATAAAGTTGACCCTGTCGCGAATCAAACCTGGGATATGAGTCGCTCTGAGTGTTATATGGCAAACAATAACCACTCGACCAATAAGTCAAATTTTGTCAAAGCGATGAAGACGTTAGAATCATGTCATACTCGTATTGTAGCGTTCATTCCAATATAAAAAATCATTCATTTATACACAAAAAATTTTTTTTTGGGCTGTTTTGTGAATTGGTTTCGAAGTATGCACTCAATAAAACATCGTTAGGTATTGTTTAACTTAATTTATCTATGTAATGATAATGAGAACTTTAATGGATAGGTAAATATCTTTTGTTAAATTATCTTTCTAATTAACTAACTACTAGTCAATACTACTAGTAGTTTATTTATATTTTAATGATTGCCTAATTTAAATGCTTACTCTCTTCGAAGTTTAAAATAGCTGTTGTTTTTAACAGCAAATGAAGGTTTTAGTTAATTTTAGCCAGTCAGTTATTATTCTCCCATAAAATACACCCCCTTTGTTCCAATTTCAAATAATCTATGCTAATATTATAAAGAGAAAAGATTTGTATTTTTGTTTGTAATGAATAAACTCAAGAACTACTGGACCGATTTTAAAAATTCTCACCTATAGAAAGCTATCATTAATTAATATTAATATTAATTAATTAATACTTATATTAAATCTGTAAGTGTATGTATTTATGTATGTATGTTCCTCCATAACTCTTAAATGAATTAACTGATTTTCATGAAACTTGGTAGGTAAACATTTAGACGGACAGGATACAGGATAGACTACTTTTTTTCTTTTTCAACGCAGACGAAGTCGCGGGCGCCAGCTAGTTTTTTAAAAATTACGCGGAAGAAGTCTCGTGCATCACCTAGGTTTAGTAGTCATCTCGTACTGTATTGTATACTCAGAGGAATTAGATCATAGATTCTATAATACTAAATCTATGAATTAGATGTTATATGAGAACATGAATCGTCACTATGGTGATTGCCTATTAGAAATTTTAGGCTTATTAACAGCAGCCAGTGTCGAGTATGTAGACTAATAAATATTTAGCTGGTGTAGTTATATAACATAATATCTAGTTATATAACAATAATTTTTATTTAGTTTTTATGTAATAAATTATGATTTAGCTTATTTTTTTCTCCACCGAGATAGCAAAATCGGTATTAAATTGCTCGATTGACTTCGTATTTATTTCCTCTTATATTAGTTAGACAAAGGTTTTATAGCAAATTTTCAATACTTTGCTATAGGTATATCTATTTTATGTATTTTTTTTTTGTATTTTCATTCATCCCTACAGTTTGTATCTTGCTATTTTTTCTTAACAGCCATACCTCTATTAATATGGCTAGAGTATTGAAGAGTAATGTGATCAGTAGCTCTGTAATTTATCAGAAGTTAATTTTCTTCTAGATTAATAACTCTCCGGACAAAAACCCATCACAAATTCCTGAAGTGTGTTATTCTTGTGATATTTGCGAAAAACAATTTGCGTCCGCTGAACAATTAAAACTCCACGTTGTCGAATGTCAGCGTCCAGTGACCAGGAGGGTCAGACGACCCTATACAAGTGCTCCTAACAATAAAATGTGGAACTGTGGTTCTTGTAACCAACTCTTTGCTACGGCCAGGTAATGATCATTCTGTACATTAAGTCCAGTACAGACGTAGCTAATAATAATATACATATATCCATACTTCCATCCATACTAATCCTTATCCTTACTAATCGTAAAATATTATAAATGCGTAAGTTTGTATGGATGGATGTATGGATGGTTGTTTGTAACTCTTTCACGCAAAAACTACAGAATGGATTTCAATGAAACTTTACAATAATATAGCTTATACATTAGAATAACACATAAGGCTATATAAGACATAAAACGCGGACGAAGTCGCGGGCACCAGCTAGTATTATAGTATATCCATACTTCCATACTAATATTATAAATGTGAAAGTAACTCTGTCTGCCTGTTACATACCTTTTCACGCCTTAATTACTCAACCGATCATCATAAAATTTTGCATTCACATTGCCAGGGATACCGGAAGTTACAAAGGGTACTTTTCATTCAGAAAAAGAGTAATCATCTAAAATAAAATAAAGAACTAACGCCTGGCCTAAGTGTTAGAGCAACAAGTGGTCAAGCGTTATATTACTTGAAATCTTTTTATTAGTTCTTTTGCTAAGGGCCTCTTTCACCAACTATAAGTAAAGTGTTGATTAGTTACTTATAGAAATAATTTTATGTTTTATTAAATTATGCACTCGGTATATTGCATCCTTTGATAGGCGAATGTCTTTTTTTATTATTTTCTTTTGTACGTTTTGGACTTTTACCGTACAAATAAAGGTATATCAGCTTCATTATCCCCGGTGACCGGTGACTTTAAATGACGGTTAGCCTACTTGACAGATGGTGTAAGAGGCCCTAAGATTTATAAAAATAAATTAATGTCATCTGATACCAATAATTGAACTAAACTGTAGTAAAACATTATCTTTAATAACATGTAGTAATGTTTAGATTTTCTTGTTCAAAAGAAGCTTAAAGCGTAAGCAATTTAAAGGAAGCTTTTACGAAGAGAACAATTGAAGACGTGAGTGGATGAAGGCGGTATGTCGCATAATTCCAATTTTGAATAAATCGAGGTTAAAGTAAACTTTTAATATTTGAGATAAGTCCTCACGAAACTGATTTTTGTACTAAATTATGATGCAAAGTTGTGTAAACAACCTAAAATATTAATGGTATGATAGCAAGTAAACACTTTTATTATTTAATTTAAAATTAACTGTTCGTAACACCT
The DNA here is from genome assembly GCA_945859745.1 of Synanthedon formicaeformis. Classification (NCBI taxonomy): domain Eukaryota; kingdom Metazoa; phylum Arthropoda; class Insecta; order Lepidoptera; family Sesiidae; genus Synanthedon; species Synanthedon formicaeformis. The sequence continues at coordinate 6,537,353 of OX243970.1, forward strand.
TTTTCAAGTTTTTAATTTCCAAAAATGTTTTAAATTGACGATCTTAATATCTGTAATCATTCATATGGACATATTACCTTCATCAATGCAAAAAACGAAAAAACCCAAAAATGCGACATACCACCTTCATCCACTCACGTCTTCAATTATAATTTTCAGAGAATTGTACCGTCATAAGCGCGGCGAAGACAGACCGCCCGGTGCCCCCTTGATGGCTTACGTTTGCGAAGAATGCGATAAAGTATTGGGCAGCATGTGCGCCTTGCATACACACAAAAAAATGCATAAAGTTTCTAAGCCGGTAAACAACTATTTCTACTACTTATAAAATATTAAACTTTGTCTCCCCTTAACAGAAACAAACCCTTGATTCCTCATTTTAAAACCCCCAAGGTCCAAGGATCCTTAGAATAGGATTTAGACTTTCAAATTATGGCAACTACATGTTACTAATTACAAATTAAATCGAAAAATTTAAGTCAGAGATTATTATTTATTTTTTAAAATCTGAGAAATCTATTTATTTTCTCTGGATTGTTCTCTCTGGACTCTGGACTGATTATTTTCACAAGGTAAGTAAGTATGTGGGAAAGGGCCGCACTAAAATCCTTCTCGGTTTGCTTATTGCTTTTAGTCTTGGCATTTTGAAAGCGGAAACAGACTTTGCCGTGAGCTTTTAAAAGCTGAAACCGTGAGCTTTTAAAAGTCTAGGTTGGGGAACCCGGGACATTAAAGTCCGTTTTTTTCTCCTTTTGATATACTCGGCTGACAATTATTCAATACTTTTCTGTTCAGTCTAAATTTCAATGTCTCCAGGGATATCCGTGTCGTATTTGCGGCCGTCTCTTCAACCAATCAGGCCACTTAGCGATTCATATGCGCATGCACACCGGTGAGCGGCCTTATCCTTGTGATCTCTGTCCGAAGGCTTTTAAAGTTAAGGTAATATTGTCACATTTTCTTATTGACCTTCATTCAATGATAACTGTGAGAGTGCAAAGGATTCTCATATTACTTCTTTGTACTCCTGATTCTCGTGAAAATAATGAAAATTTTATAGTACTAAATTTTATGCATCAATATTGTTCTTGTTATTGTTTCCTTTTCTTCAATGTATATTCTTCATAATTTTTATATACATACTAGCTGCTGCCCGCGACTTCGCCCGCCTATAAAAAATAGATAAAAACCTACTCTCAGACCTACCAAGTGTACCTACATATAAAATTTCATCAAAATAAGTTAACCCGTTTCGGAGGAGTGTGGCAACTAACACTGTGACACGAGAATTTTATATATTAGAAGAGATGTATATAAAAATTACGTGTCACACGTTTGATGCCAATGTACTCCTAAACTATACTGAACCGTTTTTGATAAAACTTCCTAACTATGTGCAATTTGGTCCAACTTAAAAGATAGGATAGCTTTTATTTTGAACCTTAGCAACTTCGGGAGCGTGTAGCTAGTAGGAATAAGTATATATTATAGAAAATATATATAGGAATGATCAGAAATGCACAATTGGCGAGTGTTTTCTCACAGTTTTTAGCTTGTGATGTGTAAAAATGTGTATCGGTGATAGGTGGAGCGCGACGACCACCGTCGGACGCATACTGGGGAGCGTCCCTTCGCGTGCACCAATTGCCCCAAGACGTTCACCGCCGCCGCACGGTTGCGTGAACATGCTCGCATTCATACGGACCAAAGGTTATGCTCCCATACCTTCATTATACTTCCATACTACCTCACTTGCTACTATATTATAGTACATATTCTTTTTTCTAACACACTCCACTCGCGCTTAGCTTTCCACGGTCCATTCTCAGTATAATATTAACAGTAGGGGCTTCTTTCACCATATGTCAAGTAGGCTAACCATAATTTAAAGTCACCAGATAATGGAGCTGATATATACCTTTGCTTGTACGGTGAAAGTCCCAAAGATTAAAAAGAAAATTAAAAAAAATCGCCTGTAAAAGGATGCACTAAACCGAGTGCATAATTAAAAAAAAACATAAAATTATTTCTAAAAGTAACTAATCAACACATTACTTGTAGTTGGTGAAAGAGGCCCTAAGTATAATATATTTTCAGATTTTGTATGTTTATACATTAGACTCATGTTGAAGGCATTGTAAAATTATAAATTCGTCACTAAAACTCTTTGACATATTCCTGCGGGCTATGCGCCCAAAGAAAATGAGAACTTCGTGGCCCCTCGGATGAGTTGGTTATGGTCCTTTCTGTCTCAGGTTTGGTCTCAGGGGTCCCGGGTTCGATTCCCAGCACAGTCAACTTTCGAAATAACCTTCAAAGTTTGCTCTGATCTGGATTTGGAAAGTAGTGGCAGGGCACACTGCAAATAGCAGTCATTTGGGCAACCCGTTTGGCGCCACCCCTTTACAGAAAACCACCGTGAAATAATAGCATGTGTGCTGTTGTGTTAGTGAGTGAGAGATGGCCGAGCTTATCCCTATCCTTATCCCTATTCTATCCTTAATTTACGCATCAGATGGTGCGGGTGGCAATAGATACTTCCTTCCCAGCCCTTAAATATTTCTTTGATTTTTAGTGCAGTTTTGATCTAAACATTTTCCTTAAAACACAATTATATTTTATACATTTTTAATTCTGACTCATTTTATTCAGAAGTAAGGTATACTAAAATTAACTGTTTTCAAATATTTAAATTTCGTACGGCTTTAAAAATAGTCCCCTATACACTAGCGCCACTGGCGGAAAACATTTAAAACTTTAACAAGTTAGTGATAACAAATACGTACAGATGGCGCTGTCATTCTTGAATTACGATTTGAATTAGAACTATGTAACTTTTAAGTGTCTAGTTTTTAATGTAAGTTTTCCATATCAAAAACCTTTTAATTAGTTAATTTTCCAAACAATCGAATTATTGAATTAAGTAAAGAATTTTAGTCTTCTTTCGGTTCAGTATTAATGAGCTCGAGTAAAACCTGATTCAAGAAGCAATACCTCGTTTGAGTGGTTCTATTCTGGCTTGTGACCGGTTCCACGGCAGTTTTATAGACACTAGACATTTTCATAGTCTAACGAGGGTAATATACTCGCCTATAATATATTTCAATGGAAATAATATGTCCAAGTGGTGGAATTACGACATAAATGCTGATTGTTTTAAGGGACAGTAATTGTGACGAAGTGTTTTTTTTTTTTCAATTTTGTGCGGCACACGCTGAAGAAACTGTCACAGCACAGACTGTTATACTAGTATGTACCATGGCTTCACCCGTCTTTAATCTAGTATCTCCTACATTCTCAAGCAATCACCTAAATTAAAAAGTCTCAGAGAAACAAGAAACGATGGCTTGAATTCATACACCAACCAAGATGATTATGAAACTCACTCGTCTGAGTCACGCCACATGCAACTTTGCGTCCAGTTGATAGAGTCTAGTTTAGAATTGGATCTATCTAGTTCAATCTGAATTTGCTCCACAGCATTACCATCTCTTCAGGTGCTTAAACTGTAATAATAAGTATATTTATTATTTTATGAGGGGTCCAGAGCATGACGAACTAGTCCAATACTTTTATAATCATTGGTATACGACACTCAATATTAGAATAGAGGAAGTATTTAATAACTATAATAATTATTTTATAGAAAAAGAGTTTTGTCTTTTTTTTAAAATACTTTTTACTGTATAAAGGATAGTAAGAAATGTTGTTTTTTTTTTTTCAATTTTTATAAATTGAGTGGTTATTCTACCAACTTTCCGTAAGGGGTTTGTCTTGCCTTAACCTCTCGGGATTCCCGGGTTCGATTCCCGGCAGTGGCAACATTTTTTTTTTATAATACGTAACCCCTCCAGCACGTTTGCTGCTTAAGCTTGTTTCTGCTTTTCCTGTGTCAATTCTCCCTTGTATTCTGCTCATTCTTTCATTTCCTTTCCTTATCCCTTTAAATCTCTTATCTTTTTATCCGTCAGCTTGCCTGCATTTACATAAAAAAAAACACATACTATGGGCATGTTTAATTTTTCTTTTTAATTTGAATTAGGGATAGACTGGTTTCCTTTCTAATAATGTTAAAAGTAATAACGTAATATCAGAAACTACTGTGCCCCATCTAAGACGGTTCTTTAACTGTAGATTTTTTTAACTGTAGATGGCGCCTGACAGGCTGATGTCCGACTAGCTAGGTCGTTTATTAAATATCATATTTTTTTCAGGCCATACCAATGTGATATTTGCGGTGCCGCATTCCGAAGACCCTACGCTCGAACAGTCCACACGCTAATCCACACCGGAGAGAAGCCTCACGAATGTGATATTTGTGGAACTGCGTTCAGGTATAGTACTACGAGTCTATATGTTATTATAAAACATAGCAAAAATCATCATCAAACTCTAGCTCTATTTGACTGCCTAATAATATGTTTTAAAATGGCTAAAGTTCGGTATCTAAAATTCACTTGGAAAATATTCAGCTTCGTCTCATACCTCCCGACAATTGCTATATTTCCGACCTGGGCAGTGAAGTGCTATTTTATAATTGAAGACGTGAGTGGATGAAGGTGGTATGTCGCATAATTCCAATTTTGAATAAATCGAGGTTAAAGTTTTACTTTTAATTTTTGAGATTAGTCGCCACGGAATTGATTTTTGTACTAAATTATGATACAAAGTTGTGTAAACAACCTAAAATATTAATTGTATGATAGCAATTAAACGCTTCTATTATTTAATTTAAAAAAAAAGTGTAGATAGCTCCCTCTTCCATTAACAAAAGTAAACTTTTCTGCACTCTTTGCTTTTTAAAAGTAACTAGGTATATACATAACATCTTTTTCAACTTGTTATTTTCCAAAAATGTCTTAAATCGACGATCTTAAAGTCTGTAATCATTCATATGAACATATTACTTTCATCAACCCAAAAAAAAACAAGAAAACCCAAAAATGCGACATAACACCTTTCATCCACTTGCGTCTTGAATTGTTATGTACTTTTTTATTTTATCTTGTTCGTTATTTAAAATTCTCGTTGCACAGTGTTTGTAACCAAACTCCTCCGAAACCTATTTTTATAATTTTTTTTTGTGTATATTCGGTAAGTCTGAGAATAGGTCGTACACTATTTTTTACATACATAAGTGATAAGGGTTTTTTATACCCCAATTTTTTTTTAAATCAACGTTTGCCGGGTCAGCTAGAATTTTTATAAAATAAATACTTATATGGATATGAAACCGTATACTATATACTAGCAGGTCCACAAGTGGGAATTTATTTTGTAACTAGCTACCGTCCGCGACTTCATCCGCGTTGAAAAAGAAAAAATTAGCCTATCCTGTGTCCTGTACGTCTAAATATTTATTTACAGTTTCATGAAAATAAGTTAATTCGGGTAGAGAATTATGGAGGAACAAACGTACATACAATACCTATGATCTATTCTTTTTCTATTGATCAAAAACGTAAACAAATATAGCGTCGCCATGGTCACTGGACTGTTCTAAAGATGGGATTTGTACATTAGGCATTATCTAACAAACTGTTCGTATTGTTTGTTTACCTTTTTGATCAATGAAAAAAGAATACATCATACACTTACATATTTATTATTAGTATTGATAATTATTTTAAATAACTAGGTAATCAGTTATATTTATTTTCCAGACGTTCTGGAGACATGTGGAAGCACAAGAGGACAATTCACAGTGTACAATCTGTTACCGAAAATGTTGAATAACATTTACTTAATTCGTCACAACGAATATTTTATAATTTCACTTACATCTCCATAAATGCCTTGTTAATTTTCACTTTTGTTTCATTCTTATAAAATAGTAGCCGATTCTTATATAATATATATCCTATGTTACTCGCTGATAATGTCGCTGATAGTGAAGACAGAATTAAAATCGGTCCAGCAGTTTAGGACTTCAGTGACATACACACTCACAGAAGAAATATACAAAGATATTTTTTCGAATACTAATTTTTATTTATATAGATAAATGAATAAATAATAATTATGATATTATGATGAATAATAAAAATTATGAAAATAATGGTCATAATTGTAAAATAGCCAGTATTTTTAGTTGTAGTGACAATGGGTTGGTAGGTGCTTATTTCAAAGATATATTATTTCGATGATTGTAGGCAGTGAACGGAAAAAAACTAGTTACTTACGTTCCCTGGTTTTATATTTATGACCCTTATATAAAACAATCTTATGCTGTTCCTTATCCTTTGTCCTATAGCGTTTGTACATCCTCTGCTTTGTTCCTAGGAGACGATTGTCATCTACAATCAAGTACTCTCAGATTGCGGTAAAAATAAGGAAAAGGTCATTTAGATTAGATGACCATCAGTTTTTTAGGTTATACCTAAGCTAAGTAGATACTTACTTACATCAAGAATTAGATAACCTGTAATAAAATGAAATCAAAGTATAAAAATAATTCATATATTTGGTCTCATACCTTACTAGCTTAGGTCTTAGGGATCCCGGGTTTGATTCCCGACAGGGCCTATTTTGAAAATGAACGCAGGGCAGCGTACACTGCGTTTCGCGTTCATTTTGACAGCTTTACCTTACGGCAGCTTTGATAAAGGATGCACTAGATTCAGGGTCTCAAACAAAATCACTGCGAAAAAGTGTTCACTTTCTTTCGTTAATTTCTGATAAAAAGATGGATAATGTAAATGTTGCATGACTGATTTGAACCTTAACATTTAGTAACACGTGTTCACCTTAAGGACAACTTTGTGCAACTAATTTGAAATATCACCCCAAGCTGTGAGTGCGGTGATATTCTACTATGCCACTTTTAGTGAAGCAACCCAGAATCTAGTGTATCCTTTATCAAAGGGTAGAACAAAGTACACGTGCTGTCTATTATTTTCTGATCATATGTTCCTTTATACTTACCAAATGTCTTATGTGCATGTGTTGCATGTAGTCTTTATAATTGCAACTACTCTGTTCAATTTTTTTTTAATTGAGGCGCAGCGCTAAAGAGGTCCACAGTCCCCTGGATACTTTTAGTTTGTCAAAATAGATCGCTTACATTACAACTGATTATTTTAATTTCAAATTATTTTATTTTAATATATTAATTTTAATAAACGAAGTTTTCCACACATCAGGAAACTTCAACAAGTTCTAAGTTTGATCATAATAATAATGTTACCCACATCAATATTTTCGTAATAATAGATATCTTTTTTAAGAAACCATGTTATAAGTAGGCGTCACTGTAGACGTATTATGTAATAGGGCTTTTAAATAGGGCTGCTTTGGGTAAATAAAAGTCTGTAATTCTTCAACAGTAAATATTTATTATAAAAATTGCTCTTATAGCCACATTTCTGGTTTTTCTTTTTATAATATATATATATAATATTTATGTTCATTCTTTGTGCCATTTATTTTTTTCACAAAAATTATGCCTGTTCTTGTTATTTTCGACACAACAGCTTAAATAATTATACTTTACAATTAGACATAATATCAGTACATTAGACAATCAGTGAAACAATTTCGAACAACTATCTAACATGAGGAACGTTTTAACAATTCGATGTGCAATAAATTAGTCTATTCAAAATTTGTTTCGACATAATTATCTAATGTGAAATATATTTTTAATCAATATACAAAAAGTTTTAATAAAAAAATCCTGTCATTTTTGGTAACCAATGGCGTTGATAACCACTAAAGAGACATTTACATAATAGTATTTTAAAAATTACGTATGATGTTGTAAGCGAAGGTTTCTTAGAAACCTCTCGACTTAACAGGGGAGACAAGGGTTCGTCTACTGTCGTTAACAATTTCATTATATTTATATACTTGTCGGTATGATTGTGTTTTAATTGAGGTGCAACACGTGCATTTGAGGGTTGTGCGTGTAACGAAACGTCTGGCATCGGTTCGGGGGTGTGTGGAGAGTGCTGCGCGGGCGGTGGCACTCAAGAGTCTAGAGCACGCTCCAAGGGGAATCGCATGGCCTAGAGGGATCGTGCACTTCATTCCTTCGGCTTTGAGTTAACTACTGTTATTTCGATCGTAGTAGTGATAGACTGTCGATTTCAATAAGATTAGATGTCAGTGATACTCCCGATGTCGTCCTAATTATTGTGAGAAACAAATAAGTACAGACTCTCACGCCGGCCATTCGGACGACATCAGAAGTGGGATACAGCCCACCATGATGGATGAAAAGATGGAAAACAAGATCCGCAACCGGGACGGCAACCGGAACTATACCACGAACATTGCACTGAAAATAAACTACGCATGTCGACTCAACACATACAATGCGTATGACAAGACAAGATGGCTGCCGTGCCGCGTCGTCATAACAAAAAAGTGGCGAAGTCCGGGCGAAGTGACAAAAAAAATGTGTACCGTGCTAGCTAACGTTCGACGCAATTCGACAATAAGTGAAGTTGTTGTGGAAGTGATATTCGGGTTGACCGATATTCGTTTTAATAATTTCAAAAAGACAATATTACGCTTCACGGTAGCTATGTTAGAGTGTTGTTATACGATACGAGTGAAACAAAAACGTGACAAGTTTCAAGTAAAGTTAAATGCATCTAAGAGAGACAAAGGCATCAAAGAAGATTGTTCGCTGCCACTGTGGAGAGCGGGCAATGTGGAAGCCTCGCTGCCCTGCTGCTTTTATAGCGGCACTGGGCAGTGGCCCTGTATATGTATTGTAACATAAAGGAGGTAAAAAACTGTGCAAAGCGCACAGTTACGCAAGTAAGGTCTTTTTATTATTTCTACTTGGGGTTGCAATATTTCGTGTAAGACGAAGCGTTTGTCTATTAATAAGAGAAGAGAGTTTAATCAGTGAATGAATAGTGAGTTGTAGTCAGTAACGTAACTCTATGGTTGTAGTGTAGTAGTACCTAGTTGAATTGTAGTAGTGAATCGTTATTGGTGATGGTAAAATGATTTTATTAGATGATGGTAATATTAAAAAGAAAAAAATCATTGAGGTAAAGTCGCGGTATAACAAGGTTAATTGATAGTTAACATTTGCTTTCTTTCACTGGGGCAGTTAGTAATATTCAAAGATTTTATTATAATGTAGTGTACCAACATTCAATTTCAACCAAGGCAGAGTATTGTACTGTGGCGTTCGCCGTGGGCTGGTTGACTGACGGATCAAATAGATTGACGTAGATCAACTTTTTATAATTTTGGACTGTAATTGAGTGAGGTGTCACTGTCATCTGTCTGAGCCATATTTCAATTCAATTATGTTGTTTATGTTTTTATTGTCAGTATGTCAGTAGTGAAAATATAACAATAATAACGAATTTCTATGTTAAATAACATTAAAATTTACAGTTTTGGGCTAGATAAGTGGTTGAGAATTTGAGATAAACAATTTTAGTGGATTAACAGGTGTGTGTAACAGTTCAGAGCATTTTTGTTAGAAAAACATTAATAATCTACGGACTTATTAATCGAAATAGGACTTGGATGCCGTCTGATTCCGATAACTCGAAGCTATTAGAACAAGAGCCCGTGGACAATGTATGATGTGATTGTCTTGTATGATACCTATTGACTTTATCACATTATGTTTTTGTCGCTAGGAGAGTGACTGTTGTGAAGCTGGATGCTGTAGCAATTGTGATGTCGCTGGTGAAGGTGGCAGTCACAGTGTGTGTTTAAATGGTAGTCACAGAGAGCGCTATGTAATGTGGTATAGACAATAGTGAACCCGTATGTAGAAACTAAAAATAAGCGTTTGTGTTGGATTGATAATAATTACTTTACTCGAGTTATTGTGATTCAAGACCGGTTTCTATTGTGATAGGCTTTTGTAAAATAAAACAGTAATTGTAATAATTGTAATACAAATTACAAAATATAAGACTTGTTCGTACTAGAGATAAAAGGGTTCAGGAATCTTTATGAAATAAAATGCAAGCGAAATGCATCGGACCGAGAGCCTACTCCAAAATTTAAGATTTACCTCAAATTCAAATTTAAATCATTTAGCTTTCAATATCAACTTGATTTATGGATATAGTACGATTCAGTAGGAATACAGCCGTGTAATTCTATGTTTGGTGATAATTATTGTGTTTTTGAGATTTTAGTGAACGCAATCAAAACATTTAGATTGTAAACTTATTTAAAGTAGGTATTAGAAATAGACCATTATGAACTTCAAAACGTTAATAGCTTCTAAGGATCGGGCTTTGTTAAAGGAAGTGGCAGGAAGCATGCATTAATGAGACTTTATTAGCGAGAGATTACATAGAGCGAGGTTACTAGTCAAGAGTTTAAGAATTTAGTCGGGGGTAAAGTGTCGGACAAAAGAGGGGATTGGTCATCAGAGAATCAGAGAGGGAGAAGGAAGGTGTGCAGTGGTAGCCCTCGGGGCTAGCCGTGCGGTGAGCAACTTGTGAGGAAACGGTGGCGGTGCGCGCTGGTAACTCGCGGAGTTAGCCAGGCGGCACGCGTTACGCGTTGAGTTTTGAGAGCTGTGTTGGTGTTGTGACGCTGAATGCTGTACTCCCGTCACTGGCCGCAAGCCCCTGGCCTGCCGCACTCTATATGGGTGTTGGTCCCCAGGTTGAGTTGAGAGACTTAAGGGGCGATACGAAATTGAGAAATAGATGCTGGGTTAAGGGGCGGTGTGACATTGAGAGATAGTAGATTATGACATTACGAGATACATATTGAGTTTGTGGATTTCTGAAGCTCTGGAAAAGTGAACTTTGCTCTATGTAGGCTCTTACACGTTGGTGGTGAGTAATATGGGGTGTATTGAGCGTGGAGTAACGTTATGTTTTCTTTTAGATTAACGCACGAGGGCGTGCGTATGTCAGGAAGGCCGTGTCGGTATGATTGTGTTTTAATTGAGGTGCAACACGTGCATTTGAGGGTTGTGCGTGTAACGAAACGTCTGGCATCGGTTCGGGGGTGTGTGGAGAGTGCTGCGCGGGCGGTGGCACTCAAGAGTCTAGAGCACGCTCCAAGGGGAATCGCATGGCCTAGAGGGATCGTGCACTTCATTCCTTCGGCTTTGAGTTAACTACTGTTATTTCGATCGTAGTAGTGATAGACTGTCGATTTCAATAAGATTAGATGTCAGTGATACTCCCGATGTCGTCCTAATTATTGTGAGAAACAAATAAGTACAGACTCTCACGCCGGCCATTCGGACGACATACTTATTGCTGTGAGTACGGTACTCTTAATAAATTCACAGATATTAATAATACAAATAGCATATCGTCGTTGTCAAACCAAAATTTGCTAAGTGCATCCTTTTTTCAGATTCCCAACATTTTGACCTTAGTGAACTGAATAGTTAACTGCCTTATTTATCGTATAAAAAAAACTGCAAATCGCTTATGAGCACAATTTGTCGAAACTACGACCTCTTAAAATGTTATATGCAAAATTTACTTCATTTATCAAAATAATAAATTAACTATTAAAATTTCATGTTTAAATAACAAATTAAATAAGTTCACGTAAAACAACCCAAGTTTTAAATAAAATAAAATATTTTTTTTTTAAATATTTTTACGTAAAAAAATTCAGGTTAACTTTTTTTGTCAATAAAAATTATACTTTTAGCACATAGCAACAGATTTTGGATTGCCAACAACTATATATGAGACAATCAAATTATTCAATGAGTATTTAAATACATAAGTAATATTTTTTTTTAAATAGTGCTCACCACATAATAATTATTATACATAATTTTGCACGTACATTTTACAAATCAGATTAATAGCGCCGTTAAAGCGAAAAAATTCTGAATGAAATATAATATTTTTGATTTTTTTTAAAATGACAGGACTATTTGGGGTTGTACCAATCAATTATTTTATGCAAGCAATTCGGGATTGGTTCATCCTTCTGACGCATACCCAGTTTCATACACACAACGGCGCTACCGACAATAAGTGGTAAGAAAATAGAATTTCAAGACAACTTTGAAACGTGAATTTATTTACAGCCTAATACGAATTACATTAAGTACCTCCGAATCTATTAAAAGTACAATATGCGACAGAACCATGAAACTTTTCTTATAGCGTGTCGCAGTCGCCTGTTCGCCGACAAGTCGCTAAACTTACTTAAGTAAACCATCACAACCATACGGACATATTAAAACGAAATTACACGAAAAATTAATTATTCGTAAAAAATAATGATAACAGATTGAGCTGAGAGTTTTTAACCCAAGAATTTATAGCTAAAAACATTGTTCACTATTTAACATTATTATCTATATTACTGGCAATTAGAATTTGTGACATTCTTGTCCTAAAATCACTGAGCTCTATGTTGCATTGCTCTAATCCCGTTTCGGACATGTTCTATGTTACATTCCTGACGGACACAGCGTCCGTCAGAAAAATTAGAAGGGAAAGAAGTCTAGACAATACCTGAACCTAACAAATATTTTATTTATTTTTGTTAAATTATGAATATACTTTGAATTTTTATTTTATTTTAAACTACTCAAAAAACGCGATTATCCTTTTTATATTTCAAGTTTTTGAGTTAAGGGCAGTTATTTTTTACAATGATTACTTTAAATTCGTATTGCATTGAAGAAAATTTTGTCTTAGGAAAAAATGAATCTTTTGGATTGTATCTTTCTTAAATTAACATTATAGTTGGGAAGAAAACGGCAAAACAAACAAAAATAATATTTTTTATGAATATGAAGCAAAATGCTTTAATGCTTTCGTATTTAAAATAGAATCACGTGGATACAGAAAAGGTTCATGGGCATAGACAGTCATAGAGCTCAGTGTCTAAAACGAATTACAATTAAAATGTAGTTAATTTATGTGTACTCATTTGCATTTATTTGGACAGAAAGAGATTGTCGCGTACCGCGGCGGTGACGGTAATGAATAACGCGTAGCTTAGTGACGATCTGCTACTTACTCACAATCGACATCGATATCAATAAAATCATTTAATTTACAATAATTTATTATTTACAAAGGCCGCGTTTCACCGCGCCATAATGCCCAACTCCGTATAATATGTACACTATATTTAAAGAACATAGAGTTTCTCTCATTAGCTACCGAATCACAATTCAAATATTTGAGTAATTGACAACGGTGGACAAACATGCGCCGGAGCACTTAAGCATTATTACTTTACTGAAATTTGTACTTTGCTCTATATAAGTGTTTAGGTGTGTTTGGTCCATGCAGTCACTGTCCATGGTCCGCGTACATGCCGTTCTTGCAATAAGGGAGGCCGCACATTGGCTACTATTGCTCGAACAACAGAATTGCTTTGCTAGATTTGCACTGATACCGCACATTGGCTAACTATCGCGGGATCAACGCGTTTCGTCTACGTTCGGCGTCCATGTTGTCGTCCATGTTTGTTGTTGCTTGCGACAACTTCGCAACTTCACAGACGCTTTGATCGCTCTAACGACACAATAGTCTCTTATGCAACAGTTCTATAGTGTACGTCAGGACAGTGTGTCTCCCTAAGGGCCGTCCCATACGACCCGCGATATATCGCTCGATATTATTGCTTAGAGAGACCGAGGTGTGATTGGTAAAGTCTTTAACAATCTTATAGGGTGATAACAACATCGCGATTCGCAACTCGATAGACTGTTTATGTATTCGCTATTAACATTAGGGTCCCAAGCGATCTCATACAAAATGAACTAATGACAAAAATCTCGGTGCGAATATATCGAACGATAAGTCGCTGCAATGTATAGGAGGCTTTTAAATATTAATGGTCAACATTTTAACTGTTCCCAAACAAACTTCAATAGACAAAATCTCAAGAAATAACGCGTTGTTTCATACTCTTTGTCATTTAAACACTTCAATCACAAACAAACTTATCATCGCAATTAACTTCTAATGAACATTTTGACTTTCAACTTTGCACTTAAACTATAATAGATGGCGGACAACTAATCACGGAAACAACTGAAATTAACTACAAAAAAGTTCATGCAAAATAAGATTTCGATGTGTTTGAGTAATAAAAATGTTTAAACAACGCATTATTTATGAGATCAATGCCATATAAGTATGTTTTAACAATATGATACTACTATTTTTTGACCTTAAATCTTTTGTCCAACTTATGGGATCCAGTCAGCTTGATCATTTATGCAGGACCGTGTCTAGTTATTTCAAACAAGCGCGCAATTGTAAAAATGAAAGAAAATTAATTGTAACTATTGTGGTTGTATGACGTGTAGAAGACATTCCCAAGTATACCGAGGTTAGAGGCAAAAATAAACAAAAAATAATAGAAACATAAAAAAATTAATGACAATTTTGCCTGTAAAATCGAAATATTTTTTTGTCTTCATCGTGAACAACCAAAATTGACAAGCATATTTTTTATACAAAATTATATATTTTTTTATTTTAACTGAAACCCTTTGAAATCATTTGAGAAAAATGCAGAAGTATCAAATTATTTATTACCAAACATATTTAGTTCATTTTGGAGCTTGTATCGTAAGACTGCATTATTCTCTCGTGTGCAAATTGGAACATACTTTAGAATATAGAAATATATTATGTGCATAATAGACAATGTACTGTGAAAATTATCTTTTATTATATCTATTTTGTTTTCGTTTTTAAAATTATTAAAAATTCGCTAAAACAAAATCAGCTGCCTTCTAAGTTGCCAAATTAAATGGCATTCGATACATAGGAACTGCAACAATTACTTCAGGAAAGTATCAAGTGTGAAATCTTCAACTTATTCATTTAAGTCAGATTTAAGTATTGTGTGTTAAGATTAAGTTAAACCGTTAGAAAGCAGCCGATAGGGTTGTCATTTTAAAATTAAGCAATTCCAGTTAAAAGGATGACTGTTAAGTACAATATAAACTCACAACAGCTGGCTTAGATCACATTTTTTTACGTATTAAAAATTCCAAATCATATTTTTATGTATGATGTTCACTGAAAGTTATGCACAGTTAAGTTGGTAAGGCTGCTTAATTGACATCCCGTGTTAATTGTGTCATGAAAGCTTAAGTACATTGGTATCGTTTTGTGAATATATCACCATTTTTTTCACAATTTTGGTATTCCTTTATAACATTTGAAAATGTTCTATGATCGGCACATGTCCACACATTATAAGTATGAGGCTCTATATCGACGTCCAATCCGTGACAGCTGTGTCTCTTTAGTGGCATAAGTCATATAAATCTAATATTTAATTGAAAATATTCCGAAGAAAAGTCAAGGGGTTCTTTTCCAGTCCAACCGCTTCCTGTTTGCAGGGCGAGACCTCGTCAACTGTTACGGACCCGGCTCGTACGTCACATTCTATACAATACAACCCATTCATAGACACACTCGTTGTACGAATACATTACAAAGAAAATATCAAGTACAGAAATAACTCCAAATGATCACTCGACAAACTCGTCATCAACGAAACAATAAATATAGAATTTCATCTAATCAATTAATTAATTAATTACAAGTAATTTCAACGAAAATTTCAAACACCCCCAGTTTAATCGAAACGATATTAACGTCATTAGCTATAAGTCACTTCAGTTTCAGTTGGAATTCACTTAAAGAAATAAAACTATCAAAAATAACTTGGCTCGCGTTTAAGTCCTGCGTCACGTCCGAAGCTAGCACCTTCCCTTTAGCAATTACATAATACTAACTACTGACTGCGAGTACGTCCGGAGGAGAGCGGGCGCCGGACGCGCCTCCGACTAGAAGTACCGCGCGGCCGCGGCACAGGCCGGTGCGCGGCCGCGCGGCCTGTCTCACCTCGCGGCGCAGGCCGCCGGCGTATCACAGGCGCTCAGTGGGGCGCGGGCGAGTCCTGCCCGCGCGCCATACACTAACTCGTCGGCACCAGCAGCCGGACGAAACTCTCCTCGCTCCAGCCCCAGTCGTCGGGCCATGCGTCTTCCGGCGGATCCAGCGCCGACCGCGACGACAGGCTCAACACCGAGCCCCAGTCGATGGTGCGCTGCTCCTCGTCGCCGTAGCCCGAGTCCCGGTCCGGAGGGGGCGGCGTGGGGAAGGGCGTCGCCCGACCCGCCGCCGGGTCTCGCGAGCCGAGCAACTCGCACCGAGCCACTCCGCCGTTGACGCACGCGGCCTCGAACGGCGCCTCTTCCGCGTTCTCTCTTTCCATCTCTCTTTCTATGCTGCGCAACGTGTTGCACACTAGCACCGAGCGCCGGAGCGAGGGATCCGCCGTCTGGCGGAAGCGCGCCAGCTTCAGTGCGCACAGGTTCATCATCTTGACTCGCCTCTCGCGGTAGCAGCGGCGGGAAGCGCATCTTCCCGCGGCGCGGCCGTCGCAGCACGCGCGTGCTGCGGCCCCGCCCAACTCCAGATAGGACTTGCCGTTCTCGGCGCGAATGGTGTCGTGGGCGCCGCACCATCCGCCGCACCAACGCCGGCGGCACGCTCGCCTTTCCTCCTCCTCCGTCCGCCAGCAATCTCCACCGCCGGCACCGGCGGCGACGGCTTCGAGCCGCGCTATTGAATCTTCCCAACGGGCGACTTTGCCGCCACCCTCGCACGGGGAGACGGCACGCCGTTTGGCGCCGCACCCGCCGCCCGAGCCCTGCAATTACGAAAGCAATCCACATTATCCCTTTGTCCTCTAGAAAACAACGTGTAAGTTTTGTTCAAATAAGTGAAATAGTAATTGAAATGAAATTCGGCATTTAGTTTATCGAGGCATTAAAGTATTTGCAAAAATGCTAGGTTTTCAATGTTTTCAACAACTGGAAATTGGAATTCTCAGTCTCGTAAGACTGAGAATTTTTATTCCAATTCCAAGCTTTTCAGAATTTTTGCAAAAATATGTTTAGAATGATCATTATTACTTTAGAATGATATTTGGTATTGAAATCAGCTAATAACCGTTCTGGAATATTTTTTGGGTTATCCCAAAAAGATTGCATTTTTTATTAAAAATTTTAACGAAAAACGAAAAATTTCATTTTAGTTTCCAATTGCTTTCATCTTTTTCCTAAGTACTAGAATTTTTGTAAAGGAATATTAGCTTTCTCAATCTATAATCCTACTGCATAAATACAATAATTATAATATAATAGCGCGTGTGGGTTGGCATGGCACCGAAATACGCTGCTCCACTTCGCTTCTACCGCTCATCTATCCAACCGACCTATGAAAGTACCGTAAGAGATCATGGCAGCATATTCTTGTATTCCCCGACGAAAATCGTAGCTTTAAAATTCTATCCGCTGTACAAAAGCATTCGGCAAAGATAAGGAGAATAATAAAATTCGTTTCCGAAGAAAAAATGTAGAATAGAGAAGAGCGGCATACGGGCTTATGGTTGGGGTATGGGTACCTGGATGGGGCTGCTCACATTGTGTATTTCCAATGCGACGACCCTTCGCTTTTTTTGTATCACAATGGGTACCCGGGGCGCAGCCCCAACTTAGAAATTTGGTGCAGGTAAAGAATCGTGCTTTGCAACGCTGCTTTCGGATTTTGATGGTAACCGGCATAACAATTTTGAAACGTTACTCCGTGAGTAAAGAATTTTTGTAATCACTAAGAGCAGCTGTATGCGTATGCGTAAACTCTAATGAGTACCTTAGACTTTTCTATTTTTATATTATATTATATATACGGCCGGCGTCCAGTTTAAAGACAGAAATATTTTTTTTTTGCAATACTTGGAGCGTTATACACGTCCAGGATCAAAAATAAAGTGGTTAAGGCAACGTCCACCGGGCAGCCGGCAGATGCCCCTGCACCTGTCGCGACAATTGGGTTCCACACGCGCCTGCGAAACTAGACAGTATCTACATAAACTACACTTTTTCATACAGTATGTTTACATAATATGAAACCTATGAGTACAGGCTCGCTACGTAATAAGCCTTCCAGATTATTCAACTCCGCACCAAATTTAGTGCTGAATGAATTTTATTTCACCAGATTAGACATCTTATCAAATTCGATGTGTACTAAATCATTCAGTAAAATGATTTTATAGGGCTGTTTTAATATTCTTATAGTGTAACATTGCATAGGTAATTAGGTAGCTACTTTAATTTAAGTTCTATACTTTTTATTTCCTTTCTAAGCTTAGTACAAGAAGTAATAGTACATCTTTTTAATTTCTTTTTTCTAAATCATTATTATTACAATATGGAAATCGTACAGAACATAATACCTACTTACCTATATCCTCAGATTATTAAAACAGACCTATATCGATTAAAACGTCTATTGGTGTTGTTGAAGATGACATTGCCTCGACCCACAAGGCCCAAGGCTTCTATTTACATAATGTTACTTTTGAAAGTAAGTAGTCTATGCAAAACATTATAAGTATGAAAAATATATTAAAAATAAAAAATGTTTAAAAACAATGTCCTAATTTATTCATTATCCATTTACCGGCTGGTGTTACCAATGCTGAAAGTGAGTTAGGGCGCGCAAAGTAGTTTCACTTCCAATAGACTTCCAACAAGAACATCTAAAATGTGATAGGATTAGCTAAGATTAAATTGTACAGAAAGATAAGGTTGGCTCAAGTGTAGGTAGTTTACAAGGAAACGAGTAGAAGGAAAATGAAAGATTATGTGCGAATGCACAGCACAAAACATAAAATGCAGCTATGCCACAAGTCGGGGCAGAGTGCCGCCAACGTTGACTCAGCGGCCACTCATCGCAACGCTGCAAATAATCATTAACTCGGCCGCCTCGACAGCTTTGCGTCACCCCTTTATCGCTTCGCGGAGAACGTGTCGCTCTTGTGCACTCGCAAACATTGCACACCATCTCGCCAAGTTTAATAAAGAAAATTGACTGTGGACTCCAATATGCAGACGATCCACGGCGACCGGCGTCGTTATCGCGAGGCAAACAAGCGGTATAGCAGTCGTCGCATCGCAGCGCGGGCGCTCATGAAAATAAATTTAGTAAATGACGTCGCTCGCCGTGCGACGTTGCCGCCTCGTGCCCTGGAACGCGGCTACGAGACGTTGCCGCTTCGCTCGCTCTTTCTAATCTTGTCGTAAAGTTCTTTTTCTGATGCGCACCGCGTAGCTCGTTCTCTCCGCTCGAAAACTTGGAAACGTCTGACGTTTATTTTATCGCTAGCTAGTCTCGAATGCGCGGCATTTTATAACCGTACTGTCTCTCTAGTCTAGCTATATAACGTAGAGCTAGACGAGTTACTGCTTATTCAAAATTACAACTATAAAGAATTCCACTGTGCACACCGCATTCGAAGCGTAGTATTCGACGGTGCGGTTGAGCGGTGTGCAATTCTCGGGCTTGCGAGGTAGGAAAAGTTTTGTCAGCGAGCCGATTCGAACGGGGACTTTCTATGGCATTGTGGAGTTGGAATAGATGGCGGCACAGCACGGCATTGCTTCACAAAGTCACAACGAGAGCCAGCCGCACCGAGCTAGCGTGCAGGGTCGGCGGTGAGGCATGAAGTGGGGAGGGGAGAGAGAGGCGTTCAGAGGGGCCGCAGCGGCCGAGGGGCTGTCTATCTGTGTGCGTTCGTTTCTATTGCGCACTGCACGCACACAGACACCGCATAATAACATCGAGCAGCTCGACTCGGTGCGGCGCGCGGCCTGGCTTGTTCGCCCTATACCTACGCCGATGAATGTTATAGCCGACTTTATATCGGGGTAGGTAAGCAGCGTGGGGTGCAACTCTGCATTACGGGTAACGTTGGACGTAGCAAATTCAAACTAAGCTTATTTTGCCATAATATTTTTAACAGAAGATAATTAAGATATTTCCATGTCAAACAAACGCATCAACAAAATTCTCAAATGTCCTTGAAACTTTCAGGATTTATTTATAGAATTGTTGTTATAATTTCCGCAAACACCCACGCTTACGGGACTGTTTACAATTGAGCTCCATGGAAGTTTTCGTTTTTCATTTCATTCATTAATTTTCATAATAGACGGCGAGAAGTATAAGAAAAAATCGAGGGAATTCCATAATCATATATAGTATAATATAAAGTATCGGCGGCGGCGATCAAATAACCGATTAGCCTTTACGTTCCTTTTCAGTACAATGGAGCACGTGATCGATGTTTGATAATCTCATTCATTCAGCAAAAGGGCTGTTATGAACCAGTTAAATAACTTCACTTGTTCTTAACAATGTTTATAACACCCTTTTACAACCTGTACTCGAGTAATTTCAAGCAAACAGGATTTTTTTGTTCTTCCTTAGTGAGTAAAGAACAATGCGTACCTACAAAAAAATTGAAATTTTAGTACGCTTTCTTTGTTGGAACTTCACTTACTTTTTAAGCTTATTAGTGATTTTTTTTATTTTAATAGCTACTGAATTCTGTAAGATTTTGAGCTATTCTTTATCAATACATGGCTCAACCGTGGTAATCATTTGAGATTTTTCTTTCCTTCTTATTATTGTGGGATCTCTTTGTCTTTACATAATACCTACCCAAGAGGAGTATCTACTTGACTTACTAAATATATATTACCTACTTTAGTTTACTAACTATTTACTAAAGATATAGTAGTTATATACTCAAGATACTTTAGTGCCTACTAATATTGTATTTACTAGTAAAATTGTCTCCAAATCCCTCCCTGTAAATGTGTCATTTAAAAACGCTTTACAGTTATTCAGAAATGAAGCATTGTTTGTCTTAAATAAGTGTATAAGTAATATAAAGTGAGCCGAGCAAGAAGGCAGAGTTGAGAGTTGGGCTGAGCGGCGACAGTGGCGTGGCACGCACATTTCCGTGAGCGGGCGTCGGGCGAGTGGCGAGGCCGCGGGCCCATGTGTGCGTTTGTGCGGACACACCTCATGTGCCTGTGTGCGCACATAACCAGTCCCACATCCTGTTTGGTGGCCCGTCGCTTGCGCAGCTTCGCCTCATGCTTCTACGGAGCTTTTTATTTCACGCCTCTGGCCAATTCCAGCCAGCGTGTGATAGATTTTAACAGCAGTGAATTGATGTTTACGCATTTCTGCTACTGGTTTATTGAAAATTTATGTAGAATAGGTACATAAATATTGATTAAATTCTAGACTTTATCAAAGACAAAAATTAAGGAAACACAGCTCCAAGGCGTCTAGTGGGTAGTCATCACTCATCATCATCATTAAGTCGTAGGACGTTCAATGCTGGACATAGGCCTTAACTTGTCGATGGACCTAGTAGATTATGAAAATTCATTTTTTGTCCATACTTACCTACTATCTTGTAACGGTTAAGACTTCACCGTTCGTCTTGACAGACTATCAAAACTACTAAGTCTAGAAAACAATTTGGAAAATAAGTTTCTTTTACAACGTACCTAAACATCTGCTAGAATTTTTTTTTTAAATTTCGACTCCTTTCGAAGCCAAGACGGAGGTAGGTCGCTAATATAGGTATGGAGTATACCTATTAGACTTTTAGACCCTATCTATTAGTCCCTATTTCAATACATGTTTTGACGATTTCTTGTACCAAATTTTCCTTACCGAAAAATAAATAAATTTAAAACTAATAAGATTGAATAAGCTCAATCCTGCTCAATCAAAAGATTTAAGTGTTTTATCTTTCGCTTGTTCCACAAGTTATATCGTTGTGAGCATAAAAAGTTTCATATATAAAAGTATGCCATAACAGTGCATGGTAAATTGTATGGAATTAAATGCAAGCATTGCGGCATTTTGTTATGAATGCGTGTAACGTCGAACACCGTTATAAATAGCGCTAAGGATTTCAAGGTGACGAGTGTAAAGGCGAACAGGTTGAAAGGCAAACAAAAGGAATCCCTCACGAATGTGTTCCCGCATAAAAAGCGGGGGTATTCCCGAAACGTGGTAGTTATTTACAATGCGCGACGGGCTCGTGCGAGACGTTATGCGCTTAATATGATGAGCCTCTTGCGGCCACTCGTTGCGATGAAAGGGAAAATTCTAGTTTTTGTTGGTGAAGCGCGAGATGACGCACGGTTCCCCGAACACCGCCTCTGGCACTGGCTGAATGTTTGGAATGTCGGAGTGTCGGACGGACTCGACGGGCGGATAGGTGCAACGCTAAACTATACGCAGAACGTGTTTCCCCATAAGACCATCACCGCTCTTTTATAGTTGTTCATATTGTTCAATTCTATTACACATCGTTCTATTCTATAAGTGCTGAGTTTAAAGTACATCCAAACAATTTGCCAACATGACAGGACAGACACAGGTTAAAATCTAAGCCCATGCGTCAACACGATGCTGTAACGGTGAAAAATGAATTTTTATTTCGCAGGTCTCAGACAGGTTGACATGACAGTCGACTTTACAATGAGCAACTACAATCGCCTATTAACACAAGAAATACCACAGTTGCTGCAAGTGCGTTGCCGACTTAACATTCTATTTTTGTGTCTAGATATTGAATATTACTTGAAACTTGAAGATATGTACTTACTAAGAGAGTTATGTGTTAGTTTTTCTGTTTATCAATAGCGATAAGGTGATAAGCAGATTCGGCGGTGCATTGTGCATTTTTGTTAACTGAAAGCGGTTGGAACAAATTATGAGGAGAACGTACGTGCGAATAAAATGGTATATAATATCAATCAGCGGCGCGGGGCAACCGCGTGTGCTCGAGATAATAAATCAGAGGTGGCGGGCAGATTGTGACGTCACTGGCACGTATCTGAGAATCCCCGGAAGAGAGCGAATAAAATAAAAATGTCACGTAGCGATCAGCTGTCGGCTGTCGGGCTGTCGGGCGGGCGGCGTGCGGCGTGACGGCGGGGTCGCGCCGCAGCGATACGCATAACGACGCCGCAATAAAACTTATTTTTATGTTTTTCGCTCACAATGGCCGCGCGAAGGTCGAGCTATCTAAATGGGTCAATACACTCGGCGTAGTACGAGCGCGAACACGTGTTCCCGCGTTTGTAAATAGCGAGATATCGGCCGATTGTTGCAGTGATTAATGGGGGCGCGTAATGACTCGGCAACGGCGCGCCCGCCGGTCGCTCTACGCCGCGATGCTGCCACGCCACACTATATTATTCGCTAGCCGAGATAGTTTCCAACGCATTCCAGCACCGTGGGCGACATTAGGACGAAGGCCAATGTCAAGGCTGCACTTAGGCGCCCGCTCGTGCTAATCGCTCGTCCGTCGCGAGCAATTTTACATAATAAGGGAGCAACCACATTTATTCAGCTTTTGTCCATAGAAAATACCCAGTTTTGTATGGATATTCATACGCGTCCGTTCAGCTTAAAGCGCCTGTGACGATAGATTACTGAAGATTTATCTTGATTTTATTGTAACTTGTTAGGGAGTAACTACATTTATTCAGCTGAATTCAGCTTTTTTCAATAGAAAACAGTAGTTTTATATGTAAACTGAAAGCGTTTAGGGAGCTCCCATGACACCACCGGCTTGAACCACTAGTGGAGCAAAAATGTACCGCCAGTGGTGCAAGCCGGTGGTGCCAAGGGCCCTAAACGGCTGAAAAGGATGCGTGTGCCGTATAAAACTGCTATTTTCTGTTTTCTATGACCTTCTTGCTTCTATGGATTTCTGTTCTTGCTGTTTTCTATGGATAAAAATCTGAATTGAGCTAAAATGTAGTTACTCCCTTACATGTCTTATTTTATTTTTATAATAAAAATACGCAGCTGATAAAAGCGGAACTAACGGAACTCGAATATAGCTGAATAAGCGTAGTTATTCCCGAAGCATTTAAGTAATATTTAACAATAATAAGTAAGTATTAACTTTCCACGATTGAAGTTCAAAGAAGATTATTCGTATAATACGTATTATTCGTAGGTACCTACTTACGAATAATACGAATGTATTATCTTATAAAAATAGGTACTTATGTACAAGTAATTACGGAATTGTAATTTCGTAAGAAACACCTGTGCCAGGCAGTAGAAGTCGACTGGGCGCGTACGGCGTATCGGCTTTAGCGTAAAGGCAAAGGGTGAGCGGTCGGTTGTAAATCTGTGCGGACGTCATCGACAAGTTGCCGCGATAAGGGCCGAGGTCGTGTTATCAATGGCGGCATCTCCATACGCGCACGTGGCGCCCGCCGGCCACGACATCTCGCGCCCATTCACTATGAAGACGCCTCCCGCACCACCCCGCATCCCCCCTAGCCCCCGCCAGCCCCCCCGCTACCCGCACGCACCCCCGCGCCCTACGCGGTGCATCCGTGCAACAAGTTAGGGCACAGGTTCCGTCTTGCAAGGAATCCAGGAACACGTATCTATCTACGCGGCGGAACCGTCTAACGATCCGCTCGACTATGAAACGACTGGGCGCTCATTGGAATTGAAAATTTCTTATAATATGCATTTTAATATAATATTATGTTATTAAATTCTATTCATCTGTCTATAAGTAGTTTAAAAATCGTTTGTCCTGTCTGACTATCAACGAAGAACAAAAAATACTATAATAAGTATAGAAAGCTAGAAATCGCGGATCATAGGTTTATTTTATAACGTAAGCTCCGATATGACAGGATTTTTGAAAATTTCAACTTCGTGTGAAGTCGGGGGCGGGTGGTTAGTTAATAATAAATGGAAAAATAATCAGTCTTGTTAGAGTTGCACTAAGTATAGAATCGGTTTGGATGGAATTTGCAAAGAATGCTGTGTTATCTTTCGGAAGCACCATACAGGCAATGTAGTTTTTTTTTTTCATATTTTTCTTTTATAAAAGTTCCCAGTTCAATAATTAATTTAAAACGATATTATATAAGCATCGTTTGAATAAAATCTCAGTATAATCTCGAATTTTTTTGAGATTTGACTGTGGCGTAAACGTTGAAAATTAACAGCGACATTCCATGAGGAGAGAGATTTCCCTTCGCACGAAGGAATATTTCATCCCAATATTTTTTATTTAATATGTTCAAAAA
The DNA here is from genome assembly GCA_945859745.1 of Synanthedon formicaeformis. NCBI lineage: Eukaryota > Metazoa > Arthropoda > Insecta > Lepidoptera > Sesiidae > Synanthedon > Synanthedon formicaeformis. The sequence continues at coordinate 6,562,266 of OX243970.1, forward strand.
TAAATAAAAGTCGGAAATATTTGTTAGGAAAATTACAGTGTCCAAATTATTAATTTTTTTTTTGCTTGCCGATTCAATATTTACTTTACAGAGGAAAACAGGTACCTAACATAGTGTTTAGATTTTTTTTAATATTAAATTGCATTTGATTTCAGTTTCAAATATAGCATTTTTACAATTACATATACTTAATTTAACTGTTTTACAAATTGAATATATTAGTCTTTTTAAATGTTGTGTGCGGCGTAGCTAGTTTAAAAGAGATCATTTTACCGGTCAGTTAAACGTATTTAAATTGAAATAAAAACGTGTGTGAAACAGCGTATTGAAATAGATTTGGAGCGTCGTGATGCCCAATTAAATATGGATGTGATTGAAAAACGCGTGTCCGGTAACGAGCGTGTACATAATTGGTGGGCGGCGGGCATAACTGGGCCCGGAGTGACCCAGTTGCCGTTGCCTGGCGACCCCGGGCTGCGGCTGGGTAGCCCCCATCCCCAAACCATCCCATCCATCCCCCGCCGCCCCCGCACTAAATAACCTGCCCGAAAGCGACACCTTAACAAAGGTCGTTCAACCGTCACAGAAACAAGTGCGACACCGATTTTTCGCTAATTTATATATACTTTTAATTATATAACTAGCTAGTGCCCGCGACTTCGTCCGCGTTCTGGATGAAAGGTACCCTTTGTCCTTTCTGGTGTCCCAGACAACGTGTACATACAAAATTTTATGGTGTTCGGTTCAGTAGTTTTTACGTGAAAAAGTAACAAACAAACAAACTCACATTCAAATTTATAATATTAGTGAGGATTAGTAAGGATAGGATAGGATAATTATATTAGGCTGATGCCCCCGACTTTGTCCGGTTTGAAAAATAAAAAATATAACGCATGACATCTTTATCGGTGACGACGGTTGCGCCGCCACGGCAACAGTGGCTCCCAATTTTTTAAAAAAAATTCAGAATAAAAAGTACCTTACATATTAATCCAGGCAATAAAGTAGGTATCTGTGTGCCAAACCCTGCACAGTGCATACAGATCAGAGTCAGTCAGAGTCGGCCTGTCAGGAATCAAACCCGGGACCAAGTAGTCATCAAAACCATATCAATGCCGAACCAAGATGCAAGTTTCCTAAGGAAGTTATTCATTTTCTACAAATGCAGCCTGATAGCCAAGTTGACAAGATTGGTAAGTATCAGTTTTACATTTTACAGTGTATACCAAACTATAACTAATTAGCGATTTTAAATATTAAAGTCGGGCCCCGGTTCGCTAGTTTTATAGCCGGGGCCGGGGCCGGGGCCGGGTAGCCAGACAAAGGCGGACAGCGACTTTATTTTTACTATTTAGTAATAAATATTTATTAATTTATCCTTTAATTAAGGGTCCTTTAATGTGTTAGTTTTTTTCTGGAGGGCTGGTAGCAATAAAATCACTAAATCATTTTTAAGACAAAATGTTGCAGACAGGCTATCGTTCTATTCGATGTTAGAGGTGCTTCCATCACCTGAAAAGCAACATCTGTGGGAATGCAAGTGCACTGCCGACCCTTAAAGAACAAAGAGTGGAATGGGCTCTCTGAAATACTCAAAATTACTTATCTACATTAAAAGATAACAAAATTAGATCATTTCCGGCTTCAGCACATGTCCGACGACAACTATCCCATAAAGTAAAAGTGGAGAAACTAATTAACAAAGTTTCAAATCATCAAATGTAGACTTTTTTAGCCTTTTCGCGTAAATAACGCAAACCTGCGAGCGAATAAATTTAATTGTTATAAGCCGCGTTCGCTAGCTGCGCCCCCCTTTAAAGACGACTCGCGGGGGGTGATTCAGGGAGTTCACCCGACTGAGTTGTATTTCTCCAAACTTGTACCTAAATTTCACTTTCTCCGAAGACGTTGTGCGTAGACTTACCTACCTACTCCGTCTCAATATATAGACACATAGGTATATTCCTACATGGCTACTATCTTTATTTGAAAACTAGTTACCAGCTCCCGGCTTCGCCCGGGGTCAATTTTATATATACAAACCTAAGAATTAAAATCGGTTGAGGGGTTTAAGAGTCCATAGAGGAATATACTTCATTGATTTTTGTATAATATACTTCTATAGAATAGAATTGAACGTTTGCAATAATTAATCCCACACATCTACATAATATAGTACCTATGGCAAATAGTGATCTTTACAGCACACATGACTGACTTTTTTTTTCCTTCTGCTAAACACCGATGCAACGAAACATGCCTCTCTGCTCAGTGCTCACCCTCGACGGGATGTCGCGTAGTTATCTTAGAGAACCCTAACCGAGTAAAACATAAAAAAACGCACGTCAAAAAAGTCCTTCCACTGACAAAAACTCCGCCGTCTCCTCGCCCACCCTGGAGTTATAAAACGGCGTAGGTGGGCGGCAGGCCTACGAGAGGTTTCCGACCCTGTCCCCCTGTCTTAGAGCCTAAAGCGCTTCGTGCACGAATGCTTACACACAGACGTGGAATGACTGAAAGCCGAGCACACGAGCGTGGAAGCTTTAGCGAAATGAAAGCCGACTCGCTCTTAATTCACCAACACATAGAAGCGGCGTACTGCCGTCGATATAGCGCCCCCGGCTGCCGCCCTCGCTCGCCTGCCTCCACAGCCGGGCATAAATAAGGGAGGCAAACTCGGGTTAACTAAGAGAGTGGGCACACCCTCGCCAACGCCGGGAGTCGGGGGTCTGTGGCGAAGGACGAATTAAGGAGATGAGAGAGCACACGTTCTCGAGACGCGCCACCTCGCGCCAGTTAGGGAATTAAGAGGGCTGCGTCGTTGTCATTGCAATATTTGTACCGCTTCCAATTACCACTGAAACCTTCATTACTTTTCAGCGGAATTTAATTAGCTTTTTCCACGAGAACCACAGTTTTCGAATAGGTATAGTTATAGTCATAGATCTCGAAATACATCTTTAGACTTGTATCCTTCAAAACTTATAGCAACGGTTTCTCAGCCAGCAATAATACAGGTGAAATTAGTTGGTTTCTAAGCAAGATATTATTTCCATAAACACACCGCCTCCAGGCCGCCTACGAGCGCGGTGACGTCATAGTTGCGTTTTCACAGCACGTGAGACGAGAACGCGACATATAAATTACAATCTATTTCCCAGTAGAGTTAAGGTTCGTTTTTCGTGAAACCGACGGTGGTTCTTTGTCTTGCTGATTAAAGTTAGGCGAGAATGTGCCGTACTCGGTGGGCGCAAGGTTGGTTTTGATAAAATTTTCGTGTGTAATAATGTTCTTGGAGAGAGGGTGGGTATAAATTTTCCATGGGGGCAGACGGGGCGACGTCGCGCGAGGGCGCCGCTGACTCACGGCACGGCGGCGAAGGTGGGGGGCTCGGTTGCCGGGGGACCGGGGTTCGGGGGCGGCTACATATTGTAAGTATCTAGCACTCACATGTCACAAAGTTTTCTTCGCATCTGGAAACTTTGTTAACGTCAACCGAGCACGTGGCCTTAACAGATATTCATACACGTAACCGTTAGGCGAGACGACAGACGCAAAGCCCTAAACGACATTACTCGAACTTCATTGACTCGCGGATCCTTAACAAATTACATGGGGTTTATCGAATGAAAAGATTTCAGACATCGACCTCTACATAGAAGTCGTTGATTTCAGCTGATATAATGAGAACGTTTTTTGTAAGGTTATCATTATTAATTAGTTTTTGTTGGAAAAATACGTCGTATGAAAGGTAGATAATAAAAATTGCAAGTAATTATTTACATCAAAAAGTATTATAAAATTCAAATGTGATACAGTTTTGTCGCCAGATGAAAGAAAACTGTGATTTATGATTATTGCATGTAGGTTGCAATCTATGAAGTAACTATTTTGTGTCTTTTCTTGCAGTCTTTTCTTTCGTTCGCTTGTTGTGTACCTAATTCTTGCTAGGTACAACTATTCTAAACTATCTGGTTCCCGTGACTTTGTACACATTGAAAAATAAAAGTATCCCATATGTTAATCCACATAATAAATTACCTGTGTGTTAAATTTCATCCAAATATATTGAGAAGTTTGGCGTGAAAGAGTAACATCCATCCATCATAATTTTAGTAATAGGCTATACATATATTTAATTGAGTCTTAAATATAATAGTGAATACAAAATAATGTGTCTTGTGCAATGTGAGGAAATAATGAAAATACTTACAAAGATATCAAAAGGTGGGCAATATATCGAACGCGTTACATCGTCCCGTCACCTTGAGCTGTGATAACATTGCTCTGTGATAAGAGCCGATAACTGCCGCAACACGCCTCTTACAAATAACTCGACACTATGTTGTAGACATTTCGTAGTTTTTTTTTTTTCGAAACACAAAAGATACGCATCGATCTTGATCGACCGTTTGTAACTGAACTGTCCTTTCTATATCAACTCTTTTATGACTTAGAACTTTGACTGTGAAAGATAAAAATCTTGTTTTTTTTTTACATTGTAATGAAAATATTCATACAAATATTTAAAAGTGACTTCTGTCTAATAAAAACAATTTTTCAATTGGAACCAGTAGTTCTTGAGATTAGCTCGTACAACCAAACACAAATATACTACAAATTATAGTACCTTTATAATACTTAATGATTTTTATAATAATGGTCTCAGAAAATTTTAAATCCAAACTTCATTATAGTTTAAATAATAAGCGTTACGTATGTAACTCACAAGACATAAAAAAATATTTTATTTTCTACAAAACTAAACAATACAAGGTGTAGCATAAAAATGCTGCTGAACCTAGGAAAAAATAAGATGGGATTTTATTTCACGTACCTACATAAAGTTCTCGATTGACAAATATATGTATTACTTACTTAGTAGGTATTTATTTGTGTGATTTAAAAAAAGATTTCTTTATTGCGTTTACAGAGCATGCAATTTTGATTGAATCGCCTTCTTCTTTGTTATCTATTCTGAGACCCCAATACTTTATAAGAATGTGATAAGACGTCGATAACAACTGCTGTGATTTGCCCGCATTTATAATGTTTACATTTTATTTTGGTAAGACTTTTTGGGACCGCCAATTCCTCTTAAATTACACAATGAATTTTGATGCGGTTTCCACTGTATTTTTGAGAATTTATTCCGAAAGGTTTGTAAACGTATGAAATGATATTTTTATTAAAAACATAAATTAAGGTAATTACAAAAAAAGAACTAATTTCGGATTCTGAGATGGCTTACGCTGGTTATGTCTTAATTATTTTAGGCGTTCAAAATAAAAAGTATACTATATATTTAATATATTAATCCCGGTAGTAAGCTATCTGTGTGCCAAATTCCATCCAATTCCGTTCAGTATTCTAATTAAAATCTAATAATTCGTTTTGAATGTGAAAATAGATTTTAAAATTTCTAGATTCTTCGATTTTTTTTAAACAATCTATTACGTATATAAGAACAGAAAAGTGTCGTAATTTGTATGACGGAGTTGTGAAATGGCGTGTGTTCGGTACGAAGAACTGATCTACAATGTAGCGAGGAGAGCAACCGCCCGCCGTCTTTTCCAATTATATACCGAACGGAGGGCATGTACACTAAGTACACCCAACTCCCTCCTCCTTCGAGGAAAACGCACTGGCTATAAAGCGCGGGAATTATTTTCGCGCGCAAACTTTATAAAACGCGAAACCTCCGAACGTCTCGCGTCACAGTGACAATGACGCGACGATTTTTCTCTGAAATTAAATATGGTCTTCAAATGACTGCATTGCAATTGGAGCGTTTAAAAAAATATATGTATATGTGTACTAAAAATACTCGATACGTCGCATCGCATCGCACAGTGCGCTATTAATAAAATGTTGTACTGAATTCTCGGAAATGCGCGCTACATATAGTCAGCGGTTGAATAGCGCGGGAGACAAAAGTCAGAAGCGACCCTTCCAGTACAGTAACGAACGTAGGGCCGCCCGGAGGGAGCGCACAAAGACCGACCCCCCGAATTCTGTAATGGGTTCCGTTAGCCCATTGCCAACTTGCAGATTAGGGTCCTTTCCAACTTTCCTGTCGGCTTTGTTTGCTGTACTACCCCGGGCTCGGCGAAAGAGAACTTTTCAGCTATCGGCCAGTTCGTAGCGACCGAATGTCCATTTCATTGTCAATTTTACTGTTTACCGTCAACGTGACTTTTTGTTTGTACTAGAAAAATCGATAATGAAAGTAGGTATAATAGTTTGACAAGTCCGTTGGTGATAATTATGGCTGTGATGTGCTGACTCAAGAGTACCAGATTCGAATACAACTATGACATGGATTTCAGACTCAATAATGTAGGAAATTATAATGAAAAATTTTAAACATTACGCTTTTTTATTTTAGAAAAGTTCCAAAACGGACTTGTATAGATAACTTAGCAAAAGACATTATTGATTAAAGTTTGATTAAATTTTTTTAAAGTTTTAACTATGCTTTGATACCACTTGAATATTTGATCAACCTTGGTAGTATTTAATTTAAGGTCTTAATTATGATCTTAATTGGATGTCAGGAGTTATAAAAAAATTAGTTCAATGTTGATGTTGAACGGCAAACTGCTGGTGATGCTTGCCACTTGCCACCGCTTGTAGCTGCCGTGGCCGCTTTGCCTCTTCTGTTTTGCATAAATAATAAGCGCCCCTCTCTCCCCGCAGTGTTTCCGCGCTAGGCCTATCGATTGCGGCGGCGCGAGGGAGGGCCGCAACGCCGTAATTGTCACACGAAGCGAGTTGAACTCTCTCCACCCGATATCGACTTTAACACCGCCCACTAAAAACCATTTTCCTCCGACTGAACTGTCTGATTGAATACCAAATGTGTTGATAGCCCGCTCTAAGTTTGGAGGCGGCTCGTAATAGAGCCTTCGAAGAGTCTATGACAGAGCTTAATTAGACAGGCGTGCGATGCCAACAAATGGATTTTACTTGTTTCGTGTTGCGACCCGAATTAAAGTGCAAATTATCTAGTAAAATAAACTATATTCAAATAAGCCAGCTGTTCTACTCCGAACCTAGCTTTGGTTCGGCCTAGCCTAGCCTCGCCCGAATTGTATGGAGTCACCGATGTCACTCGCAGCGCCACCTAGTGGCTAACGTGTAGGTCTGCTTCATTCCCATGTTCGACGCGTTTGATCTAGTAAAATTCGCACTAGGCCCTCTGGAGTCTACACGACGATAGGACTTGACCACCAACTTGACTGTCCACCAACCGAAACCGAATGTAAATTACTGCAAATTAACTTCATGGCTATAGGGTTGGATGAATAACTTTAAAAAAAAATCAACAAGTGCGAGTAATATGCAAGCTTTGAGGGTTCCGTATATAAAACTATCTCGCTCATAGAATTCCGATTATTTTTGTAGAAAAAAATTGCAGTTTAAAAGTCGATATTCAAACTGCAACTGTTAATTACATTTGTAGTGGGGGACGTTTGTTTTTGTCTTTATAAATATATGTTAAGTACTTATAAATGTTCTTAAATGTGCTTTACTACAAAAAATATATATTAAAACTAATGTATCAAGTATGTATTGCTTTTTGCTTTTCTTTAAGTTTAAAAGCCCCATTTCAAGCAACAGAGAAAACGGGTCTCGACAAACCAACGGACAGATGCACTTGGTTTTTCTACCAAGCCACGGAACCCTAAAGAGCAACCGAGCTGTAATGCATGCACGGTCATTGGCGTGTAATTGTGGAGGTATGATACCTGGGTGCACTGCGAATACGCGTCACGAGGGAGAGTTGATCGTCACTCTACACCTTGCACGCGCATTGCTCGCGCGAAGAAAACAATTCCGTATAGTTTCGCGCGAGTGCGCGTGCAACGTCTCCTCAAGTATAAATAGTCGTCTATCGCGCTCAGTTTTTTAGCGCGCGAGCAGAGACGAAAGTATGGAGAAAGTGGCTTGACGTCACTCACACACTGGCAGTACATGCGTGCCATACGGTGGAAGCGAAGCAAAGCCATACACATACACACAATTCGGTTGCAACATCGCGTTTAGTATGAGAAATATAACGTCGGACTGGCGATACGCTGCGCCACCTCTCGACACGTTCGCTTGCCCAACAAACGCTCTTTACATCAAACTCTTATGTCTATCGGCCTTCTTGCGATATCCATTCCATTTGACATCTGTGATTATTTCGTTTTCAGGCGTCTGTGGCGTATATAGTCTGTGTTTTTATCACTTTTGACTGTAAAGTAGACTACTTTTGCTTCACGCGTCTGTTTGTCAGGCAGGTACATGAAGGAGTATAAAGTGTAAAGTAGAGTCAATCAGCAGTGGGCTAGAACATGGTGGACCTTCTTACATTGAGAAGAGGCCCGTGTTTGTTTGTTTAAATGCGCTAAACTCAGGAACTACCAGTAGGAATAAAATAAATATATTTTCATCTGTTAGTCCAGTTCTTGAAGAAATTCTTCAAAAAGAAAGAAGGTTATTTATCATCACGCTATGACCTTTAGAAGCCAAGAAAACAAAAAAAAATCAGAGAGACACTAAGCGAAAACGAATAACGATGAGAAATTGAACGACGGGTGCAACCGCGTGACACAGCTAGTGCAATATCGAATGAAGGCTGATACAGTTACCTGTATAAAAATTGGTAAAAAAACTGAAAATTTTCTATTTAACTAAATTAGTATCTTTTAAAATGTCGAAGAAATGCAAGGCCTTCCCCAATCTGTTGATAAATTGGTCGCGATACGGGCGCTTCATTACAATATGCGGGATAAATGTCATTCGTGAGGGGTCACCTATTTGTGGTTTCTCTTTCGTACTGACTGAAGATATGAATAAATGAATCATCTCTATAAGCAACCTTGCTACTAGCACCTGTTCAAGCGCGTGTGCCACTTAACAAAAGAGACTTGTCGCATAAACACGAATTTTTATTGTGACCCATTGGCGGTTTTCATTGTCAATAATGCTCGGAACGAAATGCTTATTGTTATTCGTGACATAACAATTAGAGCTCGTGTCTGCAATCATAACAGACACAGAAAAAATATATAAATAGAGTTAACGCAATACGTCGTTTTCTAAAGGTCTTTGACATGAGCTATGAAAAAAAGGTGTTGATAATCTCAGATTTTTTTCAATACTTTTTTTTTATTTATTATTTAACGGAATGTTATTGTTCAAATGGTTTTTGCAACAATATTTACTATTAGAACGGACGCAAACATGTAGCTTAGCCAATCTTATTCAGTGCCACAGTACAATGATTTATGAGTGAGTGAGCTGTATAAAGAACATGGTTTGTTTTATTCATTAATCAAAGAAATAAGTTAGCAAGATTTTTTTATTTACTACTAGATATTGCCCTCGACTTCTTCTGCGCCTCTTTTTCATAGGTGATGAAAGTAGATGAAAGGTTTTTCTTTCTGTAGTTAAGCGTGTGAAAGCGTAGTGAAAGAAACTTGCTTTCTTATTTATAATATTAGGTAGGATATGAAATATATCAAATTGCAAGCCTTATAAACAAAATTCACATTCTGAAGTACCTTAATTTTTAGTAAATACTTTCAAAAGTATTAGCTGATTCTTTCTAAAAGTATTTCTTTTTTGTATTGAGTGAGTAGCTTTAAAAATATAAATTCTCTTCATTTATAATTTGAAAGAGTTTATTTTAAATATGGGTATTACGAAATAAATCAAACAGATTAAATTTTAAAATAGGTACACGTTGATATTTTAAGAAAGAAAGAAAGAAAGACATTTATTCACTGCACGAAGGACATTAACATGACATTACATACATTTAAATTGCCTTTGATTAATTTATTGATCTAAGTTAATTTTTTTTTTTAATATATTTATACAGTTTAATGTATATTTATTGTTTAAATATCACTTTAATATAAACGGGCCCATATTATTACAGAAAAGTTAATATTTTCATTCAGTTTAATATACATTTATTGTTTAAATATTAAATATCCTTTTAATAAACACGTGCCCATACCTATTATTACAGAAAAGTTATTGCAACGTGAAATATATCGTTTAAAATACACAATAGTGAGTTGAACTACTGTGTTAGTGTGTATTTATAATGTGTTGATCGTCTACCGCCACTGAACCGCCTGCGGGGAGCTATTAATTACATAAAGTGTGAGATGAAAAGGAAAACGATCGAAGCCGATCAGCTGATACTTGATTGATACCTACGTGCACCCAACCGAGCACGATTACACCCCGCACGCGTCCCATTCACAAACCTGTCCGGTGCCGTTATTTAAAAAAAACATGATCAATATCGTATTATTGTTTATGGTCGATTTTATCGCGCCTCGATTAATAAGGGCCGCAAATAATACGCTCAACATTTTCTTTAAAAGTTACGGTAGGTTAAGGTTAAAGCTCTTTTGTATTCGTGAATGTTTTGAGTCCGGACTTTGGTGAGCAAGTTTAATAAGAAATAGATTAAATATCATTTGAAATAATTAGTTTACTACTTTACACAGTGACGTAAGAGCAGATGCTTAAAAGGTCAGAAAGACTTAAGTAGTACCTAGCGATTTATGTCAGACTTAATAATAGTGTTAATTTCAGCTGATTTTCAAGTGAATTTAGTATAGCTAATACGTGTCTGTCTATATTAAAATTTAAGACTTCCAATTAGAAGATAGGATTCCACTGACAAGAATTACTCGGAAGACTCCCACAAATAATTGCAGTAGGCCATACTGCATAGGAATCATAAAATCATATAAATTGAAAATGCACAGTAGCAAACTGATTAAGGTAAAAAACAATTGAAACAGTGACCCACAAATGCGAGTGCGTCCTGAATGAAAAAAGTGCACTAAGTACAATTTGGAAAAAAAGCTTTATCATTTTTTCATTGCCAAAAAAACCTGTGACGTCATGACTCGACGGGTAGGGGATAGAGGGGAGATTAGATCGTCCAGGGTGGCAGTAGGGGTGCGAGGGCGGGCCTCTACTATCGGATCTCGATTCGAAACAAGATTTTTCTCGCACAAATAAATTTATATGAGAGGTAAAAAAAATACCTACTCTGAATTCCATTTAGATTTTGACAGTAAACAAATGCATAAATTATTTATGACAATCTGAAAATGTTAGCATAATGATTTCTAATGCTAAACTTATTATTATAACTTGCTGGTACTCGCGATTTTTGTTCGCGTTGAAAAGGAAAATATATGAGTAATATAACGTCTGACATCATTTCGCTGTGATGGTGGCGGCGCCACCCAAATTTTTTATAGTTTTGGACGATCCCTAACATTATTTCAGGATATAATGTTAATCCGAGTATTAAACTATTTATGTGCCAAATTTTGCCGTTTTTGCGTGAATGAGTAACAAACATCCATCCTCTCAAACTTTCGCATGTATAATATCGAAAATAGGATTACGAATTTGTACGAAACTTGGTTCATAGACTGTCCAAGTTTTGGATAATCAAATTATAGTTTTTGAAATAAAAAGATGGCGTAAGCATAGAGCCGCATGCAAAAGCTAGTTACTCAAATTGTGTTACTATAAAATCGGAGAAAAAGTCACCTCTTTGAAAATTTATATTTACCGTAATTAGAACCGTAAAATAAGAAACGGTGAATTCAAAAAATCCTTTAGCATCTCGACTAAGTCCCGGTCTTTGTTAGAAAGTAGAGTTAACATCAATAAAACAAACTAGAAAAAAGCGTGGTAGCCGAGAGCAAAGAGGGGGCGTTAGGTGGGAGGTGGATACCCTCACCCCTAAACTCCCCCACTACCTACGCCAGGGAAAAATGTCGAAACTCACACAACCCCCTCCCCCCACACTACATTACGTTAATTATCCAATTATGGAAAAAGTCTATGACATCGCATTTGATTAAAAATATAAAAGGAAGGGTAATGACATTTATTTGTAGGTGATGTGTTTTCATTTATTAAGAGTACACTCGCTCGAATAGAAAAACTATTTTAGTGGAATACGGTTAGCGAACGAAGCAGCGAATCGGGAATAGTCAATGTTTCTCGACACCCCGCCACCCCTGTGGCTTATTATGGCGGTACGGGAGCGCTACGAAATAAGAATGAATTTTTAATGAGGGCCACCCAAACGGGTGGCACAGCCGCACCGTGCTGAACCCTCCACCGAATACGCACTTAGGAGATTAGTCCCATGAGTCTGCTAGTTAACTCACTGACAACTCTCCAATACAACTTCGTAATAACAATGGCAATGGCGTCTTAAAGTTTCACCTTCATTTTTTGACAAGCACATTTTGTAACCAACCCTTTCAGAAGACCACCGTATAACAGCACGTGTGCTGTTGTGTTTCAGTGATTGAGTAACTGTCGTTCTAGCTTGCCGACTTTTACATATAATTTATAATAATGTATAACAAACTTCTTTCGACCTAATGTTATACGGGGCACAAGAAATACACGTTTTCTGGAACTCTGTGTTATTTAAACACGTCAACTATGTAGGAGCCGACCAGAAAAGTGCTTTATCAGTTTCGATAACAAATTCCATTCATTTCAAAATTCGCTAAGGCTTAGATTTGAAATAGGTATTGATTACTGATTGACATAATTGTCACTTTGAAATTTCAAAGGAAAACAGACATCATTCTACAACATACAAAGAATGTTCAAGCCATTTTAGGGTGATAAAGCACTATTTGTCGAGTTTACATAATTGAGCCATCGCTAATTAGAAAAACAATTAATATGCTTCAAAAGAGACAAACAAATCGGTACGGCATTATATTGCACCAAATAAAAACTAGTTACCTAAATGTAAGAAATGGTAGCCCATTTGACTGTAATATACTTAATATCACTGAAACAGCACAGGCTTTTCTCCATGTAAATATCCACGCGAATTGGCAGGCATATCACCTATGAGATACTTTTTTTCTAGATAAAAAGAATGTCCTTTTTTGCACCCCTAATACCTTGTATGCAAAATTTCATGATGGTCATTGATTAGTTAAGGCGTGAAATCGTAAAAAACTAACTCACTTTTGCATGTTAGGATACGATATTCTCTACATTACATTTAAATAAATAAAAAAAACATTGCAAAGCACTAATGAGAAAGGTCAAACAAAGTTAGCAAGAGAAACATTATTAATAGCGCAATTGGAACGCGTATCAATCACTGTAAAGAACGACCTAGTAAAAACGACGAGTCGTTGACCTAACAAAACAAAACAATAAATACTTACAAAGTTTTTATAGTGTAAACAAAAGAATGTAAATGTGTTACGTAGGCGCTACGTCAGCGAGGGAGTGAGGCCGCGGACGTCACGGGGACGAGCGGAAGTCCGCACTAGATATTTACTGTACCCGCCGTGGGACGGGTTCAATGTCGGGCTGCAACTATCTATCGGCCATCAATCAGCAGCCGATAGACGCGACACACGGCCGGGACACGCTCGATATACGCACACGATAGATTCCTATACAAGACTCGCTCCGACTCGAAGCAGATAACATCTTTGTCAGCTGTTCACACACAAAACGATTGCATAACGCATTAATTAATGTCCTAGGTCAGTCCTAACGATAACACTCCATTTTGTATTAGAGGTAATCACGTTTCAAACACACATTAGTGTCAGATTGCAATAACAAACTTTGACGTCTAAGTTATCGTGACTATTATATTGAGTGGTGGGCTTATTAAGACAAATTTATTATTATATTAGTGCCGAATGCTACAATCTCTTTTATATACTTAATGCCGAAAATTACTTTAGTACCTACGTCTTTACGTTTCCCAGTATTTGGTCATCCCGTCTGGTGGCAGTTATGGCAGTTATCACCCAATTAGAGAAGTTGACTTCTCTAATTGGGTGATTTATTATTAATTTATTTATTTTATTAATTTATTAATTTATTTATGATTTATTTAATTGGGTTATTTCACTGTTGACAGTGAAATAACAACATATTTTATGATTGAGGAAAGCCAGAGCACATTCCCCTATGCCTTCCCAATCCCGTATCCTTAAGATTTGCAGTGCTTATGGCTTGTGCTTGTGTTGATATGTGAATTGCTGTTATAATCTCATTACGAAATACATTACTAATCATATAACTAATGTATTTCGTCTGTTATCTATTTTATAGCTAGATGTTTTCCATATTAATGATTTAACAGTAAAAACATCGCATAATAATTTATTGTGATTTGTATAAGATCAGCGCTAATGTTGCTCCTGTTTAACGACGGCTCGCTTTTAGTACTAGACTTGAAGCGTAATCGGTTATTGCTTGTTTCGAGATCGCGAAAGCGTTATCGATATCGATGTCGATGGCCGTAGTGCGTGACTAGCGGTTGGTGTGCGGTCCGGGAGCAAGGCCGAACCGTGTTTACACTTTAACAAGTTCCGTCCTCGTGGCGGGGCACTTGTCACTCGCCTGGCGTTTCTCTACACACGTGTCTACGCAAATAATAGCGAGCCCTCACCGTTGACATTGTCCCAATTCTAAACGACTGCCGGTCCGTCTAGACGAGCTACAATGATGTACGATCAATGTACATACATATTTACCTGACACATGCAAACTTAGACTCGACACAAGCTATACTTAAATTCAGCTAAGCTATACCCACGAAACAGTCTATGCATTAGAATGTAGGTACCGAGATTGTAGAGTAATTCTTCAGTCATTTAGTTTAGATGATCAATTCGAACGCAACATTGGATTTACCCGTCGATGTAACTGGGTAATTTGCAAACTCACAACTATATTTTAAATAATATATGCAATAAATTTTATAGTGTGTAGTATAAATTTTATAGTTTTATTTTATAGTGGGACCTAAAAATTAATATACTTGTTACATTTATCTTATTTTTTCTTTAGATAAATCTGAATTGTGTTACAGCATCGCATGGATCTCGCAATACAAGCATTTTCTAAGAAAATGCTATTTCACGCAATAGAAAATAAAATAGAGTTAGAGTTATTTTATTTTTTAATTATTTTTTTCAATTATAAATGCACTTTAAGCTTTTACGGCTATAATCTTCAAGCTTTCAAGCTTAGTGTCGTCGAAAAATTATAATAATACGGAAAAATATGGTTTTCTACAAATTATAAACAGACCGACGCGAAGGCCGTCCAACGGAAGCGTTTTGTGATGTTCATCTTTATCACATTTTAACACAAAAATACTTTTATATTATTTTTAGAACAATTTATAATTATATATTGTAACTTACAAAATATATAAAATTCTGTATATTTTGTAGTTTAAAACTTTAAAAACATGTAATTTGCGTACACTATATATAAATAAAATAAATAAATATTAAATGTACTTCAATATTTGCTACTAAAGATATGCAGTAATTTTGAATTCAGTCTTGTCTGATTCCATTTATTAGAAGATGATTTTAAACCTTTTTTTTTAAATCGCTACCCTTAAATTTCCTTTAGGCTGCATGTGAGAAAAAATAAATACCAAAAGAGATTGATGACTAGCAGAAGATATATTAACGTGAGAGAAGATTGTATTCTTAAATTTGAAAAGGCTTGCAACCCTTGTGAAGGCGAGCCCTACATAGGGTGGTGCGGTCGCGAGGGGTGAATGCAATGGGGGATTCCCCCTCCGGGCTGCACAGTAGGCGCGCGTAGTAACTGCAATAACGTAAGGAGAAGTGAAAGTGTCGCGGGGCGCTTCAACCGTCAATGGGTGAAGACTCCCTTCACCCCTCTCGTCTTGTGCTCAAACTTGTACTTAATAGTAAGACGTTACTATTCGCCCGACGGCCGCTTACTCTTGTTTATCTCCATGTCTTAGCAAACAATCGTATAGTGTACCCACTACATGCACCGCTTGTCACGTACCTCGACGCTTCCGTATGAATGGAACGAGCTATTAACTAAATGCCACAGAGCGATCTAATACGATTAAATGGCGGCCTTGACTTGTATACTATAACAGCTGACTAATTCATACGAACTGCTCGGTACCTTTTTATAAATGTTTTAAAATAAATGAAGCATCAAAGTTGAAATGAATATTTTTATTCTTTTTGGAGTTTTCACTGTGAAATCCTGAGTAGTCATCTTTTTTCTTTTTAGATTAATGATTAGGTACTTGCTTAAAATTAAATGACCAGTTAACAGAAGAATTTTTGTCAGGTTCAGTTTCGTGTGAAAATGAAATCTTTAATTTCTATTGTGTTAAAAAGTAATTTGTGGTAAATATGTTTTTAAAAAAATGAGCTTCTAATGTGATAATTTATCAATTTTTCTTTCATTTTACGTAAAGGTAGACTGACTACCCGTCACCTACTAACTAACACATGCAATGTTCAAATGCAGTAATCCGCTGCACCGAAATAATGTTGCCAACTTAATTCATAGCTTTGGATTTGGAACTCAAAAACCGCACCAACTAATATAATTCAATGAAATGAAAATATTATAAAAACAGCTAAATAAATATGTGTAATAATCAGACCTCCTTATATTGATAAATTTATCAACTAATAAGTCAAAAACCTTGTAAAGTTTAGTTAGAAAAATTGTGGAAAAGTTGCCATTTTGTGATTGATTGTCAATGTCATACACGACATTCGTCTCCTTATTTCTAGTCTGAATGCAGGAATGCAAAGTGAATACTTTTAAGTTAATAAAAAAGCGGAAACATACGACCTGTGAGTTAACTCAGTTTAATAAGCAATGCGAGTTTACTGTCGCGTATTTCGGATAATTTAAATTCCGTGCTGTGTGACACAAAAGGGTATTCCACGCGACCGACGACCGACGAGTGACAGGCGACAAGAAAACAAAACGAGTGGAGGCACGTCGTCATTATCTCGAGTCATGAATGAAACCGAACGTAAATTGAAATGTATCGCGTGCCATAATCCGCGCGCATTAATCTCACTCAAACGCCGATCGTTGTGTAACAACACAACAAACGGCCCAAGTTCATTGATCCACTTAATGTCCGCACTAAATGTGTCTTTGTTGTTGAATGTCAAAACGCTATTACATAATTACACGCGTTTACATAGCGTCTGGTTTGTGCGTACGCGCCTACTCGTACGTTCCGGCGCCACTTCCGACCGATCGCCCGTCATTCCGCCACACGTTCGCATGTTTATTTATTAAATGACGCTTAAACGTCACTTCGATATCGTTGACCTGTCGCTTTACAATAATAATATTCATTCATAAGTGATTAATGTTAACTACCTACTAAATGGCCTTTGTAGTAGTACTACATTAAAATCTATTATCATAATTATAAACAAGATTTTACGCTATTCGTTGCCGGTTGTAAAATGTTATTTACAAACAATCAAAGTTCAATAGTACGGCGTTTTATTGAAACCGTTCATTCATAACGAAGTAGGTGATTAATTAGATTAAACTAAGCTCCATTATCATACTTAATTGTGTGTGCTTACGTAACACAGTGACGTGGTTTTGAATTTTAATTCAATGCTACCAGACATTATTTTGTTGTCTGTATTTTTTTAACAATAACTAACTTTAACAATCACTTGTAGGTTACCCACGCACTTTGCCTCACAAATTGCAAGAAAACTTGTATATATTCTTATATTAACTTTGATAATTCTTAACTATTAGGTAAGTACCATCTGTTAAAACAGCTAAAATCTCTAAGATTCTTGATGAAATGATCATCGCGAATTTTTTTTAAAATATATTTTGTATAATGCATTGAGAATAGCCACACGCGTCATTTTGTAATATCATACTAGCGACCCGCTCCAGGCTTCGCCCGGCTGCAATTTTTATAACTACAATTCTCCCCGTTTATCCCTCTTTCCATATGTGAAAACCGAACTAAAATCGGTCGAGTATTTGAAGCGTACACAAACCAACAACATTTTTTAAAATATATTATAGATACAGATATGTATATAAAAATAATCTATGATAAATTATAACAGTCTAAAACCGTCATTCATTTTCTATAGGTACATTTCTTGTTATTGTTCTAATCCTAACTATCAACGCAAGACCAAAACTACCAAGTAGGTATAGGAAGCTGTACCTACTGTATCCGCTAGGAAAGAATTATTGAAAATTGGAATTCCGTGCGAATAAAGAAAACTTAATTTTCTTCCCTTAAAAAAGGCTCTCAATATCTAGAAAAGTTTGCGGCTCTTGTATAAATTATATAAGAAAAGTTGAGTGTTATGATGAGACGCAGTCGTTCGTAGGTAGGTACTGAGTTCGCTCCGAACTTGACCGTCGAAACAAGAAAGCAATAAAAAACATAAGTCTTGTACAATGACATGAATTTACATAAATTATTGGCGACGGCGCGTCTCGCGGCGAACGTCTGTGTTTACCCAGATGCAATGTTTACATAGGCATCAGTACACGAAACTCGAGTTCAACGCCTCATATATTGTTTATTGCCAGACGTAATTGGGTCGCCGAACGGCATTCAGGCCATGGGAAACGTATAGATCATCATTTTATTATAATCGACCGGGCACGTGGGGGAGAGACGTACGATAATATTCTCACATTATTTCGATACACACTTGTCCTTGGATTCCGAATGAGTACTTTTACCAATTTTACACTAAGACCCTCTTTCACCAAATACAAGTAAGTGTTGATTAGCTAATTGGCGAGTAAATGTTACGAGTATCTTGTGTCAATTTCATTGAAATTACTTGAGTAATGCTACTCGAAGATGGTGAAACTCGTACGCTTTCTTATTGGTGACTTTAAATGGCGATTAGTTAAAAGTCCGTGTATTGGCTTTGAGTGACTACCGTCTCCTAGAAGCAGAAGCAACTCCGAATTTATATGACAGGATATATTATGTAAAGTTAGAATAGGAGATTTAATTGAAAAAAACCCATAATTTACTAGCGATCCGCTATTTAAAAAAAATCCTTTCTTAACGTACGCTTAAGTTATAAAATAAACCGTTCCAAATTTTAGCTTATTTCTACACAATAAGACATTTTATAAGCGCCAGCACAAATAATTATTATATTATGACCACAATTTATACTGTTTCTAAGAAAGTTAATATAGAATCTAATCTATTGATCTCTTAGCTATTATTTCTTAAGATTATCTATACATTTAATACATCTTCAAAATATAACAATTACTCAATAGAACAGACATAAACAAATTTAAAAAACAACATAAAGGCATAGACAGTTCAAGTAAAAAATAAACAATTAAATCACACCCCGTGCTACAGTAACCCAATACAAATATACAAAATCATTTTGGTAATCGACACCTGTCGGCGGGACAAAGCAGTGCTACACATTTTCTAAACGGCCCATTCATAAGGTTGGTAACATAAACAGTCAGTCATGTGTCGATGCCCTATAAATATAATATTATCGTGGTCGTTCAAGTTCAATGAGTCACACAATAGGCATATAATTGGTCGTTAGCGTGTATGTCAAAACACGACTACGCGACTCATAACGCTTTACATAATTAGGCTAGTTTGCATAAGTGATTATGATGAGACTTCGCCGATGACGGCCGTTATGGCTAATTCATTCATTTCCTTTTGTTTACTATTAACTTTTACTCCACGTGCTATGTGTTTACAAATTGTGTAATAAAATAATACAATCATCTTGTGCGGTTATCGAACAAACAAACATTGTCTACCGACATTATAGAACTCGGTCAAGAAAGGGATTGAATATGGCAACGCTTTTTACTGGATGGATTTTTTTAATTTTTAAAAATGTACCTTATGTGAAATATATCTCCATGTTGTCATTTTATATTATATAAGCGGTAATATAGCTCTCAGAAGGAGTAGAAATTTTCAAAAATTTCAAAAAAGTTTTTAAATATAAAATAAACATTCCAAATAACGATTTTATAAGTATAGACAGGACTATACTATACATAGTATAGATAAACTATGTATTATCTATTCCGAACTAATCAACGTATATTTAGCTGAAGTTACTAAGTTTAGAAAGAGTTTAGAAGTTAGAAAGTTTAGGAAAACGTTGCAAGTAAAAAAAAAATTGTTTTACCAACACGGTTTATATTTTGTGATATTTTGTTAAAGCCTCAATTAGTTTAGGATCATAGAAGACATTATTCAATTTTAATTAGTGCAGTAGGTATCACCATAATAATTAAAAAATATGTGTCATTTCAATTTGAGCAAAAATATTTTTTCATTGTCATCGAGCTTTACCTACCTGGGACTGTGATCACAAATTGAACTTATATCTCTATCTCACTCTAGTCTTTCTCTTTCTTACTCTTTTTGTGTAGATCTACACAAACAACACAAAGGAATGTATTTTATTTCCCAGGTAGTATACTCGCACGACGAAGCGAGTAACTGTAGTAAACAAACTTCATTGCAATAAATATCGAGAAATGTATCCAAAAACACCAGCCATCGCCAATCTACTTATTACTTGAGTCCTATAACTTAACAAATTATAATTTTTGAGTTTTGAGCTTATATAAAAACTTGTTTATAATAAAAACTTGAGTTTATAAATTTACTTTTTTATGTTAAGGTCGGCAGTAGGTATCGGCCATACATATAATATTGCTGTTTTGAGAAAGAACAGTAGACGAGTCGAGATATCAAATTACCTATATGAAAGTGAACGGTTTACTTGATGGTAATGTGGACTTAGTTTAACTACATTACTAAAAATAAGTTATTGGTTGTATAAAGGGAAATTAAAATTAGTATACAATATTATTATTATATTTAGTATCTATAATTATTAGATATATTTCTATAATGTTTGATGTGGAATATAAAATGCACACTCATTATATCGAACAATGTATACAACAAATACATCCTTGAACTCAAACATGCCTTATCACCATGACTATGAGTTCATTAGTTCTCCACGAACTCCCTACATTTTTGTTATCATTCATTTTAAACGACCTTGTCTCGTAGGTACTTATAGAACGACTATTTATCATTATGTTGGAAGCATTTGTTTAGATAGCGGCGTTCGGGAAGCTCCTGAGATTTTTTTCTTGTTCGAAATTCCTCAGTATCTTGAAAGCTTTCTTCCAATGTGTGTTGCCAGTAATGGCATGTATGGCGATGAAACGTGGTCTCTAACTATGGGCCTCGTAAGAAAGCTCAAGGAGCAATGGAGAGGGCTATGCTCGGCGTTATGAGCAGTGGAAGGCAAGTGGCAGTGGGCAGGATATAGTACGGAGAGCCGACTGTCGCTGGGGCTGGAAGGTTCTCGAGTGGAGACCACGGACCGGCAAGCGCAGCGTAGGACGTCCACTCACAGAGGTGAACAGAAGATCTGATAAGGGCCGCAGGTCGACAGTGTATCCAGTATCCAGGCTACTTCTGACCGATACTTTTGGAAAATTAAGTGGGAGGCCTATATCCTGCAGTGGATGTCCTACGGCTGAAATGATGGATTTGTTTAGAAACTCATCGGGTTTAACAAAAAACATTGTAAAAAGTGATTTTTTTTTTTTTCAAATTTTAATGTAACACTAACTAAACACTCTAGTAATAATAGTTTTTAATAGATAGCCTACAATTTATTAATCGAATCGACCTGCCATATGTTTTCGCGCCGTCTCCGACAGATGGCGCTGCGAGTATGATTCTTATTACAATCTCAGTTTTCGTAACGAGATTAAGAAGCTAAAGAAGACTTACTAAGAATATTTTTCTGCTCGATGCGTAACCGTTTAATAAAAAATCAGCAGCAGACAAAAATTTTAAATGGACAAGAAAATTATAAAAATACTTAGATGTGTTAAAAATATTGAACCGATGAAGACAATGTACGATTTATATAGGTATAAAAAAAGGCTCTAAGAAGTTTGTAACGGAACAGCATTAGTGCAACGACGCTTTTGCGCTAAGTGAAGTACCTACCTATATGCAGAATATATTTGCTTTGAGTTTTAGCGAGTATCGAAGTTGATATAGAAAAAGTTTTGTCGCAAAATATTCGCGATGTTGAAATAGTTCTCAAAAATAGTTCGCTGCGGATGCACGTGACTGCAACAAGTCGCATTCCTCAATGCACCCTTCACCCTGCCACTGCCACCCCACGCCCGTTACATACCGCCCGCACAAAGGTAGGCCTAACGTGAACTTGCTATATAACAACCTATTTACGTATAAACAACTTTGTTTTGACGGCCATACATTATTTGTAACACCTTTCAAAGGAGTCATAGTGTACGATAACAGATTGTTCATGACTTCAAGTGGTTCCCCGAAAAACTCTGTTGTGGTTTTGTGTGAAGTGTGAACCTATTGATATATTACACCCGGTCTGTGGCTGTATAGAGAAACGGTCCTAAAGCGAGGCCTAATTTTGTATCAAATGTTCACTAATTTTGTTGATTGACAGGTTCGCCTTAAAAAAATAAGCAACACCGTAGGTGCTGCAAATGCGCTGCAGATCATAATAAAATTACCTAAGTGTATGGGATTTAGACGATAAGTAGATAACATTTTTCTTGAATATAAATTAAAAATAATTACAAAGTATTATTGTAAGTAAGTAGATAATAATAGGTTTTCTAGGTGATAGTTAAAACCGCATCAAAATCTGTTGCGTAATTTAGAAGTAAGCGAATCGAGACAGACGGATAGCGAGTGTTTTAATACTATTTAAAAAGATACGATTTGGTAGGTACAGTCGGGGTAAGGAAAGGTTGGTCACCACTCACCTTAAAGTCGACATTTGCTTGCACCAAGTCATTGTCAGTCATGCCAAAATTTCAATTTAAACGTATATAATGTCAGTTGTCTGCTTAGTGCTTTAGTTAGTGCTTAGGTACCGAAACGTACTGATAAAGAAATAAATTTTAATATTTAATGTTTTCGTACTCCGATTGTATCTAGGTAAAATGACGAAATAACGGAGACTGCCAAAAGACCTATGCCATTTTTTCAGAGAACAGGTTCTAGTGGTGTCGCCATAGGCTATCCGAGTCAAGGAGTTAATTTCTATAAGTAGAATGGTGGGTTGCGCAGGGGCGGTGCTGGGCGGGGCACCCCAGCCGTTTCCATGGCAACCGAGCCCTCCGCCCGACCTATTAGGAAAATCTCATTTGACTCCATATGATCGCGTTGCGAACTATTTTACTAGTTTTTTTTTTCTTAGAATAATTTTAAATTTTATTTTCATTGTTTCAAAAAAAAACTTATTTTTGTAAAAAAAAAAATCATGAAGATGTGAACTTAATTTTTAAAAAAAATTAATTATGGAAAGAATAGTTCGATTCGAAATTCGTTTATTCGATTAGTTAGTGTATCATTTATAGAAAGTAAAGTGTGTTCGCGCTAGCAACGCCGAACGCAGAGCCAACTCGATGATAATAATTAATGTTAGTAGTCGAGCCGGGCGAACGGCGCCGCAACCTCGCGTTGCGCCGACAAAAAACCCGCTCCGACACAAAAACACCCGTCGCCAAAGCGAGACGGCGCTACGCGTGCGAGCGAGACAGGGTCATAACGTATTTCTGTGACGGGTTCTTTCTTGTTCGCCTCGAGCGTCGAGCAGTTATCGAGACGAATACCGCGCTTTGATTTAAAACTTCGAATGTGCCCTTCTATCACATGGCGTTTGACAGCTCGGCGGAAACAACACTATCTGTCACATTTGAAAAAAATGGCGCGCATCTTACACTTTAATTGAACATTACTTTTTGCAAATATTTTCTATGTATTAATCGATAATTATGGAAATCTGAATGACCTATTACACTCAAAGGCATGAACGAATTAAGCATTTGATGTAAAAATTTTAGAGAAAAATCGTTTAGCAAATATGCAACAATGAGAGAAGTTTAAGTAAAAAAAAGTACCCAACATTTTGTAGCACTAAAAAGACATGAATAAAAAAATATATTAAAGTTTGAAGAAGCTAAAGCTTTTGAAATTACGAAGTAGATAACTTGAAAAATTTTAAAAATGTATATCACACAACCACATACAATTTGGCAAAGACTTAACATTGAAACAATGAAAGGAAATATTTACCTAAAAAGTAAAATATTGAAAAACATTTATTTTTTCATCAACTAAATAATTATTAATAAATAAATACTAACGTTGATTAAAAGCCGAATTTCATTTCACTAACTCAACAAAAAATTTAATACAAAATTCTCTGAGTAAAGTTACGGAACATTGAAAAACACAAGTCAGTTTTAATTTGAAAAAGAAAACGAGTTTGATAAGTTAATAAGGTGTTTGTAAAAGATTCACTCACCTGAAAATCACTCCACATTTTCATGGGGATACACCATAATTCCGATACGAAAACATCACACGATCACGATAACAACTGTCAAGTGTCACAGCAGAACGTCACTGTCACGAGTTAGCAGAACGGTGGCCGAGCGCAGACTGAAGCAAGTAGCGCGTCGACCGGCTGGCCGATACGACGTTCTATCTTTGAGCAGGACCAGCTCGGGAATCATCGTCGCCACTCGGCTGCGATCGGCCGTCACCGCATCGCCCACCTGCGCCTCGCTTCCACGAACAACAAAACCGAACCGACTCCGCTGCCTGGCCTGCCTGCCCACCACAATACCTCATACTTCTCACTTGTATCATATCATATCTGAACAAAAAATCCATTTCATTTCAGCTTACCCAGTAGAACCGTAGTTAGTCAAATTTAAATTCATTTACAAAATAAAACAAAAATGATGTATGCGACACTATATAGTTTAGTTGCAGTCATTATGGGGTTGTAAAACCTTATTGAAATGCTTTGCTTAAAAATCTACTAGGCTTAACGGAGTGAACAATGTGGAGTCGAAAAGGCAACGCACAGATAAAAAGTCCAAGTTTTCAGCTCGACTGATAACAGAAAGTGACAAATAAAAAAGCTTTCTGAACAAAGTTTTGAGTGCGGCGCGCTACAGCCGCGTAGCAGGAAGTTCGTAGCAGTAAAACTTCGTAGCGCTCTCGGAGCGTGAAAGTTTTGATTTCAACGATTTGCGGCGCGGCGAGGGCCGCGAGGCCGCACTAGATCTGCGACCCCGCGTCTCTGCACCACAAAAAATAATCCGTGTCGACCACTACGTGATATTCATAGTACATTGCTGCATTTGAACGTTACTGTTTCGACTCAGCTCGAAATGAAACAGCAATGTATAAGAACATACATATTTTCTCACAGATCAGCAAGTTTTCAAATTTATCTGTACGTACATCTCTCACGAGAGTGCGCCACTTGGCTGTCGAGTGACTACGCCCTTACCGTGTTATATTTTGCAAATCAGCCTCGAACAATAGAACGTTTACGTAGTCGCGTTCCATTTCGCGTGCGGTTCGAGATTATTGGTTTGATTTGTATTGCGTCGCAGCAATGAGGAGTGCGACGATCGATACCATTGCTCAATGACGTGGACACTGGCCGTCACTCAGGAAAATCTATTCGGCGGCAATTGTAAAACTGTATATAGAATTATCACACTGCAGCATGTACTGAAAACTTTGTTTTAACTTGTCAGATACAATTTTGAACCTGTTTCATGATATACAATTACGAGAATATTTATTTTTACATAATCAAAGTAAATTATAATACAATTCATTGTGCTTATCTTTGTAATCGGTCATTTTGAGTATTTAACTTTCGGTGTCTGTATCAGTCATGTATATTATTTTAATATCTACATATTAAGTCCAACTGCTCTTTGTGTCTCTTTGTGTTAGAAGTACACGACGAGACCATCGATCGAGTGGCTAAGATGTTTGCCTTAGGCCTTAGGCCTCTGACTCAGGGATCGCGAGTTTGATTCTCGGCATGGTCAACTTTGCAAATGATTTTTTTTAAAGTTGACTCGGATCTATGTTAGCCTTTGGGAACCATATAATACAATTGGTCACTGTCTTCATGTCTTCATAGATTCTTCAATGTCTGGTACGTAATAAATTATCTCAATAAGATTTTTGTTTACATAAGTAATTGTTGATAAAACTCTCAGAGATTCAATGTTTCAATTTCAACTTCAAAGTTCAACCGTTTCACTACTACCACATTCATAATAATACCAAAAAAAAATTCAAATAAATTTCCTCTTTTAATTTGACTATCTTTAAATTGTGGAAAACAAAGAATCTATTCGCCTCCATGTGTCTTTGTCCGCCAAAACATTAAACCGATTTTTATGGGTTAATCACTAACACTGAAAATTCCTTTAAAACATACGCTTTATTATAATAACATTTTTAATCTGTAGAGGTAAGGCGAAAATTCATTTAAGAAACGGCCTCATTCAGACTTCTACGTTAAAATAATGGCATACTACATATTTTCACAACTCATTACAATCACATGAAAATCACATGACAAACGCCTAAAACGCCAGGATATCCAAAGGTTTGGATGAAAACTAAGTGGCATATCCTGCTGGAAAGAGCTTTTAAAAGACACGAGCCGAGCCAGTATGTGTATACCTAGAAATTTAAATAAAAGTCTAAGTAATTAGAGTTATACCTAAATATAATTAAAAGAAACAAGCCAATGAATGCATACATGCGTAAATACATATATGTATACATATATGTTAGGTATAGTTGGCATAATATAACTCTAAAGGAATAGAGTGGAATTAAGTGAGGTGAAAAAAAAATACTGCAATGCGTCTCGCTCGCTCGTGGAACAAAATGAAATCAGTTTTGTTAAAATCCAAAATGAGTGTCGTAGCTCATTCAAACGATGCATTTAAACGATGCACGTATACAAAACGATACCTACAGCCGATGTCATACGCGTTGCATAAATGAATCGCGCGCTGCATGGCATACTGCATTTCGCGCAGCCTGCATTTTAGAAAGCGCACGCTGAACAGAATCAAAAAGCTGGCGCTCAATACGGTGTCACTTTACAAAAAAATGGGCCAACGTATTAATATGTACGTATTTTTAGCTAATGAATCGCTTTTTTATACAATTAATTACTTATGCATTAAGGTAAATTTGTAACACATGGCAACATCTACCTCTTCCAGGGGCGTTTGGTTTTACATTTTAGTGGTATGGTAACCCAAGAGGGGATTTTTGGGATCCCTATATTACCTACGTGTCTCCGATAACAGATATGTATTAATCTGCCGGTTTGGTTGGTGGGGGTTGAGGTAAAATTTTAAATACAACTCGAGCGCGTCAGATTTTCAGAGGGGATGTTAAGTGAACCTAAACTAAGCACCCATTTAAAATTCAGACGATTCGGATGTAACGCTCGTGACAGATTTTTGAAAATGCAAAAAAGATTTTTGACGATTGCCATTTTGTAATACTCGAGCGCGTCAGATTTTCATACAGATGGTTTAACCTGAATTCCTGATCGTGCTGATTCTTAATGGATAATTTTTTTTAAATACAGCGCATAAAATTTTGAACGCCTGTAGACGCTCACCCCACCGCTGAAAACAAAAACATCATATAACCTTTTCTTCTGCCTACCATCTAATCTTCAAAATCCCACGACGCTCGACTGACTCCACATTTAGCATCGTGGGCTCCCCTACCATAGGATAGTAGTATAGGATAATCCACATAGGTTTTGAAAAGTTTAGGATAATGCTATAGAATAAATCTCATGGGTTTTAAATTTAAGGTAAATTTATAACATTCAAGCATACCGCTTGAAGCATACCAACATCAGGCATACCACTAAAGTAGGTAAATCGAAAGATAAATAAATTACTAGATACATATTTTTTTTTTTTAATTTTAGCATTTTTATACCCCGTCGTCGCAATGATCAAATTCGAATAATTTAAAGAGGAATTTTTGAAACTATTTTATTGGATAAGGATTAAATACGAATGTCATGATATTTCGATTCTACTCGTGTTGTTTGAAAATATTTTTTATTGAATTTTTATTTTTATTTCAATTTAGACAAAAATCTGGTATTGTGACTTAAGATGGTCAATATTGCACATTTCGTCTTCGTCTTTTAACCTACCTAATTCTGTTTTTGAGTCAAATCACAAAACTATACTTTTTGTCAGTTGGCAACATTATTTCGATTACAGTTTATCCCGACTAATTAGCAATTCTAGTAGGTACAATAAATAAAATAGTATATATGTAGCAATAACATTTTGAATTTTAACATAGGTAGGTAGTAACGTAGAGTTCAAAGTCGATAACATTACTGCGAGAAGTGACGTCATGGAGACAGCAAAATATCTAGCAAGGCAGTTGACAATGGCGATGACGCACTGCGGGCTGAGTGACGGGAAAATAGCTCTTATTGACATGTAGTATAGTGATTAAAACCAGTAACTTGAAATATGCACTGGAAAGATAAAAATGTTTTTAAAAACACGTTGTTTTTTTAATTATTAATTTTATATTTTTTACTAAGTAGGTACTTCACCGAAATTAGGTATTTATTTGTTTATTATTATTATGTATTGTTTTTTTTACCAAAATAATAATATTTACCTTATTTTATTTGTCAATGTGAAATCCTACTAAAGTTTGTGAGATTTAGGTATTGTATCTCTTTCACGCAAACTAGTGAAAAAGAAAAAAAATTATTTCCAACTACATAGAAATATAAAATGCTTAATTACAAAAATATTACTTATTTAAATGCCAAATACATGTTATTTTTTAGTATTCTCATGATGGATATTATATCGCGTTATGGTCAACCAACTAGTGCCATCCAAAGCAAATTAGCGCGACGGACTACGAATACATTTTGCGAACAAAAATTGATCTTTCTCTTTATGTATTAAGTGTTAATTTCGCTTGTACAAGTCTACTGATGGCTAGCAACAATCTACTAGACTAGCAAAAATGATACTTACGCTGGATAACTTTAAGGCAGTTTATTATTTAGAAGTGAAAATATTGCAAGTGGATTTTATTTTTGCTAATTTCTTTGTATACGAAAATATTTGAAACATTTTGTAAATTCAAGTTCATATTAAAAATGGATTAGATATGAACTGAACACACCAGTTTGTTAATCGACGTATCCGAAGTAGCCTTGACCACACCGTTGACCTAGTGGTTAAATGTTAGGGCTCGCAATTTGAGGTCGCGGGTTCATTTTTGTTTCTAATAGAAAAATGCTTTACAGTTTTGGTCAATACATCATTAACTTGCTGCTGCACGCGACTTCGGCCGCGTATTTTTTTTATAAAATATAACCTATATGTTACTAGCTATGTCTCAAAAAAATTTAATTTAATTTAATTTAAAAAAATCTTGAATTTTTTAAATCGGTCCAGTTTTTGAGTTTATTCATTACAAACTAATATTAATATATTAATATACCATTATAATATTATATCATTTATTATTATTAAGTTGGTTATTTACACATTTCTATTTTAAAAGACAACGGAATATGTACTTATACTAAATTTATAATTATGAATTTGGATACGGTTTTCGCTAGTAGTTAGGTAATACTAGTATTTCAGATATATTTTTTTATTTTGTTTTATGATAGATGTAATCTTCTTCTCCATGATATATTAAAATGTTAAGTTGGTTTGTGAACGCTTCAAAAACTTGAGAATGGGACGAAGCCGGGGGCGGATCGCTAGTTTTACATATAGAAAAAGTTTTTATATCTAAAATTACATCAGTGCAAAGCAGGGACGTGTACACTAGTGTAATTGGTATACATATTTAATTGTAGATATTTCTGATGGATGAACATTCCACTAAACTGATGCGCGTTTGTGGCATCATGACTGTGAAAAATCACAAAATTTAATATTTATAATACTCTATTTAATATTTATGGAGTTTGATCCTTATTTTATTATATTTTCGTGTATGTTTATCATACTGGCTGAAATGAATCTACATACGAGTATATTATCAATCAATACTAATAATAAATCTGTAAGGGTTGGTCATGGAGTAAGTTACTTTGTTTTCAGAGATATCGTGTTTATAGGCTCTATACATGATACTCAAACTAAATTGACCATTTTTACAATTTTTTTCTGTATTTCTGTATGTATGCTGTAATTAATTGATTTTCATGAAACTTGGTAGATAAACATTTAGACGTATGGGACACAGGATAGGCTACTTTTTTTTTCTTTTCAACGCAGACGAAGTCGCGGGCGCCAGCTAGTTATACAATACAATTTACTTGCGTCATACGGCCCCTTAATTTTATTGAGTGGTTAGAGTACTTTGCCTTAACGCTCTGTTGCGGGGTTCCCGGGTTCGATGCCCGGCTCGGTCAACTTTGGTAATGAACTTTTCAAATTTAGCTCTGGTCTGGATATGGAGTTTTCGCAGTCATTTTGGCAGCTGGCATATAGCTGTAGTTACCACCACCTTACATAAGACCAGCGTGAAATAAAAGCACTTGTGCTGTTGTGTTTCGGGGAGTGATTAAAGGGATGCCAGAGCCAATCTCCCCATCCTTATCAAGGGATATCAAGTTTTGAAGGCACAACCCCTTATCCTTATTTCTAACTATTATAGCTGCTGCCCGCGACTTTGCCCGCGTAACTGTAAATTATATACTAAAACCTTTCTCGAGAACTACTCTATCCATTGGTGAAAACAGCATGAAAATTGGTGCAGTAGTTTTTGAGTTTATCGCGGACAGACAGACAGACATACGCGGCGGAGGACTGTTTTATAATATGTAGTGATATGCAGCACCTCCTGTTATAGGCGACGGTAGCCATCTCCCTCAAGTTTCAAGTGGACCGTTAGCCTGTTTGCCCTATCTTAATATTAAAAAAAAAAAAATTGTAACATATTATGTTTTTTATTAGCTATACTTATAAAATCGTTTGACCTGACTGACGATCAACACACAGCCAAAACTACTAAGTCTAGAAAGCTGAAATTTGGTACATATTTTATAACGTCAGCATCCGCTAACAAAGGATTTTTGAATCAACTTAAATTAGTGGGGACTAAATGTATGAAGACTAAGGGCCTCTTTCACAGACTACATGTAAAGTGTTGATTAGTTACTTTTAGAAATCATTTTCTGTTATATTGAATTATGCACTCGGTTTACTGCATCATTCGATAGCCGAATTTTTTTTATTATTTTCTATTTAATGTTTGGGACGTTTACCGTACAAACAAAGGTATATCAGCTCCATTATCCCCGGTTACCGGTGACTTTAAATGACAGTTTGGCCTACTTGACGTTTGAGAAAGAGGCGCTAAATGTATTAAAATTTAAAATTTGAATTACAGCTACTTGCCAAGCATAAAATGGATAACATAACGTGCAAAGCCGCGGGGAACGGCTAGTATAATTGTAAACGTACACGTTCATATCATATCGCGTCTGAACATGAATTTCAGCCATCGCTAAATATTCCTTCCATTGTAATCATTAGAGCTATTTGTAGATAAGAAACGACACAAGCGGCGTGAGGCTTAATAGAGTTTAATCATTGTTGATGACTGATGGAAATAAAACGCACATGTGTCTTCAAGTTTTTGTATCGTGGTCATCACACTTGTTGAGTACTTATTTTTGACTAAATAAAACTCAAAGTGTGCGAGATGACTACAAAAAAGTGGGCTCTTCGCACATTTCGTACAGAACTAAAGATGGAACGAGCGAGATGACTACTAATTTTCTAGTTGAATAAAATTGTCACAATTTTCAAAACTTCTCTAAAACAGCAGCAAATAAAAAAAAAACATTTTTGTGATTGTTTTTTGCACATGTAGAAAAAATACACTACATATTATAAAATACACTACATATTATAAAACAATTCCTCCGCCGCGTCTGTCTGTCTGTTCGCGATAAACTCAAAAACTACTGCACCGATTTTCATGCTGTTTTCACCAATGGATAGAGAGGTTCTCAAGGAAGGTTTTAATATATAATTTACAAAGTTACGCGCGCGAAGTCGCGGGCAGCAGCTAGTTATTAATATTCTACTTGCTGACTTTCAAACGGTAAGTTGTAGCAGGGCCATAGAGTTTTGAACTACTAAGATCGAAACAGCTTAATTTTATGTTAATTTTGAAAAACTAAAAAAATCTTTAACTTATTATTTAAAAAAACTGAAATAATAAAATGAAATGGTTGATCACGAAATTCGTTGCCTGCACTAGATAAGGGAATAATACTCTTATTGTACACGATCGAAGGTTGATTTTACTTTGCATCTCCACGTTTCAGTTAGGATTTAGTTTGCCTGAATAGTTGAAATTTTTTCCTCAACTTCTATTGTATGAATGAATTTGATGACAATATTCACACTATAATAGTGCATATTATGATTTTAATAATTTACGGGTCAGATAATCTTTACATAGTAAACTTGATGTCGCTTTCCGCGTCTGTTTGTCTGTAGGTATGTATGTCCGCTAACTCCTGTTTTTCCGCTAACTTCTTTAAAACCACCAAACGGATTTTGATACGGTTTTCACTAATGAAAAAAGGAAAATTTTAGTACATATATATAGAAAATTAGGTACATCCCGGGCGGGTCGCTTATAAGAAATAAATATTAAATCGAAACATTTTTTTAAAAACATACTTAGAATCAATATTATTCTATGGAATACAATTTTTTTATATTATAGGGGTGGCAGACAGGCTAACGGTCCAGACATCAACACCAGAGTTGAGTCACGTTGAGTGCTTCTGCGCTGCCATTTAGAGAAGCCCATATTGTAGCTACTACGTAAAGGCAGAACTGTTACTAACCAAACCTTACATCTTCATGTTCGAGGTTCGAAACTACGAGTAATTTTGCGCGCGAAGCCTGTACTAAAAATTAGCCACCTTGCAAAATAGGATTCTATTTCAGAGAAATAACTTTTGTGGTGTCTATGAAAAAGAAAGGGGCGAAAGCCAACAAACAGTAACGTCCATTTGATGGTAAGTGGCTACCGTCGCCTAGAACCAAAAGCAGTAGGTACTAAAACTACTACTACTGTTTTATTACCTATTTCGTGAAAAATTATCAAACTAATGGTGAAAACCGTATCAAAATCCGTTGCGTGATTTGGGAGTTAGCGGATAGATAGCGGATATAGACGCGGAAAGCGACTTCGATTTATCTATGTAAGGATAATGTATAGACCGATATATATAGACAGATATTATAGATGTCAGCTAAAACCGTGACAGGTACGCAGTAACTTCTGTGACAATTGCGGGAAAGCTGTACCTTTTATTAGTAGTAACTATAATTAATATCACCAGCGTGTACGAGTTAGCCGCGAGTAGCTAAAACAGTCGGGCGACTCAGCTAAAAACCCAGCAGCG
The DNA here is from genome assembly GCA_945859745.1 of Synanthedon formicaeformis. Taxonomy (NCBI): domain Eukaryota; kingdom Metazoa; phylum Arthropoda; class Insecta; order Lepidoptera; family Sesiidae; genus Synanthedon; species Synanthedon formicaeformis. The sequence goes on from OX243970.1 coordinate 6,595,529, forward strand.
AGAGTCGTATCGGTAAGTACGAGCGCATTCGGTTCTCCGACAATGTTTTCCTCTACGCTTTATCTCTCTGCCTCTCTGCTCTTTGACATCGGCTGACGTGCGCGACCTCAGACCCTCTCGACGTCGACCTTATTACGTGATCCGTAAGGCTGCAATTCCCGAAACGACTTTAACACTCGTCTGAATTTAAGACTCATTAAGCAGCTTTCGAGAATTTTGGGCTAAATATTTTCAAAGCACGATAGTGTTGCCCGCCTAGTACTTTTTATTTACTTAACAAAATTAATCCTGCTAATAATATAAATGGCATGTGAGGATAAAAGTGTACAGTGATATAGTATATACAGAAAAGCCATTATAGGCTATCTTTATAAAAATTCGCAAACTGAGGAAAAAAAAATTATATAAATAAATAATAATATAGTAAGTGCCTAGAGCACAATTATGATTTCTTTCATAAAATTTATCAAGTAAATACCAGAGTTAATTACTAAATTTACAATTTAGTTTAGTACCACGTCGCATTGTCTATTTTTAAGGAATTTTGAAAAGTTAAAATGATATGGTTCTAGCCTTAAGGTAGATCGATACATAGGTATTATTTAATTCTATCTATGCCCTTATTTATCTAGGTACAAAGTTAAATAATTATTTACTTTATGCTACTTTACTTATTATTCTGCCTAGGTATACCTACCTAAGTTAGGTATTAGAGGAGTGATGACAGTGAAATCACTGTTAAAAGCTACTGTCAATTTGTAACAAATCGTCTTTCTTTATGTTGTAGGTTTAATTTAGAAATGTCTTTTAGTAAAATTTAATGCTAAATTGCTGTTTAAGCACAAGTGATTATATAGTAGGTAGTAGGTATTTTAATCGGGCTGGAATATGTAGGTGATTGTGTGGAAACAGTGTAGAATACAAGGCTAGCAGTACATAATAATATTTGGGCAGTGTATGTGAAATGCGGGCGTGAGGTTGGTGCGGGCGGCAGGCGAACGAGGCGTTCGGTTCGTCGATTGTCAAACCGTTGGTGGTGGTGCTAAGCTGACGCAACGCGCGACCTCTTTTGTCCGGCCCCACGGACTCCGGCGGAATGTCCGCCAAGTCGCAGCGAGCCTCGCGCACCACTGTCCGCGCTCGAGTAATTACGAATGTCAAATGTTATCGCACGCAACCGTCCGTCCGCCGCCGCACTGTCCGCACTCCGCTGCGCCTCTCTTCATAATAATAAAACCTGATATTTAAAACGGAACGTCCTTCTAACGCCGTGTAGTTGCGCCGACGCCAATCTACGATAATAATAAGTCGGGCACCTAGTTACGAAAGCGCTGCAGCACTAAATTCATGTAAACTCACTAGACGGTGCTACGTTGTGAAGCGCTGCAGCGCTGTAAGCGTTCATTCCGTGGCGCTCACATAAGTACGGCCAGTTCTATGCGCGCCTGTATAGCATTAAATGTATATAGAATATATAGTAGTAATCGCTCGACGCAGCGGTATTATGTCGGAAATATACCGGCCGCACGGCGCCTCAAGCCGATTGACGCTCTCAATATTTAGTTTGTATGGGAAGTTTGTTTTCGATTTTTAAAAACACCGGATAGCGTTATTGAAATAATTTCTTTATTAAAATATATTATGTGATGTAAGCTTTCCTTGACCCTGTGTGTGGTAAATCTTAGTAATCAAGTTTTAAAAAAAAATATTAATTTCATAATATTACAATTTCTTGAAAAATAGGCCATTTCAATCTAAGAAAGCAATTACATTTAAAAATAAAACATTACAAATAAAAAAATATATTTGAGATGTTAGTTAAATGTTTAGATTATATTAATTATATTAATATTAACTATTAATTAAATGATAGTTTAAAGGTTAATTAGAATAATCCCGAGAGATCTTGTACTTCGAAAAAAAAATCCTAAACTATTAAATTTCACGTCTTATTCTCATTGTTGGACCTGATCACTGATGTGATAAGTAGTATGAGTTTCAACTTGGTATAATAGTTTACAAGAATTTACAGATGGATTATGTTCAAATTCGGGTGCAGGTAATTAATATTCTATCACATGAATTAAAAACAATTATTTTAATTTACCTAAAAAAGCCTAACATTGTTGAACTTACTATGAACATAGCAAATTTTTTCTGGTATGTTTTCTTCTAAGTCCATGCGAAGAAAGAATACCATTAAAAAAACAAGACAAAAAACCGTTTTGTTATTGAAAAGATATATTGTTAAAAACATATTTTCTTTAAAAAAAATCATAATTTTTAGGTACTTACTATAAATTCCTAACTAATATGAATATAATTACGATATGTATGTATACAGTAATATATTTATGAATCGGCGAATTGGTCCATTGCGAGTATCCCGTAATTAAAAATTATTATTTTACTAATAATTTGTCAAACTTGAACATAATATGTAGATATTGTAGGTCCTTCATAGTGTTAATGATTTCATTTATTTATAAAAATAAGTGAAGTACTTACTAGCTAACAGAGCGTTATAGCAAAAAACCTACTATTTACCTCGGTAGAATTTTGTATTAAGTACTTAATTTGTATGTAAATCATAACTTAAGTATAATAACAGTAAATGTTGCTAAAATATGTACAATAATAAAATAATACTATAGAAAATACTATATAAATAATTAATTTTTTTTATATATTGTATTCAAACCAAACCTTATTAGCCTTTTTTAGTTATATTGAAAATTCTTCCATTTTCTTTTTTAAACTACTTATTTGCAAAAAAGTTATATGACTTTATAAATGTTAAATGACTTGAAATTGTAAAAAAACTTCGTGTAAATTTTCATGTCATAAAAATTTTCAAAATAACATTACAATGCGAAGCTGTTATGTTCGAACACCGGAAAGTATTAAAAATATTTTCGCAAAATCTCTTTTGAAAGGTTTACAGTCTTTTTTTATGTTCTTTTTTACTATTCGCTTGTTTTATTTTACAAAACTTTTTATGAAGCCCTCAAATATTATTCCTTACTTAATTTTCTTCTATAAGACCAAGTTAGCACCTGCATGTATCTCCAATTAAAAATATAGATACAATTTATATTAAAAAAAAATCTTTATTTATAGTTAGGTATATAGAATTGCAAACCAATTACAGGAATTGTTAATACAAAAATATTAAAAAAATAACAATAGAAAATAACTAAAGAAAATTTATTAAACATTAAAAAGAAAATCCAAATTTGCAATCGGCTTAAAGCGCCGCGCGTCCCTCTGTCAGCTATAGCGTGGCCTTATAGATGGTTGTTTGCGCTCACAGAGTGCGGTGAACAGCGCTCACCGGCGGCTCGCTTGTGTGAGTGTACACGTGCAGGGCGACGCACACAGCCGCGCGGGGCGCACACAGCTTTACCCCGTAGCTCTCATGTATGGGTGCGTTCCGAAACCGCTCTCTATTCTATCTATGCGAAGGCGTCGTATCGCCACGTATAGCGGGCACGCTCGGGGCGAGGAATTTAGAGGCGGGGGTCGTATCGTTAATTGTTATGAAGTTGATTTCAGTCCTGAAATTCCAAAATAGCTGTTTTCAAATATCACATCTTTTACTAAAACTGCGACAGTTGTCATGCGCAGAGGTGATAACGTATTTTTTTATATATGTAATTAAATTACTCTGCGACTTTGTTACTGTAAATTGACGTTCGGCATCATGCTGATAATGAGCAACGCTAAGCTCCCTCACACGATTGTAAACATGTGTTCATCTTGTTTTCATTCTGCGAGGCTAATGTCTTATCACTAGAGTTGTTGATAACGGTTTAAATTGGATCTTCGAACGTTAGACTTAGGACTCAGAATTGTGTACGTGTTTATTTGAGCTCTCGTTTAAATCCGTAACGCAGTTCGCGCCATTCGCGAAATAACTCCACGGCTAGTTTACTGACGTCTATTTTGACGTTTATAGCGAAGTTTGCTGCTGAAAGCGGCAAAATTTAAAAGACGCGGTAAAAGTTTTTTTAATGCGACGCTTGTGATTATGGACAAGCGACTTGTCGATACACCTAATTTATATTATGTACATTGATCTTATCCTTACAAGGTATTTTAAATTGATGTCGCTTTCCGCGTCTGTCAGTCTGTAGGTAATCCGCTAACTCCTCCTAAACTACGCAACAGATTTTGATGCGGTTTTCACCATCAATTAGATATCAATTAGAAAAAATTCACGAAAAGTTTATTTATACGTACAAAACCTATTTAAGTTTTTATGTATGTAGAAAAAAAAAATTGCTACCAAATCGCCGAAACTGTCCGTTTGTTTCTCCGCTAACTTCTTCTAGACGACCCAACAAATTTTGATACGGTTTTCACTAATGGAAAGAAGGATAAACGAGGAAGGTTTGTGTATTCCGAGCGAAGCACAGGTCGATAGAGTACCTACTTTACAAAGTAATATTATTTATAGTAATATTAATATTAAATGATAACCTAATTTTAATAAGTTTTTTTTTTACTTTTTAGCTACAAGTCAGACTTTTATGACTTAAATAAAATGATTCCTAAATTAAATATAATTGTAATATATGTATACCTTTTTAATGAGATTAATTAAAACAACAGCATTAAAACTACACATAAGAAACAAGACAACAGAATTGTCTTTAAAATAATAATTGAAATATATTTTTATTTATTAAAGACAGTGCGACACAGCAAGCAGGGCGATAGCAGTGCGAACAGCCACTTATGTACACGCGAATCACGCAATGTCCAATTCTCAGATTTATTCTACGAAAATGGAATTCGAGATCGAAAATGTAAACAAGTCAATGTCATTGTCTGAGTGAGGTTTCTGAGGTAGTAAAATTTTCCCTAGGGCTATGTTCCTGCGCACTCCTTTGGCTAAGACTAACTTCGATCAACTTTTATAAATGCTAATAATAACAATATAATTTAATAATTAACATTTTATTAATTATAATTATATAATTTATAATATATTTTATTTTATAATTTTACATTTTTAATTTTTTTCGCGGCTGCTGCCCGCGACTTCTTCCGCGTAACTGTAAATTATATACTAAAACCTTCCTCGAGAACCACTCTATCCATTGGTGAAAACAGCATGAAAATCGGTGCAGTAGTTTTTGAGTTTATCGCGAACAGACAGACAGACTGACGCGGCGGAGGACTTTGTTTTATAATAATATGTAGTGATTAAATACCTACTTACAACATAAACATAGGTACAAATGTTTTGAGCTTCTCCCTATTGCCAGTATCATAAAAAACACTTATTTTTAAGTTATATTTTCTTCTTGGATCGTAGTTTACGTCACTTAAAGCCGGAAAACTACATATTAGCAAATATTAAATTTTACCTGCTTCAAGTGTACATTCTACAAGCCACACCAATGACCATTATTATTTTTAATTAGCAACACCTTTGTTTTCATTTTTTATTTCAAATTTAAATTCCGACTATACACGATTTTCATAGCATAGGTCACGCTTGCAGTGTGTCAACAACCTAAGCCAGCAATTCATTAAAAGAACCCGATTTTTATATAAATGTAATTATAATTATTAACAGTTTGTTTCTAGCGTATCTAGCTGGACATTTAGAAATTATTGTACAAAATTAATGGCACTTAGGCAAAAATCAAGAAGTCCTTTGTTCTTATTAGTACTTACATACATATTCTATAAGAAAAATCTAGTATTCCGTATTAGTTACAGATAATGCAGATAATGTGTAATTTGATGTAATATTTCATGTAGGTTTTATAAATTTATTTATAATGTAATAAATAATTACTTAACCAGTAACACAGTAAAAGAAAATTATTATTAAATCAAATTTATTTTTTCTAATCAAAAGAAAGGAGAGAAATTAATTCAATATGGCATCTGAATTAAAAACGTTACATTTAAAAACGAAAGACTCGCGCCATTCCAAAGATGTCGGAGGCGACGCGGCGCGACGCCCGGCGCGGCGCCCGGACGGGTAGCTCTACTTCGTCATGGATGGATGCTTGTGAAATTTTCTTGCTCGAGCCACGTTCGCCCGAGTTCGCCGAAAGTTCGAGCCATTCGAGCAGAGTCGAGCCAACCCGAGCCTCAAAAGAATAGCCGTTCGTTCTCCGAACGTCCCATGTCGGTCGCGCCATAAATGCACAGACTAATGTAACGGTAACCTTTATTAGTATAAAAAAACTATTTTTTATAAATAAAAAAATTAATGTTAGGTATTTTCTGAAAAGTATAATAGATAATTCTTAGAAAACATTTTTAATTTTATAAAAAATAACAATCATAAATTGTTTTAAGTTTAGCATGCAAACAAGGCCAAAATGACAGTTTTCAAAAAAATAAATATTTAATAAATAATCTATAAAAATATCAAGTTTAAATTTCCGAACACAAATGTCGTTCGCTACTCTGTGCGGGTTGTAGCCAAGCGGCGCCGCTAGGTGGCGGCACATAGCTCGCTATTCACAGTGTATATTATTTACTGCACGTATATATGTTGTTATATAAGTGAACAGAAAGCTACGTTCGCGACGCGCGGCCACCGAGGGGAGAGAAGGGGCGCGAGGGAGGGGACCGACCCACGCACACGTCCGTCCCGCCCACGCACACAGACATGCCGCGCCTCGTCCGTGTGTATCGAGCGAGCGAGCGCGCCAACCGACCGACTCGACGTATTCTTATTATTATGAAAGGAGAAACGCTTTTTGTAGGGCAAGAACTAAATTGTAGTATTACGGGCTGCCGATAATAAAGATCGTAAACGTATTTCAGTACGCTGAAGTTTGAGGTTCTGTTCATAGATGTCGCGCTTCCGATCACGTCTAGTGCTACACAGACGAGTATAAAATCAAATTTCATTTTCGAATTACTTGTTGATACATAACTGAATTAGGTTTTAAAAAAATGTGGAGATAATGTGCTAATGCTAATGGTGCTGGGAATCCAAAAAATTATCAATTTGAACGTTGTTCTAATTCACTTTCATAATATTACTTCAGTATAGTTTATGGTATTACAAATTTTAAAACCTAATTATCAGTTAAAATTTTTACTAGATTGCCACTAACCTTTAAATACCTACTAAGTATTTATTACAAGGTTTTAAATATTTATGAAGACTTTTTAGGAGATGTTCCTAGGGAATTCACTCCAAATTCGAAAATTGCGCTGAAGATACCTGCCTCGATTTACCTAAGTAAAATTAAAATTAGAACCGACATTAATGACTTGTTTTATTGTAAAATAACTATAAATAGATTCATTTAATACTTAACCAACTATAAAACTAATTGTGCTTTACCTATACTAAACTTGTAACATGATTTTAAGTTAAGAAACGGCATGCAGGTTGACGACCTATACATACTCCATGGTCCATGGTAATGGTGTAAAAACTAGCATCAAGTGCTAATTTTTTGGCAAGTGGGCTGATGCCGACCGTGATATTAAGTATGATGAAGAATAAATAGAATAACACACAACATGCACACAACAAACAATAACAACAGACAACAAATAAGACTGATAAATAAAGACCATGAAAAGATGATAGATAAGATGCATGAAGGATAAGGAACAAGGCGTGATTGGAGTCTCTAAAATTACGCAGCTAAACACAACAGCACAAGTGCTTTTATTTCACTTTGGTTGCTGTCTGTTGCCATTAGGTATTTGACTGCGGTACCTACCTACGCAGTTTGGCCTGCTACTATTAAATTGCTAGGAAATGATAAAGTAATTATAAAAGTTTTATTTAGTCTACCTTAGTAAGTGCGCTACACGCATATCTCGCGTGCTCCCCTTCGGAATCGATACTCGCGACGACGACGGTAGATTTGTGAACGCACATTCGATTTTCAAATATTTGGCGCCACATTCGAATCTACAACGGCTATGTTCAAACTTAGAACGGATCTGTCTTTATGTATGATATTTTTTTTATTTGATATTTAGTATTTGTGATGTATTGACGTGTTTTATATCTCCGTTTAATAAACTATTTATATTTGTTTATAATGATTATGTAGGTACACTTAGATGCGTTTGCATAAATTTTGCCACGCAGATAGATCACATAGGTCCAAATATATTTTTTTCATATCCACATATCGCTGCTTAAAAACTAAAGGGCCATAAAACAAAAAAATCCAAAAATGTTTTTATTGCAAAAATACAATCACAATCCTTCATATTGTATGTTGCAAAAAGACTTATGGTTGTTTTATTCCATATTTAGTATATTTTGATCATTTTTTAAATATTCAAAAGTAACTTATATGCTTATATCTCTTCTAGTATTCAGTTTATTATAAAAGTACTTAAAACATTTAATGCTACTTAAAAATACGCTTCTAACGATGTATAATATGCATATATTTGATATTATATCTAATAAGAAAAAAATAGACAAAAATAATTTATTTTTTTCGTTTAGCTCTCCTGTAAAAAGTGTAATTTTGATTTGTGGCCCTTTAGTTTTTAAGCAGCGATATTAATTTTTGACTATTTATTAATTATTAAAAAAATATTAGTAATTTGGTACCCGCGACTTCGTCTGCGTTGAAAAAGACAACGGTGGCGGCGCCGCCACGCGACAGTGACGCCCAATTTTTTAGACGATCGCTCGAGAACCTAACATTTCAGGATGTAAAGTATCCTAACTTTTCAAAGTTCGAGTGAATAGGCACCTTCTGAATGAGCTCGCTCCATCATAGGCCTCATCCTAGCTACACAGCTGGTTGGTGGCCAAGAGAAAACCCATCTCTAAAAAAAATATAATAAAATATCTGTGTGCCAAATTTCATCTAAATTCGTTGAGTACTTTTTACATATATTCATACATCCTAATACATGTTTATAATACATTTGCAATTATTAACATCACGTATTAGTAATTACTTATAATAATAATTAATTCCTTATTAATAAATAAAAAAGCATTGTTTTTTTATAATTAGGCCTCTTTCATCCCATCAGCTCCATCATCCCCGGTGACCGGAGGCCCTTAGTATTTTTATTTTATTAATTACATAGCAAAACTTTAGTAACTATATCTACTTACTAAGTAAAATTGGCCAAGTAAACTAATTTTTAATATTATAATTAACTATTTATTTAATTGTTTTGTATCTCCAAGATATTTTTCCCTATCGTTAGACTGTGCCTTCTAAGTTATCTGCCCACTAAGTAATAAAACTCGGTCCAATATTGTTTACGCTAAGGTTTACGCCCTTTTAAGCATCTTCAATTCACTGCCTAAAAACTAAAGGGCCACAAATCAAAATTACACTTTTTCCAGGAGCTAATCGAAAAAAAAAATTTTTGTCTATTTTTTTTTATGAGTTATTTATCAAATACATGCATATTATAAGTCGTTAGAAGCCTATTTTTAAGTAGCATTAAATGTTTTAAGTGCTTTTATAATACTTTTACTTTAATAATAGTATTAGTAATAGTAATAGTAATAATATAGTATAGTAATAGTAGTATAGTAATAATAATAGTAGTAATAGTACTTTTACTTTTAAACTGAATACTAGAGAATATATAAGTTATAGGTATAAGTTATTTTTGAATATAAGAAAAAATTTCAAAATATACTAAATATTGAATAAAAAAAGCCATAAGTCTTTTTGCAACACAATATGAAGGATTTTGATTGTTTTATGACCCTTTAGTTTTTTAAGTAAGGGGCTTAAGTAGCTTAACGAATTGCTGTAATGTGAGCTGTTCTAGCTTAGTTTTAAGTTCAATTTAGTGGCTACTTTCTGTAGGTACTCTCCATTTCTCCTTACGTAGCCTAAGTCTTCAGTTTTAGAAGTAAATACAAACAGTGCCATACCGCAACTGCCTACCTTAGAAGAATTAAGGATAAGGGATTACGAAGGGAAATGGACTTTGGCGCAACTTACTCACTTACCGAAACAACAGCAAACATGCTGTTATTTCACGATTACTGCCGTTATCAAAGGGCCTTTGATAAAGGATTTTATATCTTCACACATTCCACACAGCACCATCTAGTTCCAAAGTAAGCAAGTAATGCTTGTATTATGGATACCAGACAGTTGATATAATACATAGATTACTTTTTTTTTTGTAAATACATACATATTATAAATACAAAACATCCATGACTCAGGTACAAAGGTAAAATGTTCACATAAAACATTTGCCCCTAGCGGGATTCGAACCCGCGACCGTTTGGTTAACAGCTAGGGTTACTAGCCACTAGACCAAACGTGTCCAAGGATACAACTAGATTCTGGGTTGCTTCACTAAAAGTGGCATAGTAGAATATCACCGCACTCACAGCTTGGGGTGATATTTCAAATTAGTTGCACAAAGTTGTCCTTAAGGTGAACACGTGTTACTAAATGTTAAGGTTCAAATCAGTCATTCAACATTTACATTATTCATCTTTTTATCAGAAATTAACGAGAGAAATTTAATTAAAGCTATCGCATGTATAAAAAAATCCAGTGGATACTTTCGCAATGATTTTGTTTGAGACCTTGAATCTAGTGCACCTTTATCAAAGCTGCCGTAAGGTAAAGCTGTCAAAATGAACGCGAAACGCAGTGTACGCTGCCCTGCTTTCATTTTCAAAATAGGCCCTACCGGGAATCAAACCCGGGATCCCTAAGACCTAAGCTAGTAAGGTATGAGACCAAATATATGAATTATTTTTATACTTTGATTTCATTTTATTATAGGTTATCTAATTCTTGATGTAAGTAAGTATCTACTTAGCTTAGGTATAAACTCAGAACATAATAATCTCACTGTAATAAAATGTTAGGCACGCAATAATAAATTATTATTTAACAGGCAGTTTTATATTATTCGTTAAACTCATGTTATGTAGGTATACTGTGTTTTATGTCCGACATTTTATTAAGGTGACGCTAGCAATTGTTAATTTGCGATGCTTTCTCGCTGTAGTAACTATTAAGTAAGTAGTTTTTACCAAATTCTGTTGAACCCCAAAAACCAGATAAGTACAGATACATTAGACCTCAAATCATTGATTAAGCATGCAGCTTTACCAAGAGCTTTGGTCAAGTGGTTCTCTGTCTTGGGGTCCCGGATTCGTTTTTCTTTAAATAGGAGATGGGCTTGCTCTTGGCCAACAAACAACTGTGTAGCAAGGATCCTCATCTACCTAAGATGGAGCGAGCTCACCCAGAAAATGCCTATTCACTCGAACTTTGAAAACATTTGAGTTCGGAAATACAAACCCGCCGGCAGGGAGTTCCAAAGCTTGCCAGTGCACATTATAAAGGTAAAGCGTTTACCCTGGCAATACCAATTTTGGAAATGAAACTTTTATAGTTAGCTCTGGTTTGGATCTGGTCCCTATGCCAATCCTCAATCCTGCCATGGTCGACAGCGCACTTACAGCACCCGTGGCGTTGCTTGTGTTATAGGCGATGGTAGCCACCTACCATCAAATGGACCATCAGCCTGTTTAAAAAAAAACATATTTTTTAATAGCTTAAAACGAAGATCTTCTGCTTTTTCTTCAGATCTATAATGGCGCTACCATTCATGATGTTTTCGGGTGAGTTGGTTTTTAAATTTAGAAACACTGCTTCATTTTAAAAATCACTTGGGACTTTCTTCTTAATGTAACCGAAAATTAAAAAAATAGTTGCTAAAATAACTTAGGCCTAAAGGGTCGGCACAAAAAAGTTAAACCAGGGATTTGTATACGGGTCGCTATAGAAGCCCATTTTGTAGGTGGAAACAGCTCAAAAGAGAGATTGTTCCAAAGGTTGTGCGGGATTGGTGCGGGATATAATTTCTACTCATCCCGACTGTGTACAGCGGTATCTTAACCAAGTAATGCGAAGGAACCCGCATCTATAGGGTGCATACGGTGGTAAACACTCAGGCGAGCATTGGGGCATTCGCCACATTGTACAGTCGGCAACAAAACATAAAGACACTAAAAGAAAACCAGCTGAAACTAAAGGGACTAAAGACTAAAGGGTTTTATAGACAGACTAAGGAATTTATAAAAAAAATATAGAGAAGAAAAGTTTTACTATTATACAACTATTGTGTTCAAAGAAAACATTCTCAATTATTTAATAGGATACACGTAGAGCGTAGGCATTATCCGGTTTCAGAGATTGTTTGGTGTGTGGGTGGAGTTAGCTAATATAGGAAGTTACTGAACCATATTTTTGTAAAAAACTTACCAAACCAACCATATAATTTTTTGAAAAATATGCCAAGAGATAATTTTAAAAGAACTTTTTATTTTTTAAATTATAAAATAAAATGTTTAAAATCACTCACATTTCTAAAATAAAAGTTTAGTATACTTAATGAAAATACAATTCTTTTTTATGTTAAGGTCGACAGACAGGCTGACGGTCCACTTGATGGTAGGTGGCTACCGTCGCCTATAACACAAGCAACGCCATAAATACTACAAGTGCGCTGCCGACCATAGAAGGATTAAGGATAAGTGATAAGGGAGGGGTGGGGGTAATGGGCTCTGGCATCCCTTACTCACTCGCCGAAACACAACAGCACATAATGCTGTTATTTCACGGTGGTATTCTGTAAGGTGGTGGTTACCGCCGCCAGACGGGCTGCCCAAATGACTGCGAAACGCAGTGTGCCCTGCCACTACTTTCAAATCCAGACCAGTCAATTTTGAAAATTATATTAAAATTTCTAAAGTTGACCCCGCCGGGAATCGAACCCGGGGCCCCTGAGACGTTAGGCAAGCACCCTTGCCACTCATCCAACGGGCTCGTCAAATATTTTTTATTATTTGCATAATTTCCAGAACACATATATAATTATATATCTATCTGATTTTTCTGGTTACGATTTCAGTTCTCTCGATTCCAAGATGTTAGAGTCTATCATGTTCACTTGGATGAAAATTTGAGATGTCTGCCTTAGGCCTCGGATTTAATTCCCGACGGGGTCAACTTTTAAATCAACTTTTCACAGTTTGACCTTGGGTTGAGTCTCACAAAATTTATTGGGCACTCTCAAAGTACTTTTGGTTTGTTCCTGGACTTTAATTGAGTTCCTCAAAAAACGTTATAGGTATTCCTGAGAATTATATCTTATTAACTCCTTATTAAATATAATTATTTTAAAATTTGATTTTTAAAATATCTCATTGGGGATGGGATGGGAAAATGGGTGGGAATGGGAATGGGATGGGAAAGTGGGTGGAAATGGGGATGGTGAATTATATATTTTCATCATCGATATAAACCTATTTGGTCTTCCGGCGTCTGCATCCAGCCTCAGGCAATATTTTTTTTTTTTGAAAAATCTATGTTGGAAGTCAAATATACCATCTACCATAAAATAAATAAATAAAAATCTTTAGAGAAAAAAAAAACACATATTTAACATTGATTGATGTTATAAATTTATGGTTATTTTGTTTGTTGATGAATTTTATTAATTTTGCAACTACTACTCTATTTGAAAGAGTGAGTCATGTTTAAATTTTGCCCAAACTTTTGTCAAGGCGTCAAAACTACGCTTCTATTCTAGTGCAGGTAGAAAAGACGCTGTCCCCAGAGTGCATACCTGGGTTGAAATTTTTGTGTCTGCTGTCTGTTGCTTGCTAGTTACGTTTTTATGGTACTTAAAAATTAAATTGTATTGTTTACTTAAAGTGTATTATTTAATTGTAGTACAGTACAGTCTAGGACCACAGTAGTACTATTACTTATTCTGTGGTATTGTTGGAAATTAATATTGTACCATAGAATTAGTGAAGCCCGCCACAGCTCCGCCATGCAGAGGACACACTATAATTCCATTTATCCTAAAATTTATTATAATTTATTATGAAAATATTATCTATCTATGGTTTAGGAGAAAATTAGTCAGAAACATCCAAATATATTTAATAATAATAATATAATAATTATTTTGTACATTGTGATATTGTTTGATGCATGTGGATTGGACGTATTGTAAACAATAAATAAATAAATATATTTGATTCCTTATTAATAATTCTGATAATTCACGAAATATACCTACCTAATATATGAAATTAAATATTGTATTTCCTTAACTAAGTCAATAATCTTATAGTTAAAGTTAAGTCAAACCAGTTACTTACCTATAGTTAAGCGATCAGAAGATCGTTTCTTAAGAGAGGCCTAAAGAGAAATAGCCAATCCTAGATTTGAATTTTATCTAAGTAAACAAAGTCTAATTTAATTAATTTTTTTAAATAGATAAATACATTATAAATGAAAGTGACGTCTGTAACAGAAAACATAATATAATGAAATTTTCTCGATAGAAAAAAATCACCAAGTGAGCTCTCATTTCCATCGATTTTAGTTTTATTTTCAAAATGACACACATTACAAAGCTAAAAGTATATCAGTAATTTCACTTCACATATTATCTAAGGCTGTATGTAACATGTACATGTATGTAAAATGTAATTTTTCATTTGACATTGTAGTTCACGAATAATTAATATTTAATACTTTTGGCACTTATAACATTTTTATTGAGCGAGATGCGCTATCTTCCGTCGCATGTTGTGCGTAGTTCTACGTATTTTGTGTCACTGTCATCTCCAAGGGGCCACGCGGGTGAAATTACAAATTTTGTTTGCTTTATACCCATTCTTAAGATATTTTTATTATAAGAACTTGTGGAATCCTAAGGACCTGTTTCTCAAACGTCAAGTAGGCCAAACTGTGATTTAAAGTCATCGGTAACCGGGGAAAATGGAGCTTTGTTTGTACGGTAAACGTCCCAAACATTAAATCAAAAATAATTTTAAAAAAATCGGCTATCAAATGACGCAGTAAACCGAGTGCATAATTCAATAAAACAGAAAATGATTTCTAAAGGTAACTAATCAACACTTTACTTGTAGTTGGTGAAAGAGGCGCTTAATCTTTTAATTTTACTTATCGCATTATTTTTTCATTTTGTTCTTCATGCCTTTTAATTGCTCTGTGTCTTTTATTTAGTTTAGTACTACATTTTTTAAACTTCTTGAATATTTCCTTACAATTTTTGTGGAAAATAGGGTAAAATTGCATCCTGTTTCGTTGAGGTTTCAAACTTTACTATTTGTTAACAAGCGACGAAAACTAGAGACTAATATAGGTAATAAAGTGAAGATGATAGGTTAAAGAATTAAAAACAGCAACCTGTGAATTATTGACGCAACACTGTTTCGACAGTTAACAATATTTTCAAATTTCTTTGTATGCAAATTGGTGTTATGTAAACCCATATGAATACTTATAGCTGCTCCTATAGCAAAAACATAGCTAACACCACTATTTTTTTTTAATTCTTTTCACACTGCATTCTCAACCATTAAAAAAGGCAATACATCGGCACATCGCTGCTTAAATTCAAAAGTACCACAAATCAAAATTACACTTTCTTACAGGAGAGCTAATCGAAAAAAAATATTTATTTTTTTGTCAATCTTGTCAATATATATCAAATATATTATAATACCTCGTTGGAAGCGTATTTTTAAGTAGCATTAAATGTTTTAAGTACTTTTATAATAAACTGAATACTAGAGGAGATAAATAAGCATATAAGTAACTTTTGAATACTTATAAAAAAATTATCAAAATATACTAAATATGGAATAAAACAATTATGAAGGATGGTGATTGTATTTTTGCAATAAAAACATTTTTAGTATTTTTTGATTTTTTGTAGGGTTTTTTTTTTATGTTAAGGTCGACAGACAGGCTGACGGTCCACATTTAGGTGCTCGTAGGTGGCTACCGTCGCCTATAACACAAGCAACGCCATAAGTGCTATAAGTGCGCTGCCGACCATAGAAGGATTAAGGATAAGGAAGGGATGGGATGGGGATAAGGGATAAAGGGCTCTGGCATCCCTTACTCACCGAAACACAACAGCACATGCTGTTATTTCACGGTGGTATTCTGTGACTTGGTGGTTATTGCCGCCAGACGGGCTGCCCAAATGACTGCGAACCGCAGTGTGCCTTACTACTACTTTTCAAATCCAGACCAGTCAATTTTGAAAATTACATTAAAATTTCCAAAGTTGATCCCGCCGGGAATCGAACCCGGGGGCCCCTGAGACGTTAGGCAAGCACCCTTGCCACTCATTCAACGGGCTCGTCGACATGTGAATGTACTATTTCTTTACACCTGAAATTCCATTCTTCTAAGAAGCCCTGAGATTCTGTTCAGTTGAGAATCTGACCAAATAAGCTTGAGCGGTCATCAATTTTGGGCAGTAAGTAACAGACTTGCGACAGTAACAACATTATAATATAACTAGCTGGTGCCTGCGACTTCGTCCGCGTTGAAAAAGAAAAAAGTAGCCTATCCTGTGTCCTGTATGTCTAAATGTTCATCTACAAAGTTTCATGACAATCAGTTAATTCGTTTAAGAGTTATTAAGGAACATACATACATATTACATACAATACCTACACTTACAGATTTATTATTAGTATTGATAAAAGCTAAAGATAATATTGTCCCTGATTTAATATTCTATTTTTGTTGCTATATTTAATTTAAATAAAATAAATTAAATGAAATTTAATTAATTACATTAAAATAGTCAAATTAGTCTTTTTATAGCACACTCGAAAAAAAACAGGATATTATTATGTGAGTTCATTGAAGTAAAACTCAAAGTTCATCATCCACGTAAAGCACAGATTACTTCCATATCATTGATGACACCGTATTAATTAAGAAATAATAAATTTCTTGTAATTAGAGAGGGACTCGCTGGACTTTTAGAGTGATGGGAATTCTGTTTCGTTACTCTCTAAATTCAAACCGGAATTAAGAACTCAGTCAAGTAATGTCGAGACTTTCACTCTTTCGGCACAGTAATGCCAGAGCTAGAGCAAGGACACGATATGACTTTGAAACCTCACTGCAGACTCGACGTAAGAATTTTTGCGCATGGTATATGGACACAAAGTGACTGGAAAAGCTTGGAGAGTATCTGCTTTCTTTTCGAATGGTATTTTCTGGAATTACTCTTAAGAGTTTGTGTTTGAATATAGATTTATGATATAAAGTACATCATAGGTAGGTAGCCCTTGGGGACAAATCCCTGCAAACAGAACTTTAGGCACATGCTAATGTGATACAATTCGATTGTTAATCTTAACTAATATTATAAATACGAAAGTTTGAATGAATGTTTTTACAAATAATGTACAAAATAACTAAACAAATTTTAATAAAAATTTAAAGTTATATAGTTAGTTTATAATCGAGAATAAACTAGTAATTTATAAAGAAACACATACGAAGTCGCAGGAAAAAGCTAGTCCATTATCCATACATATAAAATCGAAAGACTCTGCCTACAGTCGAATGCTTCACGGTTTGCTTGTAGAATAGTATTTCTGCAACTAGTGATCCTAGACCTAATGTTATTTTGAAAAATACAGTCAAAATGTCAAAAGTTTTCCAAAAAGTTTTTAAATACTTTCATACATAAGTAAGTAGAGTGATTTAATACGATTTCTTGCAAAAAGTCGGACGAAGGTCGATCGTTGCGGGCGGGGCGTCAGCTTACGCAGCAGTTGCTTTCGCTTGCCTCGGACTCATGGGCAAGATACGAGTACCGCAGCACAATGTTACTAAAATATAAAAATTCCATTATCATTGTGGTGTGAAAAAGACCTTATCCTTAATAAAGTAAGTAAACTTCATTAAATAAAATTATAAGAAAAGTAATGGTGGTGGCAAATGGGAATAATCCATCCCAATTACCACCATGGGTAACGAACAAAGATTTAAATCTTTGGTAACGAACATGTTTGTGGCGAATGGGAATATGGAAATAAATGTCAAAACTTATCCTATCTACTAATATTATAAACGCAAACGTGTATGGATGTTTGTTATTCTTTCACCAAAAACAACTGAATGGCTTTGGATAAAATACAAGTGTTGATGGTAATGGTCCATTTGATGGTAGTTGGCTACCGTCGCCTAAATGACAACCAATAGTACGGCGAATAGTTGACCAATCTGTTATTAAAGATAAGCGATTAATCTGTTATTAAAGGATAGGGAAATGGGATGCCTAAACACAACAGCACACATGCTGTTACTTAAATTTAAAAAAAAAGGGTTCTAACATCTATAACTTGCACACCGATATGCATCAGCAAATGTGCTGTCATTTCACTTCTGTGAGTGGTTATAGCAGCTGACTGCTATAACCACTCATAGGCTCCTTAGTTCGTTACCTCTAACCGCAGTGCACTGTGCGTACTCTATGCTTATCTAAACTATCACAGTCATGTGTCACAGTTTTGTAACTGATCTGTGGTTAATAGACTCATTAACTCTTCTGTTGTTTTATTACGCTGTTGTTATATCATCGCCTACGCCGTAGTCGCTACGAGTTTACAATCGTCTACGAGAGGGCCAATTAATTACTATATTTCCAATGAAAAAAGTAAAATTAAACGTTATATTTTTATCATAGCCATTCAGAATTATTACTCGTAGTCGACATTTTATTTCTATTCAAGCTTTTAGTTGTTTTTTTAAGCCTGAATGCCGTTTTTTAATATAATTATAATAAAACCTAATTAAGTTTTTGCCTGGGCGAAGCTGGGATCGGATCACTAAGTAATTCAATAAATAAAAAAAGTGTTAAAAGCGTTACAAAAGAAAACATGCATTTTTTTTGACAAAACGCAGCCACATTTTTCTTCTCAAAAAAAAAATCAATAAGAAATATTTATATGTACAAGGTTCATATATGTTTATTTATGCTATATGACTAAAATACCACAAACAGTTTACCATAACATGTACATGTATGTAAAAAAAAATTATAACCTAAAAGAAACCTAGTAGGCTAAATACCTACTAGGCAAACATAAGTGGCGATCGATTGTGCTGGCGCCGGTGGCGTCGAGCTCAAGGTGAGGCTCAGATTTTTTCCTATTTTTCTCTTCTTTTTTTATTTCTTAACGTGAACAACTTCCCTTTCAGTAAACATGCACATAAAAATCCTTATTACCTGTTAGACGAACTGCGAGAACTTAATTAGTAGGGTTTTAATGCATGCCGTTTGTTCCGGTTCGTTTTTATTCGTGTGATGAACAGGAATGTTTTGTTTTTCAAAAATATTCCTTCTTTTTATTGCTGTACTAGTGACTCGCTCTCGGCTTCGCACGAATGCATTTTTTTCTGAAAATCTCCCAAAACTATGCGACATGAAGTACCTTAAATATCGTAATATTAGGATATTTTGTTGAAAGAAGACTTTATATTATTTTTAAAAATTAGTAATAATGCATTCAAAGATTTTCTAAAAATTACGTTGTCGTCGGCAATAAATAATATTCTTGAAATTTAAATCAGACATTTTACGTTATTCTTTTTTTTAAGATACTATATAATATGCTACTTAAGAAGAATTATTATTTTTTGTCCATTTCTTTCGATTGGCATCATAAAAATACGGGTGATTTTTTTTTCACATTTAAGTCGGTTTGATTCCCAGACGAAGCCAGTAACCGATTTTAATAAAACTTACTAATTAATATTACAAATTATACCTACTAAGTATTAGCTGTTGCACGAGCACGTCGTCCTCCTTTATTTGCACATCTACTAAAAATAATTTGTTTTCATTGCCATCTTAATACGTATTTTTATTTCTTATTGGCGTATTCTTTTATTGTAAAGTGTTCTTACAATTCTCTGATTGTTCTCGGATCTGAAGTTGGTTCTCGGAGTGGTCGAGACGTGTGTACGACAGAGTTGTCAAACTCCGACACGTCGAGAAAGGAAACGTATCGTGCAGACTGCGGATACATTGCTTGGGGTCGCATCCTTTCTTGTTTACCAAATCACTGATTAAAACACGCTCTCATTATAATCTATTCGGTATTTCAGAGCGAGCTCCTGAGATGCAGGATCCTGACCGCTTTGTTGTGCCATTTTACGTTTGCATTGATATTACCAAACGACAATTAACATTCCAGAACTTTTCAGATACATTTAAAAAAAAGGATGTAAGTATAAAAAATAACGGACAGTTTCATTAGGCAGCAACTGAAGTCATAACAATATATTGGTTAACGTTCAACGTAACGAAGGACTGCGCAAGCATGATGCGTGCCACAGAATACAGAAAACAGTAGAAGCCGCGTGAACGTTCATATATCATAATTTTATGTTATGATATATGAACGTTTAAGAAACTTGAAATTATTTAACAAACTTTAATACTTATCTATTTACTTATATTACTATGTATCTACTTATCTATTATCTACTTATATCTATTTACTTATATTACTATGTGAATGAAATAAATATAATTTATCTGAGGTCAATCGTAGTAATTTGAAAAGAAATATATAAAAAAAGAATCAGTTCAAAAGGAAAGCTTCAAGTCTATTTAGAGTCGTGGCGAGCGCCATTTTAAAACGTCCTACTTTTATCGCTGGATTAAAAGAATTTCCCATGCTGACGATAAACAAAGAAAACAGTTTATAAATAACATAGGTACAGATTATTTTTTCTCAATATACGTATTGAGCTAAATCTGATTCTATTTGAAAACTGTAAATAGGTGCCTATGTAAGTAATACAGAGTATAGATATAGGTAACAATGTTTTATTTCAAATTATCTATACTTAATATCTAATAAAATCGTAAATGAGCCGTGTCTGCATATTAAAAACTTTTTCAAAACTCATTTTGTACATATTAAAAATTAAAAATGTTAAGATACTTTTTTAAATTTTTGTCTGTCTGTGCGTGTTAATACTGCTAAAGTCTCGGGGCACGTCACGCTATGTGACAGCTTCAGAGCTTCAGAGTTTGTGTAGAGCTAGGTATATTATGTGTAAGGCATTTTTATTTTTAAAATAAATATATATTATCAAATAAACACAACAATAATAGTTTTATAATAAAAAATAGGTAGGTAAGTAATAAATTGTAGATAGGTATGTACGTTTGTTTAGCACCGACCGCACTGAGACGGATCCTATGAACCATTTTCCTGTTCGAAACGTTGAAACTATGAGTCACAGATGTAGCGGGGCTGCCCGGGTGACGCTTTACTATAGGTAAAACTTACTCTATAACTTGAAAAGTAAGTATCTGTTAACCGTTAGTTTTTGTCCTCGAAGCAGAATGGCAAAATTACCCTAGTACCCTACCCTCGTGAAGTTCTACGCATCGGATTCGGATGTGCATGTTAATGAGTCTGACCGATAATAAATAATGAATAATAATAAATATCTTCACACACACAGCACCATCTAGTTCCGCACTAAGCAACTAATGCTTGTATTATGGCTACCAGACTACATAGTTTACTTTTTTTTCGCAAATACATACATATTATAAATGCAAAACATCCATGACTCAGGTACAAAGGTAAAATGTTGTTAACCAGAAACATTTGCCCCTAGCGGGATTCGAACCCGCGACCGTCGACCGTTTTAGTGGTTATTAGCCACTAGACTAAACGTGTCGTCAACCGACAGGTTTGAAACTTACAAAAAAACACACATAACGTGATAGCCATGGTTATGTTTATATTCCAAAATTCTTGACGCCCAAAGTTACGGTCGCAAGTGGATAACGTCACAAATCCCTAACCGCTCGATCGCTATACGCAAGTTCGCCGATTCTGCATTGACATGAGCATTATAAGTAAGACACCATTTTGATCCCGGGACTAAAAAACAAAGTATGGCTTGGAAACAACCTTCTTCACTGTTTGTAAAAAAAAATTAAAAGTTGTTCCTTCTGGGATGCTTGAGGAATCATTTTTATTTAAAAAATATTATATTTGGTTGTATAATTAGTGGTTTTTATAATTACAGGAATGATTTTTGATCGCTCCTCGTAGTGCTTGTAAATATAAATATATAACAATAGTTTGTTTTTTATTCATTTATTCCATCGTAACTCAAATCAAAGAGAGGGTTTTGAAGATTAACAATACCGCAAGCTATAACTAAAACCTACTAAAACTAAGTCAAGTCTTATATATATCAACTTGTTTTAAATCCACACAGGCATGTGACATTAGGAATCCAAAGTGTCTGTCTACCGATAGTTCTCTCGATCGACGTGTATTCGTAGAGCAGCTATTTTTTTTGTCTCCAGTACTTCACCTTTGGTTGGAGTTATCCCGGAACTGACAGTATACCATTTTTCATTCAAAATATGAGAAATATTTTTAAAACTTCGATCCACTAAAACTGCAGATTTTTCGGGCAGTATGTCAAAAATCCCACAATCTTCAAAAATTAAGGTGTCGGATGTAATATGTGATAGTTATATTGCAGCTCTTATATTCGGACCATGTCAGTGCTTGTTGCACAGCATTTGAAGGATTATGTATTTGTATTTCCTAACAATCGATGATGCTTTGGACATTAAGTACTGTACCTTTTCGTAAAAGTGATTGGTAGGTTGGTTAAAACATCAGAAGGATTTGGATACATGTCATGACGCAATAGCTGGGATGGTTTTTCTAAATATCGTCCCAATAGAGCTACTAGATAGGCCATAGTCCAGCGCGAGTAGCATTTGAGTGATGTAGTCTTATTTTTTTTTTTCAAGGTAGGTAATCATTACATCTCTATGAGCGCATTTACCAATCAAGGCAGAAGTAACACTGTTTAGAAAGACATAATAACAACTGCGGTTCTTGGGAAATGCATAAAAGAGCACATTTTTCCATTCGATTTTATTAAATGCCAACATATCCAAATCAGCGTCTTCAGCATCACTGATATCAGCAGAATCCATGTCCCATTCTTTTATAGTTGTGTGACTTGTGTTTGCTGCTAGTCATTGACAACGAATCGTTATTTATCTATTTTTTTTTCTTTCTTACTTCACGTTTTGGCTTAGTGTTCCTTGCAAGCATATCAAAATATTTCGTATCGGTCATAGTACCTTTATTAACGGTTTTATTTGTTATACATACTTGTATTTTTTTATTTTTTGTTCTACGTTCCTTTATTATATTTTCGTTCTCCTCTTGAAAAATTAAAGGGTCAGACGGTTCGGTTGCATCCGACTCTTGAGCGGGAGTTACAAGAAAAATTTCCTGGATATTTGTGTCCGGAATGTCTTCATGAAGTATCTTGTGGATCAGTTGCTGTTGTTTACGTTTCTGTACTGCAGAACGTTCAGGTTTTTCAACTGTCTTTTTTTGACAAAAAAACTTATGAGGGCAAGCATCCTTCTTTAGTTTTAGCTTTCCTCCAACCAATTTATATTTGACATAATTTTCCATGTCATTTTCAATCTGAAAAAAATAATAATAGTAACATACATAGTTAAGTAGGTATTTTATATATATATATTTTTATAGTACAGTAGAAAAATTCACTGATAGATTTTGACAAAACAAAAGATGTCATTAAATATGTCGTGGTAACCTCAACCGCAAATAGAATTTCAGTTTATAGTGAAATTATTTAGTTTTATGAATATATTTTCTTTTAATTGAGTTAAGTATAGTAAGAAAGTTAATGGAAACTATTTTACAACTAGTCAAATTGCGTTCTAGACTGTCTGAGACCAACCCGTTTGTTTACATTATCGACAAATTAAAAAAAAATAGTATAGGTAATTTACTGAATAGTATTTTTTTAAGTTAGGTGCAGTCGAGCTTTTTAGTGTGCTAGAAATAAGGACACTTTAGCAACAAAAATTTATAATATACATTGGCAAAAATGTACCTATAATAATTATATATTAATAATAATATAAGTTGATGTGTGGCTGACTGTACCTACCAACCTTCTTACCGTCATTTTACCTTTTCATATATATATATATATACTTACCTATGTAGGTTAAAAAGCGATGACAAAAGAAAGTCAAAGTAAAAGAATATTACCTACACCAAGAAACTTTGTATTATAATAATATGTAGGTGGACTACAATAACACAACTTTTCATATGTATAGGTTATTTTATAGTCCATATTTTCTAATAGGCACCTTATTATATAAAAATTTACTTACATCGAAATGGTCTTCACAGCAAAATGAAGTGGTCTTAGGGCCAATAGGATCTGCCCGTTTCATAACGGTCGTCCACTTTTTCCGTCTCTTGGTATCCATTGGCACTTGGAAAAATAGTTTAGACGGTGTTTTGACTGATGAATTTGTACACAAAGGTACTACACAGTATTTATTAACAGGCATAATGTCGATATAAGCCACGTCAAATATTGAACAAAACTGCACGAGTGGACGCGCCAGTGAGTGGCACTGAACTGACTGACTGAACTGCATGACAAAGTACGTCCGTCTCCGCTCCGCTCGTTCACTCGATGTGTGACGTCATCAACGTTCACGAGTTTAAAACATTTGGGTGGCTCGGTAACTGAACGCTTTTTAACTCGGTCATTTTTGTCTAGAGTTTTGTATTTGTCTAGTGAGCTATATTTTGGAAATATAATTAATCAAAATCGATTATAATTAAATATAATAATTATTGTATGTAGATTGTAGGTATGTAAATAATTATATAATTTTATAAATGAGCTGTTGTGTTTTCTAACAATAGAAAATTGAACAAACGTAAAAACGTTCGGGCGGTAATCAAAATATTACAATTTTTTTTTAATTGTTCGTGTTCCAAAAACACGTTAGGCGTTCCAAGAATTTTTTAGATATCTTTGCAACTTTGGTCAGAATTGTTATTTGTTTATAAGCAAAAATCTAAAATCGCCGAAAAACAGTATCTATTTTTGACAAAGTATTTTTTTTTTTTTCAAGTCACTCGTGCATGTCATACGAAGCTCCTCAATTTTTTTCCACCCTGTGGGCCTTCATCGGGAAATTCTATTGAAGGCCAAAGATTTGTCGATGATCGCAGATTGTTGCTAAACTATATCTCACAGATCGATAAATCTTGCATGATTCTCTTGGGGTTTGGCTCCTTTACATCATGTACGAGTTTCAAACCGATATGTTGATAAACTCCCAATTGCGGTTGCACAAACGAAATGTAGAATTTTCATTTTCATTTGCCATTAACTGCTTAGTTACAATTTTAGCACTTTTTTAGAACCTTTTTTACAGAGGGACGTTATATTTTATTGGAAACTTTTTTCGATAGGACGTGTTCCAAAAAAATTATCTCAAAAATATCCATTTTTAATTTTTAATATGTCCGAAAACTCAGGACTATATTCTTCTAGGTCCCAACAACCTATAAAAAATTGACCAGAGGTTGAGCCTCTTGAATAGAACTTCGTACAAAGTCGCCATAGGGTGATTAGGTGACTGGATCAGTAGGATTAATAAGTACCTTGCACTTATCCCTTATCAAATGTTTTCAAAAGTTGGCCCAGCCGGGAATTAAACCCGGAATCCCCCAGTCAGAGTGTTAAGGCACCTTGACCACTCAACCAATGGGCTCGTCAATCAATTAAATTTATAAATAGCAATTTTTTTACAGTTGAATTACATTCAACAAGAATACTTATTTCATTTTTTAAAGCAGTTATTGATGTATTTTTGTTTTTCGCTTATTATATTTACACTATTAATAGAAAAACAATATCATTAGGTATCTATCTATCTATCTATGCCCAGGGAAAAATAGGTAGGTACTCCCTCTAATAGTGCTAATCCTAGGTTGCTTTTATTTTATGGTCTTTTCAATCGAGCTTTCGATTTTTTTAATCCTGTGTAATTTAAGAGTAACTATTATTTTCTTTGAGTGTATATTAATATAATATTACGCACCAATTAGCGTTAGATACTTGAAAAGTAACTAATCTACACTTTACTTGTAGTTGGTGAAAGAGGCCATTAGTATCAAGATTAGCTTTATTTACAAGTCATTATGAATGGGTATTTATATTTATCCAATTGATAATATGTCAATTTTGTTGAAGAGAAATGACCTTTGGCATCTGGGAGGTAGTGAGGCAGTGAGGCAGTCGATGTAGCCTCGCCCCGGCCCGGAGACTGCTCGCATCCGGCACCCAGCCGAGGCGGCCCGGCTACTTCCTGGAAAGCTCGGATCTCCTATAATTACTCGCGCAAAATAATTAACTATCTCGACCCTATATTTGTCTTTGATAACTGAAACAAATGTAGTTATACCTACCTGCCAAATTCAGGCACCAATTGCCTACTTTATAAAAAGCTTCGCATCGCAAAGCAAAAACTAATACTGAGCAATGTCTGAGGCAAAGTTTATAGTTAATTTTTATTAAAAAAAAACTTTTAGTATCTTAATATTTCAATGTAGAGGAATATAAAATCTTAAATAGGGATAATCTTAGTAGATAAATAAAGAGTGCTTTAGGATTTCACTCAAAATTATACTGCGTTTCTTAGTTCGAAGGAGTAATTTGGTATATCGGTTTTATAAAACCGTAATCAATGCTTTCTTTGTAGAATATTAATTAGTTTAGAATTAATATTACCTAATTATTATTTACTTGTTTAAATAGATTTTTTTTTCAGTCCGAATGATAAAATTTTCATAGGTAGACATAAAATTATCACGAAATAATAGCTAGATAATATAATGCGTTATACTATTTTGTATTTATTTGACTTCACATAAAACACACGTTTTTTTATTTATCTAAATCTACATTGGTAATCCTGCTTTAAACGAAATTCGAACCGTGAAATAACAATAATATCTACGAATGTTAAATTAATAAAATAAGATAAAAAATATTTTTACCGTAAAATATTTAAGTAAAACCGATATTAGTACAGCACACTTCCTGTCAAATTATGGAACGAAGTAATAAATGTCTCAAAAAGAATACAAAACATAATAAACGCCATCTACTGTCGCATGATACGAGTAGCAAAGCGGTTGTAGTTCTTGAATCAATATGATCTATTCTTTTTCTATTGATCAAAAACGTAAACAAATATAGCGTCGCTATGGTCACTGGACTGTTTTAAAAATGGAATTTGTACATTAGGCATTATCAAACAGAGTTGACTCAGTGAATTACTCATTTAGAATTTGTTCGTATTGTTTGTTTAGTTCTATATCGTGAATTGTTTGTTTACCTTTTTGATCAATGAAAAAATAAATGCATTAGATATATTATCATACTAGCTGGCGCCCGCGACTTCGTCCGTGTTGAAAAAGAATAAAGTAGCCTATCCTGTGTCCTGTACGTCTAAATGTTTACCTACCAAGTTTCATGAAAATCAGTTAATTCGTTTAATAGTTACGGATTATTCGTTTAATGTATGTATGTATGTATGTATGTACATACATACCATAATATACCTTATGTAATTATGTATAAGTAAAGCACAATGCTTTAATTTGTTGATTTGTCTGAATTTTTATATAAAAATACATTTTTTAATTATGTGTATACTTAAAAATATAACAGTCCTTGTTACTACATGAATTCTTAGCTGAGACCTGATACATTATATAAACGTAATACATTTATAATGAGAACTGTAAAAGCTTTTGATAAATTCACCTTTTGACGTGGACTTTTCTGCACTAGAACACCAACACTGAGACGAGCTTCACAAATAACTTTTTCTCTCCATGAAATTATATTTTAAGTTGAAATTTCAATTACTTTTGTTCTAAGTTTAGATCATTTCATGTTTACTAGGTCTTATTTAGGACTTGCAATATAAGACGGGATTTTAAAAGATTCAACCCCTTGCAAATCACCTTAAATATGCTACTTTTTGTTTTGTATTGTACAGAAAATATTTGTATTTTTGTATTTTTTTTTTGATATGACTACTGGACCGATTGAAAAAAAATATTCACCTAGGTATATAGTAAGCTACATTATCAGGCTATATCCTTAGATATTATAAACTCAAAAAATACTGCACAGATTTTCATGCTGTTTTCACCAATGGATAGAGTGGATCTCGAGGAAGGTTTTAGTATATAATTTACAAAGTAACGCGGGCGAAGTCGCGGGCAGCAGCTAGTACTATTATATAAAGCTGAAGAGTTTGTTTGTTTGTTTGGTTGTACGCGCTAATCTCAGGAACTACTGGTTCGAATTGAAAAATTCTTTTTGTGTTGGATAGTCCATTTATCGAGGAAGGCTATAGGCTAGCATAGAGAATGCGGACAAAGTCGCGGGCACCAGCTAGTATAATATAAGCCCGTGGTATGAAAATTTATGGCAGTAAAATCAGAATTGTCACACGAATGCGTTATATGTTGTGTGTTATAGTTAAGTTTTATTTTTTTAATATTTTAGAATATCTCTGAAGTTTCAGAGATAATGCACTATCTACACAATATTATTTAAAAAAGAACAATGTTGTTCTTTCGGCGTGTTCGCCGATTTAAATTTTATAATCACTCGTAATGGACGAAATACAGGATCAATCATTTGACGTGACTTCAATCAAATGTAGCGACGCCAAACATTATGCCCACAAACGGTCAGTCCAATTTTCTGTCATTTATGCGTTTGACCGGGTAGAGTGACGTTGATATATTATGAGCTCTGATTCGGAAGCGCGGCAAGATGCCACGGCGTAGTGTTTCTACCAAGGAGGATAGAAAATGTATTCTAATCCTCCTTGGTTTATACACTCACGATCAGTTGGCGCGATGAACTGACGTGACGCTACGGCGCGATTTGAAATCCAGTGTTTGACATCAAACCATCAGTTTTTACCATTCACGATCAAATTTTGGCTTCACGTCAGTCAATTCGACGCGATGGACTGACCGTGTATTTGGTCCATAAGGAGTCATGTGTCGGAGTGACACACAAATTATTTTTTCTTCATTTTTTTTATTTTGTAAATCCATTTGCAGTATTAAAACTAGGTAATCACCCGAAAAGCGGTGGCAATTGAATAAGTGTGCTGGCTACTCTCCCGGAGACCAAAATAGATAGGTCGAAGTTGTTCTTTGTAGCGGCCCCTAAATAGAGTGCGTAATAGAAAGGGGCGGAGAGACCCTCGCTACTCTATTCGCGCATGCCCAGTACTAATATCGAAGAGCTCCATTCTCTTTTATACTTTTCACTTTTACAATTTCTAATTATTTATTTACCGATGTGCCTAACTTACACATTCTCTTTGCTACGACATTTTTAACTACTTACAACTGAAAATGTATGGAAATTATTTATTATTATTATTATTTACCTACAAAGTAGCGATTAGGTAAGTATATAAGTATCTAAATTCAAAATATTAGTCCGTCGTTGAAAAACTTCGTTCGCGTTGAAAAATGAAAAATAAAAATATCTGTGATATCTTTATCGCTGTGACGACGGTGGCGCCGCCACAGCGACAATGGCGCCAAAGTTTCTGTATTTTTAGACTATTCCTCGAGAACCTAACATTTTTTCGGTATGGAAAGTATCCTATATGTAATAATAATAATAATAAACTATAAGTATTGTGCCAAATTTCATCTAAATCGGTTAAGTAGTTTGTGCATGAAAGCGAAACAAGCGTCCAATCATCCTTACAAACTTTCGCATTTATACTTCATCTAATCTATAGTAGGATGTATTGTAGCAATGCATATTACGATGCATTTTCTGTACCTAATATTTTTTTGAAAGACCATACACGCAGTTATAAACATATTGTATTTTGTATTGCGTCACAGCCTATACTGAAATAATATATAGTTTGCAGAAATAATTCGTACAAAGCCAGGAGCGGCCCGCTAGTCATATATATTAAAATTAAATTTTTATTTTTATTGTACAACAATTTAATATTTGCACACCTAAACCCGGGTAGAAATCTTCTTGTAGGTACTATAAAACTATATAATTACATCTCCTACTGTAACCAAGTATTCTAGCAAATAAATGCATTATTATTATTATTATCTCACTTATTTATTTATTTTTCTTAATTTTAAATTTTTTACAATATACATTTATATAAATACAAAAAAAAAAAAAAAACATATATTATAAAAAACTTAAAACTAGACATCCGCTAGTAGCGGGGCTAGGCCCAAGCTACCGGTGGTTAGGGCTGCAGAGTGAGGAACCTCCTGACAATTCGTGCCGTGTCCAGAAGTACCGCCTTCTGTATTATTATTATTATTATTTAAGGGTATTAATGTAACATATTAAAGCCTCGTTTGTGCTACGCTTTATACTTATTATCGCTTTTTAATTATTATTTGTCTATGTTAGGTGGTCGGGATATTTAAAGCCACTGTATTTTCTTTATTGTACATAGAGAAAATCCAGGGCAGTGTATTTTCTAAACAGCTAATTGGTCTTGATTTAAATTTGACGAGTGGATGTGCGATCGAAATATTGTATTCTCTGTTCCGACGAGAGAATATTATGTTGTAGGGAAGGGTGGGAGCTGTGAGCTGAGTGTTGCCTCATGCCTGTGTCATACGTTCGGCAGATGTGCGTTGCACGTGGCGGACGAGCGCGCGCTCTGCGCACAATGGAACGCAATCCAAGATGGCGGATCCGGGGAACTTCAGCCGTTTATATCGTGGGTATGGGTAAAATAAAAATACACAGACAAGACTAAAACGGTTAAAAATACTATGAATGTCACAAAATACTTACATTAAGGTTAGTATATTAATGTCGATGCATTTTTATTTATTTATTTATATTGAAAAATTGTTTTTGAAAAGTACAAATTTTAATTTATCCAAAAAATTAACAAAATAAAACTTGAATGAGCAATATAAATAAAAATCAATGTAAGGTAGCTATGTTTATCCTCTATGGACGCCAAAACCTTTCAACCGATATCAATTCGGTTTTCACTTTGGAAAGAGGGATAAACGAGGAAGGTTCGTGTATATAAAAAATTGCATCCCGGGCGAAGTCGGGAACGGGTAGCTAGTTACTTATAAAAATAACCCTCCTAATAACGCTATAGCCAAATTATTCGAAGTTGCTACGTTGATAGAAACACAATCCGTCGATCGACGTACAATCACATGAAACTCGCGCCGTGCGGTACCGTTAGTTTTATATGGGATCTATAAATTCATTGGCAAATAAAAGGATTGAAAATATCTTTGATATCAATTATAAAAAGTTATTTGTATTAATTACTTCGCTACTTCGCCCGCGTAACTTTGTAAATTATATACTAAAACCTTCCTCGAGAACCATTCTATCCCTTGCATTGAAAACAGCATGAAAATTGGTTTTTGAGTTTATCGCGAACAGACAGACAGACACGGCGGAGGTCTTTGTTTTATAATATGCCATATATTACTCGCTGATAATGTAGCTTTCTTTAAGTTAAAGAATTTTAAAAATTGGCCCAGTAGTTTTTCAGTTTAAATAATATTCATTACAAACAAAAATACAATCCTCTTTATAATTTTAGTATATTAGATTAGGAATATTTACTCTTGAATCGGTCTTTGTTGTGGGAATTATTATTTTAGCTAAGTTACATAAAAACTTACCGATTAATGAGTTTTCTCAGGAACTTTCTGTAATTAGTAGAACTTCAAGTAACTTCATGTCTTTGAAGTGGTTCGATTCCTCACAATGGCAGATTTCGCCATTTGTGAAATTGATTTTTCTTGACGACACGTTTGGTCTAGTGGCTAGTAACCCTAGCTGTTAACCATACGGTCGCGGGTTCGAATCCCGCTAGGGGCAAATGTTTATGTGTTCACATTTTTCCTTTGTACATACCTGAGTCATGGATATTTATGTATTTATAATATGTATGTATTTCCAAAAAAAAGTAATCTACTGTAGTATGTATATCAATTACTGTCTGGTATCCATAATACATACAAGCATTAGTTGCTTAATTTGGAACTAGATGGTACTGTGTGGAATGTGTCAAGATATTTATTTATTTATTTATTACTTATATTACTATTATAATGCAAAAGTTTGTTAGTGTAATCTTTCACGCAAAAACATCTCAAAAGATTTGCATCAAATTTGAGACACAGATAGTTTATTACCTGGATTAACCTGGATAATTACCTGGATAACCTGAAGATATAGGATACTTTTTACACTGGAAAAATGTTATATTCCCGAGGGATCTTCTAGAAATATAAAAAAATTGGGTGGCACTGTCCTCCTGGCGGCGCCACCGTCATCACAGCGATAAGGATATTATATATTTTCTTAAGTGTTATATTTTTCATTCATCAACGCGGACGAAGTCGCGGGCATCAGTATGTTTAATATAAATAGCTACCTACTGTGCGGATTCGCTCACATTTCTCAGCGCCTCTTTCACAAACGTCAAGTAGGCCAAACTGTCATTTAAAGTCACCGGTAACCGGGGATAATATAGCTGATATACCTTTGTTTGTACGGTAAACGTCCCAAATATTAAATAGAAAATAATTAAAAAAAAAACGGCTATCGAATGATGCAGTAAACCGAGTGCATAATTCAATATAACAGAAAATTATTTTTAAAAGTAACTAATCAACGCTTTACATGTAGTTTGTGAAAGAGGCCCTTAACGAACGAACGAATTAGATACTCAGATTCTTTTTTTTAATTTTGTATATAAAATTATAAACTTGAAAATTTGTATTTAAATTTATACTTGCTTCAAATTTTTATAGATTTCACTCAAGAACCAAGAACTCTCAAGACTTTCTGGCTAAGTAAGAATATCTTCGAATATGTACTCTATGAAATTAATTTATCTACCAACGAAATTCATATCAATATTGGTATAACCGTTTCGAAGATTAACCGGGTCAAATAAACAGAGTAGCAAAAGTTATAATAACTAATTGGTGTCGGACCTTTTGGACCCACAAGTTTTGACAATACCTACGCAAAAATGCCCGTTTGACCCGCTATTAAAACTACGTAAGTACTCTTTTAATAAAAAAAAATGTGGTTTAAAAATATGTCAGATAATATGAATGGACACATTTATTAATCTGTATTTTTTAATGATAGAAAAGTAAATATAATATTTGAATAAAGAGACAGTGATCGGACGTTTTACTTGTAGCGATTCACTGAGTATAGTTTTACCACGGCCGCGGCTGCACGCTCGTCATTACGCCCGATGGCCAACCGGTTTCTGATCGCATCAGAAAAACAGCTACCCCTGTACCACGACATCGCGATGACGACGACCGATCGCTAAAACCTGGTCAGGCTCCTGTCAAATTATTTTCATGCCTATTTGAAAAACGCCATTTTGGCGCTGTAGGCTATAGTGGCTGTGGAGCGACAGTAATTGGAACTAAAATTCTGACATCCGTATCTTCTTATTCTTTATAAATAAAAATGAATCCCTAAATGAGTTGCCAACATTGACATAAATATTACTTGGTTGCTAAGCCCAAAACTCGAGAACGGCTGGACCGATTTTAATTCTGTCTTCACTCATGGATAGAATAATAATCAGGTAAGGTTTATACGCAAAAAAAATGCACCCCGGGCGAAGCCGTGAGCGGGTCGCTAGTATAGAATTAAAATACGCAAACGTCAAAATTAGTTCTGATTACTTCCGAGGGCGACGTTTCAAAATGGTATACGAAATTATCGTGTCATTTGTATGGGACAGCCTGTCCAGTAGTATATATTACAGGTCAGTGGCTAAAACACACTCGCCTCGGTCGCCACTAGAAATGGAGATTGGAGAGAATTAACGAAGACAGTTTCGTGGTAACGGGTGGCCGATATGCGCCGCTGTGGAGAGCGCCACAAATTCGGCGTCAAAAATTTATTTCTCCGCAAATTTTATAAAGCACTCGGGCTCACCTACTGTTTATGTTGCGCTGAAAGTTAATTTCAACAGCGCAATAATATTGCTATTTGTTTATTAAAAAATATTCACATTGACTACTTACCTGTTAAATTCGATCATACATTTATTTATTCCTCATTTTTTAACAATATTTAGGTATTGAAAGTTTTGTACCTACCTAAAATTATATTTTAGTTTTTTAGTACCTAACTAAGTACATATTTAGCACAAAAGCAGCTTTAATTAGTTATTTGAGCAACTTATATTTAAACATTTTAAATGTGAGCAATGGTGAGCAAAGAATTTTCTTAATTTTATTGTTCTTGCAATGTCATGCGAATTAATCTTACAATAAATCAGCGCCACCTGTTGTGAGGGAAACGGTACTAGAAAGTGTCCAACTTCTACAATAATACACAAAAGGATTGTCGATAATTTTTTAAGTGTGTGAAACTACGTTTTGTTCCTATTAATTAATTAATCTAAATCAGTCAATCAGTAATCTAAATCATGTAGTATTTATTGGACTAATGATTGATATTTGTTCTACTAGTAATATTAATTGCAATAGTATCATTAATGTTTGACATATAGCATAGCAGGCGAAAAATAATGCTGAAAAAACTTTGAAAAGTTCATTAGGTTTCCAAAGTAAGCCATGCCGAGATTCGAACCCGGGATCCCTGATCTGATTTTTTTTGCATGTTAAGGTCTGACAGGCTGACGGTTTACTTGATGGTAGGTGGTCACCGTCGCCTATAACAAGTGCGCTGCCGACCATAGAAGGATTAAGGATAAGAGATAAGGGAGGGATGGGGCTCTGGCATCCCTTACTCACTCACCGAAACAAATCAGCCCATATACTGTTATTTCACTGTGGTCTTCTGTAAGGGGATGGTTACTGACTGCGAAACGCAGTGTTCCCTGTCACAATTTATATATTATAATTACGATAGTGAGTCGCGCTCAAAAGCTAGTTTCAAATAAAAATGAAAATATGTTGTTTGTTTGTAGAACAAAAATGTTCAGACAGAAAGTAAATGGAGCGTATTAAGAAAATGCTAAAGTTGTAGTGTCGAAAAGTGTAAAGTAAAGTAGATAGGTAGTATAATAGAATAGGTAGGTAGGAGCGTTGATCAGAGGGTGCGCAAGGACGCAGGCAGCAAGGGCGTTAGGGGGCGCTAGGGTCGCACGGTCGAGGACGGTCGGGGCGCTAACGGACCAAGGGTACGTGGGACACGAACCATCAACTTCTAAGCCCTTCTCAACTGCATATTCTTTATTTCTGTATCAAAATTATACACACTTATACACACACTATAAAATAAAATAAAATTCATTTATATTCAGGCAACTGGAACCATATTATCACTACATAAACTACATATTATAAAACAAAATCCTCCGCCGTATCTGTCTGTTCGCGATAAACTCAAAAACTGCTGCACCGATTTTCACGCTGTTTTCACCAATGGATAGAGTGATTCGCGGTGCAGGTTTTAGTATATAATTAACAAAGCGGGCGAAGTCGCGGGCAGCAGCTAGTTTATATGGTTCACATTATAACAGGTATATATTATAACAGGTAGATAAGTATATCTATCTGTTATAATGTGACCATCTGGCTTCGCTGGGGTGCAATTTTGATATATAAAAATCTTCCCCGTTTATCCGTTAAACCATAAAATATTGAGAAACTTATTTTATTATTATTATTATTTTGTTTAAATAACACATCAGCTGACACAGTCCAATAGCTTATGACAAAACAACGTCTTTGGCTAACTGACTTTGTAATTGAGCTCCTTCCACTTGGATCCACAGCTTGGCTCTACATTTGTGGATGCGCGGATACCTTTATCTCCTCTTATATCCACGTGGAAAGTGAGGATATCGAGTGAAAGAATGGTGGGAATAGCTTGCTATCTCCTTCCCCAGCTGAGTCACAGCTTGCATAAGATTTAAAAACCTTGTAACGTAGGTTTATGCGGATTTATAAAGTTAATGCTTACAGATTTTAATGGCGATGGTCTCGTGAAGGCTGAAACCGAGAAGAGAAGTCCGCTGAAATAATTCCAGTCGTTATATTTGTCAACATTTCCAGTATAGAGGGGCTACTGAGAGCTTACTCTTTTTACTAGTAGTGAGGAGTAGTATAATTTTTGTAGTAGAAGTTTAAAAAAACTCTTCATTTAAAAGTATTTCCTGCACAATAAAAAATTTCCTGACGATTCGAAAAATAAACACGTAATTGTTCAAGTTTTCACTTCTGTCGGCACTCACGAAGTGCCACTGTTTTTTTTTTTTAAAGGAAATAATAATTATATAGATGGAGCTGGATAATAGCGCCGGCGTTGAGTAATAGATGGCGCTAAACAATACAGTAGGTCTTATTTCTGATCTCCAAAGTTACGTAAGATAAATTTCACTATTAACTTAAATTTTGTATTTCAAGTACCCACAATTCTTTATATTATAGGCTACACTATAATAATGTATTACAGATTTTTTTTAAACTTTTGTGAGCGGATGTGTCTTCTAACTAACGGATATAGGTACATACAAAGATTTAAATCGAGAGATGCGGCATTACTAGCGAAAGTGTGTTACAAAATACTACATACATCATACTAAAGACAAAAGTATAAAATACATATACCTTTGTCTAAACACACTTTTAAACAGAGACAACACATTCCTTACTTCAAAGGTGACTGTGACGATAGCGACGCTCTCAACAAGCGACCGTCACTCACTGTAGCTGGCGTGCAACTGTAGTTGGGTTGAGCGCCTGCGCCCAACCCATTGTTAAGAATTTTCGGTGTGTTTTTAGTATGGCGCGAGGAGATTACGCCGCATCTTCGATTTAAATCTTTGGGTACATAGCTAGAACAGAAACAGTTACTAAGTAGATAACTATATAGATAAATAATTTTTATATGTTTTAAATTCGTAATGTAGGTATGCTGCGGTTTAATTTCTCTATTACTCTCAAATTATTTTCCTAGTGTAATAAAATTTAATAGATTAATATCTATTGACAATGACATATTAACTATATAAAAAATTTTTTCTAGCGCCATCAATTTTCTATTGATACTTTTGTGACCATTTTGTGACTTAAAAGTGTAGACTCCATCATAGAACAAATAATGATACTAGTACTATTTACAGTTGCACGCAGTATAAGGTCGTTAGGTGTATACCTACTATGTTCTATGTTTATTCACAAACTGTGGCGCGAGTATCAAAAAGTGGCTTCATAAACATGTTTACTCGAACGAAGCAAGTCTCGACGTTTACTTTGCAAATAACCGCTTTATATCATTTGTTTTTTATACTTTTCAGTAGTGGACAGTATTGCAAATTTTTTCTATAATATTTTTTAAACTGCGACGATGTTTCTTCATTGTTTGAGCAATATTACTTTTAAGCCACACATAAACTCGAAGACTGAGAGGTGCAGGCTCAAACCAGGCTTGTTGAGGATCATGCGGAATTAAGAAATAAATAATTAAAATTATTGATGTCAATTTTAATTATGAAATCAGTAAAATTATTATTGATTTGAGAGATTTAGGACTAGCTCCATACCGCATTCGCTCTGATTATTGCGGTTGTCTAAATCTATGCGGAAGTTCCGCATTTGCGGATGCGTATATCCGCAACAACACTTCAACTTGTGTCAATCGTCTAGTTCTACTACTCACTCCAGTCACTCCTTTTATATATTATACATAATTAGTATGTATTGTTAGTACTAAATTGTAATACTAAAGTACTTGGATTCCAATTTGCAGACAGCGTCATTTCGATGCCCTCGAAAAGCAGTCAACTCTTTCTGTTCCACTCGCTCTAGCGGGTACAATGAGCTCACAATGCGGGCGTAGATTCGATTTGAACGGCTAGCGGCAGTGGCGCAACTGACGGCCAAGTAATAAGTTACATAAAACAAGAGAAGCAGGCCTCCGCCGTCGACTGACGAACATTTACTCATTGCTCCATACTTTGCAGTACAATCTACCTGTTACTGTATAGCGTTTTCCTTGATGAGGAAATTTTAATTAAGTATTAAGAATTGTGCTTCTAAAACTGATATGTGCGTAGACCTAAAAGTAGATGGCGCTAAACAAATTATACAAATAATAACTATACCAATTTTGAGGAGCATTTAATTAAAACGTATCGCGTCCCAGAAACAACATATACCTATTCTAAGAACTTATCTGTTATTCTGCTAGTACAGTCAGATCAATGTCAAACAGTCTGTGGAGCTACTTCACAGTTATACAACCTCTCCGAATAACGCTGGTATAGAAGATTTGAAAAAATCGAGAACAAATTTGAAAGTATGAAAAAGGATAAACTGTCTTGTCAAGTTCTTTTTTTTTATTTTATTTTTTTATTTTAAGGTCCACAGACAGGCTGACGGTCCACTTGATGGTAGGTGGTAACCGTCGCCTATAACACAAGCAACGCCATATGTGCTACAAGTGCGCTACCGACCATAGAAGGATTGAGGATAAGGGAGGGATAGGGGGTAATGGGCTCTGGAATCCCTTACTCACTCACCGAAACACAACAGCACATAAATGCTGTTATTTCACAGTGGTATTCTGTAAGGTGGTGGTTACTGCCGCCAGACGGGCTGCCCAAATGACTGCGAAACACAGTGTGCCCTGTGCGAAACACAGTTGACCCTGCCGGGAATCGAACCCGGGGCCCCAGAGACGTTAGGCAAGCACCCTTGCCACTCGTCCAACGGGCTCGTCAAAAACGTCCTCCGTCGGGTCGTCTTGTATAAAAAGGGTTGTCAAAATTTGTAATCTATTATTGTGCTATGGTTTTTCAACGGGACTTTTGCTATGTATATAGGCTAATTTAAATATAATTATTGTAAATACTAACTGAATTTCATGGATTGGGATTTCATTTGGCATAGGTGACTACATCCGAAGTATTATGCAAATTCATAAATGTGGGCAAGATACAACTATCCCACAAGTCAATATACGAGTAACAGTCGAGATGATAAAATATTTAAAAACATCTAACTATTAGTCATCAGTCCAAATAAGACCTTAGAGATATGCAACAGGGATTCTGTTATTGGTATTTTAGGCGGATTAGTGCTGGATTAACATGTAGGGCGAATTTGGATGTCACTTGGAAGAAAAGATTACTCCAGTTTAAAAAAAGCACGTGGAAAATGGGCTGGTGTGAAAATAACCAACCAGATTTCTTTGAAGACTACTTCAAGAGCGACGTAACAAATTCTTAGGTTACTTTAGGTAACGGTTAAAACCTACTATCCAGTCCACCGTGACGTGAGCCTACTGCCATCATTTTTAATGACCAACGCAAAAGAGGGGTGCTTAGTATAAGTTCGACCTGTATATCTGGCTGTGGCATCATAGCTCCCAAACTGATGGACCGATTTTTTTTGAAAGCTTACGTGATCGAGATGGTTCTTAGCTATAATTTATAAATATATATTCAGGTGTTTGAAATTCTTCAGCTCATTTCCTAGTTGAGGTAGGGATCTAACTAACTTCCACGGATTCGGTATACCTACCCAACTCCTCAGAAACTTACATCACATATAACGTGTTTGGGCTCATTAGAATGCCGGAAGTTAGTTTATAATTTTCAATTTTACTTAGCTTTTATTTTCTAACTACTTATTTAAAACACGACCTCTTGTCAACTTTGAACACTTACAGCACTCATTTATTTATGATAGTAGTAGCAATGCAGGCTGACGTCCACGGTATGCAGCTACCGTCGCTTATATGTAGATATACTATATCAGGGAGAAAACAATCGCCTTTAACACATCTGAAACCATTAAGGAAGGGTTAGGTAAATGGTCTCTGGCATCCCTTACCTACTCATTCACCGAAACACAACAGCACACATAAGTAATATTATTTTACGGTGGTCTTTTGTAAGCTGCCCAGATGACAGCGAAATGCCACTACTTCCAAAATCCAGACCAGCCTACTGAAAAGTTCAATAATTAATAATCCTACATGACCCTATGTGGCCGACTGTACGAATAGATGGTAAAGAGCGCGGACGCAAACGGGCGTCGGTCGTCAACGGTGACACATCGGCGCGTGATTCACAAAATGCTGCGCGCGCAAGAATCCCTGACGTCACCTCGCGTCCGGCACTTATTATGCGAACCGAGCGGGAATTTATCGAACAATTTCCGCTTTTCACTACATACTCTCCCAAAATGCAAAATAGTCCCCGGTCAGACGCACATTACGCCCGATGGCTTGGTCGAGTGCAGTCCCTCGGCCTCCGCGTTTCTTTACCTTTTGTATTCGTAACCTCTACATCACCTCGACTGCCCGCTTGTGCTGAATTTGCTTCACTGGTCACGACCTTTCTTATTATTAGCTTTCGGATGTAACGGATCGAAGGCAAAACAACTGGGTAACAGTAATTCTGAATACCAATAATTTCATTTATTACAAATTTCAGTACGTAAAATTAAATTAAAATCCTTTCGTAATGATAATAAAAAAGGTTTTGCACGTCATACTCGTAGCAATATATCTAATATTGCGCTCTGAGGCAGTTAGTTGTAAAAAGTTGGCGAGAAAAGTGACGCTATTATTAGCGTACCTAAGCCTTTTGCAGCACTGCGGGCATGTTCCTGGAGGCTCGCTCAGGGCCCGTAGCCAAAGCCATGTGTGCTTTCAACAATCGTTTACGCTGCGCTAAGAGAAAACTTGTGTGATTTGGTCAAAATTTTATTTTGACGTGACAACGACCAATCACCAAGCTTTCTCTTTTCGTTTCCGAAGTACGCAACAAAGCGTTTGCATCTTGGCTAAGCCCCAAGATCCTACCATGATGCCCAAATGATTTTTTATGCCTTCCTTAACCCTTCATATGCCGGAAACGTGGATCCGCGTTAATAATTTTGCACCACTCGTGTGCGGGAACGCGGATCCGCGTTACGCCTACTGTATGTATTAATGAAAAGCGGCACTAGAGATTATGACTACGCTCCGGCTACAACGGTAATTCGGCTCGCTGGCGTTCGGCACACGAGGGGTTAAGACCAGCGCTGCTGACTGGCGCAGCGAATGGCCAAATTATGAACACTGAACACTAGTTTGTAGCTTGACATTCATACCCATAAAGAAAGTCGTCCTTACCTCTAATCTCCGTGGCAAATTGATAAAACAGAAAAAAGCTATTTGTTTTATATTTAAATCGACTTTAAAATAAGTTCACGCCGCCTAAACGTGAAACGTGAACTATTTCGAGGGTTTGGTCCCATAACGTGAGAGTTTCAAATCGTCAGACTTGGAGTTTCAAAAGATCTGTTTCATTTGGTCAATAGTTGTTAAAACCAATTATTTCTTTAAATTCAGTTCTGCAGCATGTCAATGAGAAGGAAAACATTGTCTAGTGCGTTTATTGCAACCAGAAATCTTGTATTCAAGTGACAGTTTGCTTTAAAACGCACTACAGCGCCCTCACACGTTACGACGGTTGACTGTGAAGTTTATAGAACAAGTTAACTTCGTTCTTATTGCAACTGTTTTAAATTTCGTAAAATATAGCAGATTTTATGGAATTTCTCGTAAAAGGTGTAAATAAAATACAAGTAAAAAAATTCTACATCCATTATATTTTAACGTCCAGTGTTATGTATGTAGTTGCGAATACAATCTGTTGCCGAGGTTCGCCCATTTTCCACGCGAGAAAAATTCGGCCAACTTCAACTTCATTTTGGATATTCTTCATCTTAACTTAAAATTATTAGAAAGTACTGTACGCCCGGGTAAATAACACACGGGTTACTCTCATGGCGTAAAAACTTAATTAAACAGGTAAAAAATCAGTCTAGATCAAGAGAGAGCTTCTTCATTTGACGTTACCGACAAAATCACATACCACCACACCACTGCATAAACACCCTAAATTCTAAATAATACAAAATAAAAACAAATACATACTTATTTTGAAAGAACAAAATATACAAAATGCTCTTTACGAGATTTTATAGTGATATCGAAACTCATGTATACGAATTATTAAGATACGAGTTTAAAATACATCATAATTCGGCATATAGTTGAACCATCTTAAGTACACTAGACCAAAACAAAATTATAACTCTAGCATCTTCTATTTACGTCAAAGTATAAAGTCCCTTTTACGCTGGAGCAACACCGTGCGACATTGTGGAATGCTATATGTGTCATCTTGTGGTATGCTACACTTTCGGCTTAAGTAGCATGCTGCAGCTTATTTTACACCGAGGCAACAGTGCGTTGCATTCTACAATGTCGCACGGTGTTGCTCCGGCGTAAATGGGGCTTTATTTTACACCGAGGCAACAGCGTGTTGCATGCTACAATGTCGCATGGTGTTGCTCCGGCGTAAATGGGGCTTTATTTTACACCGAGGCAACAGCGTGTTGCATGCTACAATGTTGCACGGTGTTGCTCCGGCGTAAATGGGGCTTAATAGAGTAAGGACAAATTAGAATAGATTATGACTTTCAATGCAACAATATTCATTTGAGCAAGAGACTATGTAAGCAAAGATACATGAAAAATTAACAAAAAAATTCATCTTAGGGCCTCTTTCACAAACTACATGTAAAGTGTTGATTAGTTACTTTTAGAAATCATTTTCTGTTATATTGAATTATGCACTCGGTTACTGATCATTCGATAGCCGATTTTTTTATTATTTTCTATTTAATGTTTGGGACGTTTACCGTACAAACAAAGGTATATCAGCTCCATTATCCCCGGTCACCGGTGACTTTAAATGACAGTTTGGCCTACTTGACGTTTGTGAAAGAGGCGCTTAAACTTAATATTATAACCGTTATTATAACCAACATAGTATTTTTTTAACAAATTGTTTTTTTGTACTTTAACACGCTGGTTTTGTTTGAAAATTCACGTCTTGAGGTTATAAAATTTGTTTACACAAAATACCTTGCTCAAATGAATTAGAGTTAATCTAAATCTGAATATCTGTATACAATCACAAAAAAAGCAAAAAACAAAAAGACGTCCTTGACCGATTGTTTACTTTCTTTATTTATAGATTAGTCTGATTTAGTCCATTTAAAAAATAATAATTACAGAACATTCATTACGTAAAACCAAATTATCATCATTAGTGATATACCTACACACCCACGTGAGGGGCTAAGTCAAAACAGTCTATCTTCTCATATTTTTATAAATAATTCCAATAAAATGTCAAAAGTATTGTGCCCACATTAAGAAGAAAATGTTGGCACACGAAAACGTACCTTACATGCAATTTTGTATTGTAATTCAAAAATTCAATTTACACGATAGAATCACAGTTTATTTAGTAATGCCGCAAGCTTGTTAGATCAATTTAAGGTGAAGACCAATTGAGATTCATTTTCTAATCAAATAATACTGTTAAAATGTTATATTTAAATTGTATATAATGTTTGTGACACGCTCGCTCACATGTTCGCACGTAAGTGTGTGTCTTTAGTGACGGCGTATAGCGGAAGCGGAATACGCTGCGCACGATATAAGTGTGCGCACAGTGTCGTCTGAGAGCGGAATACCCATGAGAGACGACGGAGCGAGCAGTCGCGTAATATTTTTCAATGATAGTAAATTCTTCGTTTTCTAATTATTATTTTGTTTAGAATTTCTATTACTT
The DNA here is from genome assembly GCA_945859745.1 of Synanthedon formicaeformis. NCBI lineage: Eukaryota > Metazoa > Arthropoda > Insecta > Lepidoptera > Sesiidae > Synanthedon > Synanthedon formicaeformis. The sequence goes on from OX243970.1 coordinate 6,638,951, forward strand.
TTACGAAAATTCCAAACAATACAATTTGTCTTTCACATGTTTAAGTTATTTATATATATTTTTTTTCAAAACAATTACGTTGTCCATTTCTTGTAAAATTTTCATTAAACAATGCATATTTTTAATATTATATTTAGCCATTGTTTCCCCGCCTTAATAAATCTTCTTCTATATAAATAAAAATGAATCACTAAATGTGTTACTAAGCGCAAAACTCGAGAACGGCTTGACCGATTTTAAATCTATCTTCACTCGTGGATAGAGCGATAATCAGGGAAGGTTTTTACTTTAAAAAAAAAAATGCTCCCCGGGCGAAGCCGGGAGCGGGCCGCTATATCTAAAAAAAAAATAACCTAAATAAAAATAGTGCCCCAACACGCGCGCTGGCACTATGCTCGCAACCTAAAATACTCAATTCGCGATACGCGAACCTAAATACGCGATACGCCGTCACTTGGGGCACGCACTAACAGTGTCCTACAAAATTTTTACAACGACCAGAAATTACTTTAATCACGGTTTCAAACTATCACACAATTGTGCTTCTTATCTGTGCTTCTTTTTTAAGCGAGTCAAAATCCAATTACCGACTAGTGGCTTTGGATATCCCAGAAAAGTTTATGAAACATAAAAAAGGAACCAGGGATTCCGATGCCATATCAATACAAAATACACGACAATCGTCAATTAGGTACTTACTTAACAACTACTCCGTTTACCTACCACAGCCGCGAATCCTTACAAGTCTTCAAATACAAATATCACATTTTTCAATGTTGCGCGCTAACGTCAAATGAAAAATTTAAATTGTTTGGCAGTAGTTGAAATTACATGAAAGTCGAATAATACGTAGTATGTCAATCAAGAATCACAATACGGTTAATACTTATTAATAATTTAAAAAAAAAATCAGCTTATGATAAATATACGAAAGTGTCAACGTTCAGTACACACTGTCTCACCTTTTAATTAAACGAACCGCACACGAAAAATAGTCAATGCTTAAAATTCCAACATTCGACAGATTAAACTTGATTTATTAGGTTAATTTTATTTACTTTATATTTTTTTTAAGAAATCTTAAAATCAGTCAGTTGCAAATAAACCCAAAATCCTAAACTAAAAAAAATCACAACATTAAATTGACAAAAAAAATTAATTTCCCTAATTAAATAAATATTATTAGATACTAACAAAAGATTACAAGATAGTTGAGTCTAAGAATTCTTCAATTAATTGGCTTAATTATACGATATTACGATACGTTGGCAATTTTATATGATTTAAATGCATGATTTAAAAAAAAATGCAAACCGAAATTACTAACCCGAACAGTCAAATCGTAGGACAGTTTAAGGTCCCACCGTCCCCAAAAAACTATTCTCTCGTGTACGGCTATCAACTTATAGTCATTAAACACTAGGATATTTCTTTCATCCGTCCACTCGTTACACGTAGCTTATACACTATCACTAAATAGGATGTCCTATACATACTCATCATATTCTATAAGCTTTATTAAATTACAAGATTAAATCTAAAGTACTATTATTAGCATGGAACGAAATGGTGACAAATTGGACGTGGACAGTGTGCACTGGGACGTCCAATGGTAAATAGTAAAATTTAATACACGTATAAACTAGGAAATGATGTTCATGTGGAAGCCACTTCAGTCTTCGGTCATTCAGATGTGGACCTGTCATTCCCCACGATACCAGCAGCGCCCTCTCCACTGTAAACAATACGAGCCTCTTTATGTTTGTACTACTTCGCATACAAAATTATTTCGTCTTATTCGTAAGTAAATATGAGCTCAATTACACTGTTAAAAAAACGACATCCACACAAATATCCTTAACTTACAGTACAGGATCCGATGGGGGCCTGAATACGGCCCAGACCGCAATTATTAACGTGTCGTCGTCTGAAGATGACTTTTTGATGTGGCAAATATTGCGAAGAAATAGGAACAAATGACGTATTGGATTCTTTCTTATAATCTAGGTAACGCTAGTGTGGGCAATTTCAATATATCCAAAGAATTTATTAAACATGAAGAGAACTCTTCTTGTAAAGCAAGGCCAGCGTCTCTTGTAACCAAACTTTCAGCTTGTCAAGGTGGTTTCCTATACGAGGGGTGTAAGTCCAAATGCGCCTCTATCCAAAAAATCCATAACTGCCTATCCATATTTCAAAGCCAGTTTCTGCCTATAATATTTAGATATACTTATATTATTGAAAATGACATGGATTATATTTCCTCTAAAATAAAACAAACAAATAAAATAATAAATACCATAATTTAAATTCCATAAACAAGTTTTTAGTCTCTAGTGAAACATTTAAAAACTGGATAGTGGCGCATTTGCACTTAGACCCCTCATACGGTCGTTCACATCCAGTACGCTAGATTTCTATCGGACGTCCGAACGCTCAAGGACGGTCCAAAATCACGTCCGCGACACGTCCTATGGTTTGCACAGTCGGCCGCAGCAGTCGGACGTGTCCAATAGTTTTGTTTCCACCTTTACACTTGTTTTACTTAAATAAAGGTGTAACATAGAAATGTATAGTACAATTACATACCTTATCATTTTATGCTTCTGTGGGTTGCTCTATTGGAGTCTCGTCTGTGGTCACAGTCTTCACTTTTAAGTCAGACTCCTCTTCAACTTTTTTTTCAATGTTGGCGACAGTCACTGCGGAGGAGTCACCGTTCGCACCGTTCACGGTTTCCTGTCCATTCTCAACAGACAGTCTGGAACTCAGCTCTTCATTTTCCTTTGTTTCACCATTTTTACTCAACTCCCCATTCACATCACTGTCACCGTTACTCGCATTCCCGTTCACTTGGGATTCTTTCACATCCTCCTTTGTGTCTTTCGCCTTGTCACTTACCACAACGTCCGGTTCGGCAACCGCAACCGTTTCAACACTAGACTTTTCTTGAGGTGTCTCGTCATCTTTCTTCGCAACTTCAGATGTCAGTGCACTATCTTCTTTCGCGTCTGTCGCTTCTTTGGAACAACTAATTTCGACTTTTTCTTCTGGAGTATTTAACTGTGCACTGTTGGTCACTTCCTCCGTTACGGTTTCACTAACTTTTTCTGTTTCAATAACAGCACTACTAGTATCCTTGCTCTCCTCAACGCCATTTTCAACGGCTTCAATTTTTGAGTCAGTTATTTCGGAGACTGTGTTAAGATCGATATCGTCGCATTGTTTCATTTCAAGCTCCAGTTCCGTGTCAAGTATTCTATCGACTATGTCATTTGTGTCAGTATTGTCTTCCATAGTTTCCTCGGCAATAGGGTTTAACAGAGGTTTTAGTGGAATGCTGTCAAGATTTGTGACGTTTTGAACTTTAGAGAGTATCTCATCGCATTCCTTGTCAAGGACGTCGCCTACATTCTGCAAATCCTCAATGTCTACAGCAGGAACGGAAGGGTCGTTTCCTTCCGGTTCCGTAATGACTGGTTCCAGGTCAATTATTTCTCCCACTTCATCAAGTGACCCCTTATCCCCTGTAATCTCCTCAATCTCTGTCACTACAGGTGGCGGAGATTCCTCGGCTACATCCATTTTTTCTTTATTAACAGGGTCTGAAGTTTCAGACATCTCTGTGTCCACTACTTCAGTAGCTTGTTCTTTAGTATCTCCAATATCATCTATTTTTTCTTCAACGACAGGCTCTACATCACAGACGGGAACATCTACAGAGTTATCAATATCTGTAACTTCTTTGACTACAATTTCATCTACTGACTTTTCTACCTTATTTTCATCGGTAGATTCTGTAATTTTAGTTGTATCAGTTATTTCAGTCTTTTCTTCTATTGACGGTTTCACAACTTCATCGTCCACTTCCATTTTTTCTTGTTCAACTGCTGTTTCTTTAGTGTCTGCTGGAGATGGTTCATCATTTGGACTAACAGCACTTTCAGCTTTCACACCGACTTCTGCATCTGTCTTTAATATTTTGGCTGGTACTTCATCCTGGAATAAGACAAGAAGGTTTTTTTAAACCAAAACTGATTTTGTGTTTATATAAAAAAATAATTCTTTATATTACCTACTTAAAAAAACTGTATATGGGGAAGACGAGAACGGTATGTTGGACGTGTGCTTTGGAAAATTAACCTTAAAATATGGTCAATTCTTAATGTTCTTTTAGTTTTTAACCTCCGACGCCCTACGCAAGACGGGTGTTACAAGTTTGCCTGTGTGTCTACAGTGAAGGTGTCCCCAAACAGATGGACCAATTTTAATCCGATGAAAGATGATCGATTTTTTAGACTTGATCGGAATAGTTCTTAGCTATAATTTATAAAGGTCTGTTCAGGCATTTGAATATCTTCAGCCAATTTTCTATTTGGTTAAAGGGGGTTTCTAATCACCAACTTCTACAGGTTGGTATGATGTGAAATGGTATTTCCTGTACTCTATTATTAAGGAGTCTGCTGGATACCCAACTCCTCAGCAAGATACAGCAGATATAGCGTGTTGGGGCTCAATATAAAGTCAGGGGTTAGTTTACAATTTTTAATTATAGCTTGTTATGCAAAAGGAAACACGATGCACATCGCATCTTAGAAATTCTTGCGCCAACTTGCATTGACTGGTGCCCGCGACTTCGTCTGCGTTGTATAATAAAAATATAACGCCTGACAAAATAAATGAGCAATAATTTATTCAATCTTTATTGTTGTAGTTTTGCCATGCGTTGGATTTTTTGTTTTACACGATTCTTCAGGAACAGTATTTTTTTCTGGATGAAGGGTACCCTATGTTTTTTTTCTGTGACTACATTATGCAAAACTACATGATCGGTAGAGTAGGCTTGAAAAGGAGACAGACAGACAGACAAAGTTACGCAAAATGTAAACACAGAGGTTGTAAAGCATAAAAGATTTTGCCTAAACTAAAAAGAAATCAAATAAAAAAATATTAATACTAATTTCAGACATGCAAACACTTTAAAGTAAATGCACTCTGTTTATGTCAATAATGCACATGCTGAAATTTTTCCTCCACCAACACAAAATAAATAAATTAATCCATTACCATAGCATACATAACATAACTTTATACATTGTTTCATTACCTAGGAGCGTAGAAATAATTGTTAATATAAAAAAAAATACACACATACAAGTTTTAATAAATTTATTAAGAAAATTTATATTGGTAAACAATTAACATCAACTAAAAGAAACTTATTGAAAATTATGACTTATATTTACAGTTGTCTATAATAACGGTTGATTTTTATTTAATATTATCTTTATTTTTATCTGGTTGATTTTTATTTTTATTTTAATTAAACTTATACATTATAATACATGAGAATAAATTCAAAAATATCGTATGAACCAAAAGTGTGTGGGTAAAAAATATATTTGTCGCCATATTAAATGAGTGTGTTTGTTTGCACGAGATTTTTCTATCTTTGTATAAATTGCATACATTCTACATGAATATTAAAAAAAAAATGCCTCAAATAATTGTGAATCTTAAATTATTGTTAATAATGTTTAATTATAAATTATTATCTTAAATTATGATAATGTACCCTTTCTTTAACACCATCAATTTATCTTTCTATAGGTGAAATAATTTATAAAATCGGTCCACTAATTTTTGGGTTAAAGAGAAAATATTTGTATTTTTGTTTGTAATGAATAAACTCAAATACTACTGGACCGATTTTAAAAATTCTTTCACCTATAGAAAGCTACATTATCAGCGAGCGACATAGGCTATTTTTTATAAAGTTACGCAGACGAAGTCGCGTGCAACAGGTGGTTACACACAAAAATACAAACTTTTCTATTTATAATATATTAAATTATAAATTTTATTGATCGTCACAGTTAGACAAATCACTGCCACATATCCATAAGTTCGATGGCAATAATTTATAACCGAGCTTATATTAGGTTTATAATGATCTGTTACAAGAATAAAACTCAACTCACAGAATTATTTATAACTCAAAATTTTCGTAACCATCGTGAGTATTATTGCGAAACTGCATAGTGCATAAATTATAATATACATATATACACGTAACGATACACTTGACAAGTGTAAACTTGCACAAACAAACGTCATTTCCAAGTGACAGTTCAAGTATATTTGAAAATTAAAGGTTTTTTGAAATTTTTACAAGAGTACACTTGCGCAAGTATATCTTTACGTGTTATGGCTACTATTTAGCATAGTTTTGAAAACTAATACATAAATTATAGTGAAAGCAAGAAATTAGTATCATAACATGTGTTATCATTATCAATTATTATTCATAATAAACAAATGCAGAAAGGCTTATCCTTACATATTATAAAACAAAGTCCTCCGCCGCGTCTGTCTGTCTGTCTGTTCGCGATAGTGGTTCTCGAGGAAGGTTTTAGTATATAATTTACAAAGTTACGCGGGCGAAGTCGCGGGCAGCAGCTAGTACTTATATATTGTACTTATAATGTAATAATATTTGGTTAAGCTAGCTACACAACTACAAAATAATATAACATTGTAACACCAAATAAGTTTTTAGCACTTTATAATCTTCACATAAAAATCAATTGCCACATGTATTACGAAACATCACTTGAGAACTGCACGACCAATTATTTTGATTGTGTTCGTAATTGTCATACAAGTTATTTAGAAAAATCCACAGGTAGGATTTTATTTTCATTTGAAATTGAAAGGGCGACTGTAGGGTACTATAGTAAAGCCAAGGAGACAAAGCAAACAATATAAACAAACCCAGCCACACCTGTCCCTTTCCCTCACACGAAATGGCCAGCGCTATCTGTTTCATGTTATAGAAAGCCTAGCCTACTTGACAACCCTTGAAAGTTATTTTTTACATTCTTTGTAATGTTTCGTTGGCCTTGCTTTAGTAAAATGAGAATGGAGAATTTGATGGCATGTTCTATTTGTATGGGAAGAGAACCGACTTCGTAAGGTTTTATATATATCGTCATGTCAGTTCTTATGTAGAAACCATAGAAACAAAGCAAAAACAGCACACAATACAAAGAGATAATGATAATTCACTATTACCCGTTCTATTTCTCAGACTTTTTCATAATCGTTTTCAAGTTATTACATTGTTAAACAAATACAAATACAAGGCCATACGTTCAAAAATTCAACAGTAAAATATTTACAGGATATGAAACTCCAACTGAATTTTATGTTATAACGATTTTATAAGTATAGATTAAAGATTATTATATTAAATATTTGTATAAATCAGACAAGTATAATATTCGTGTATAAAAAAGTTGCTGCAAACTTAGGCGATGCATATTCGTACAGACAGAATAAAAATCTGAATATATTTTTGTTATTTGGAGAATTAAATACAATAAAAAATGACCAGTTAAGAGAATTTTGATGTTTTGACATCTTAAAAAAAAGTTTAAAAGTAGTATACATATAGGTGAGCTTTTTGCCAAAATATATTTACATTTCATTGCTTTCAGCAATATCTACTTTTGGTTGTTCAGCTATAAAACTATGATTTCATTAAGTAGTTCATTTTTAATTGCATTCATACTACGAGTATTTATTAGCTGTATGAATATTTATCACGCGAAGGCATATGTCAATCCCATACATTTTTATTTAGCGAATCGAATCGAATGCACTTTGTCTAGGGCCCCTGGTTTTTGCTTACGATATTTAACCAACTCACTATTTCATTTTAACGAAAAAAAAAATTCAAGAAAGCACCAGTGGTTTATTCAGAAAGAAATAACTCATTGTTGCTTTGTGTCTAGTAAACTAAACTACATTAAACCATCTACAACTAAACTACCTAACATAAACAAAACAATACAAGCTCATGCATGCATTACAGACATAGTGTGGGGCACCTGTGTTTGCTGCTTGCGCTTGTTGGAGGGCGCGAGCTGGGCGAAGCTTTGCAGTACTGGGTAAGCGGAGACCGCAGAGTCCGACAGCGGCGTGTTGCCCGGACGACTCAATAGAGCCACGTGCAAACCGGCCTCGCGGGCAGCCGAAGCCTCTGCAACATACCAATCCCCTCTTGACTAACGCCAGTCACAATGACTATTATAGAGAGAATAATCATAGTCATTGTAATTTATTAGATTGGGGGCGTCCATAAATCACTTTTTTATTTATGATAAGGTCGACAGACAGAGGCTGACGGTCCACTTGATGGTAGGTGGCTACCGTCGCCTATAACACAAGTAACGCCATAAGTGCTACAAGTGCGCTGCCGACCATAGAAGGATTAAGGTATAATAAGGGAGGGATGGGGGGTAATGGGCTCTGGCATCCCTTATTACTCACTCACCGAAACATAACAGCACAGTCATATGCTGTTATTTCACGGTGGTATTCTGTAAGGGGGTGATTGTAAATTACGTGAGGCGATTTTGGCAATTTTTCGACCTCAAACCACCCCCACCCCCCTACCCCACCCCTAGTGAGATGTCATTGAGATTTGGCTCGGTTATGCACTCGGTTTACTGCATCATTCGATAGTCGATATTTTTAAATTATTTTCTATTTAATGTTTGGGACGTTTACCGTACAAACAAAGGTATATCAGCTCCATTATCCCCGGTGACAGGTGACTTTAAATGACAGTTTGGCCTACTTGACGTTTGTGAAACAGGCGCTTAAAGTACAATAAATCTTAGTTCCCTATAGTCCATCTCAATTTAGTTATAACGATTATAATAACTTACCATTTTCAATGTCGGTAAGAAACAAAATTTCTTCAGGTTTGCAGCCAATTTTTTCGGCTATAGCTTTGTAGCTGGATGTTTCTAACTTCCCTCCCACAGCAGTATCGAAATGACCTTCAATATACTTCAACAAGTCTCCGGAAACTGTGTGTCCAAATAATAATTTTTGAGCTTGAACAGAGCCAGACGAATAGATGTACACCTTTTGACCTTCTACGGAGTGCCACTGTTCTAGTGCCGCGGGTACATCGTCATATACGCTGAAATTGGATAAAAGTAACACTTATCAGTATACAATTTTCATCAGTATCAGTATCAAGAGGAGAAATCTTCAAAAGATATGAAGAAGTGTTGCATGTGATGCAAATGTGCATAGGGCTATGTTCTATCCACTATTGTAGTCCTGAGGGGACTAGAGTCGTCACATGTCATTTCAGTTCTAAAACTTATTATCTCATATCACAAAAAATAAAGTTTAATAAAAAAAAATTGTCTATCAAAATAGAGGTAACATAGTCTCTATAGACACACACATGTTATTTTGATCAAATAATTTCTATATAAACATATATTTTTTAACATAGTAATATATAACTATATTTTAGATTTCAAAATATTTTGCAATTTTATTTTAGTTAGTTTTAGATTTAGTACCTATATAGAAAAGCTGTTATAACGACCTTCAAGGGACCACTAAAATTGTTCATAATAAACAGAATTATCATTATAAGCATTTTTTATAGAGATTCAGCAGGGCCCTTGCCATTTAGTCGTTATAACCGATCTGTATCCGGTTTCTAGTTATTATGATTACATTGTAACTAGGTGTCCTCATGAATAAGAAATATCTCGTGTTTTTAATGCATATTCATGGAGTCCTCTTAAAACTACACTGAAGTGTTCTAGGTACTCTAGGTAGTATTTATTTCACTCACTCGTGTAAACCAAGGAATTCTAGGTTGGATTCAATTCCTGTCCCGGTACTTTAGTTTTTAAACTTTATTACTTTGGGTGCGGTTAGTGACCAAATTAATTAACGTTATGGCTTACTTATCACACATTTCTGCTAGAATACTAATTAGTTTATCAATTATCATACTGATTTTACAAATTAAATTTTCTTACAATAAAATATGTAAGGGAAATACACTTACTGGCCTATAATGTCACCATCATCATAGCCCTTCTTCCAAATCATTCCCTGTAATTCCTTCAACGACCCTGACTTGGAGTTTATTCCTGTCTGCCATTTTACGTTGTTGACAATAGCCTCAATCGAGTCTTCCTTTGATGCATCCTGAAAAATTGTTAATAATATTGTATTAAATTTGATGTTACGACATTGATTTAATCAACAGTAATTAGAAATACTACTGTTAAACTTTACTAAGACATTGTAATCAGTTTACTTGACCCTTTACTTTGATAACATACAGATTGATATTTGTTGTGGTTTCACATAAAATAATTATTAAAAGCAAGCTTTTAAGAGTTTTAAGTAATGACATTGCTTACATGACACATACTGCGTTGATTAATATATAGGTAACTAGCTGCTGCCCGCGACTTCGCCCGCGTAACTTTGTAAATTATATACTAAAACCTTCCTCGAGAACCACTCTATTCATTGGTGAAAACAGCATGAAAATCGGTGCAATAGTTTTTGAGTTTATTCAATACAAACATAAAAATCTCTCTTTATAATATTAATATACCTATATAAAAATTCATTTATCAGCGAGTAACATCCGTACTTCCGTACTAATATTATAAATGCGAAAGTTTGTATTGGATGTATTGATGTTTGTTACTCTTTCACGCAAAAACTACTGAACCTATCACCATGAAATTTTGCATACACGTTGTCTGGGACACCAGAAAGGACATAGGGTACCTTTCATCGTTCAACGCGGACAAAGTCGCGGGCACCAGCTAGTTTATAATATTAGTAGGATTTTCAACAGTGCTTCACCTATGTGCCATGGCATAAAGGGAACTTCATTTTTAAGTATGGCATACCTATACTCGTAAAATGTATACGGTTTTTAATCATAGTGAACACATACCTCTCCAGGAATGGGTACAGCGCCTTCAACCTTATTCTCAACATCTTTCAGTGCCAATTCGCGCAATGAAGTTATAACCTTCTTCACCTCATCATTTTCCCACTCGCGATCCAGAAACTCCTTTACTTTCTCCTCGGCATAAACAAACAGCTTATCCTATGTACAAAAAATATTTTATTTATAACTACTATATTATATTAATATATGAAATGCACAGTTGGCTTTTTTGGCCCCAGTTTACTGTACTAGTGAGCCAACCGTAACAGATATGCAATCCCGGAGTTTTCTTTAAGATTTTAGAAGAACTACAATTCGCTAGTACGTAATTTTTACATTATCTCGTAAGATTTCTACGTAAGCCATGTAAATTTATTTTTCGGCGGCGGTTTTCTATTTACATTTTATTAATGGAATAAAACCTAATAGAAAAATTATCTAACTTGTGAAAACCGCATCGAAATGATAGATAAAGTAAAAATGAATGCATTTTAAAATAACACTAAAAATGTGCAGTCAGTTTTTTTTTTTTAATTTAAAATTTCTCGTAATAAGTCATCGCTAATAGGCGTTTATTGGGGAAGATAAATAATATAATTCGAACTAGACGCTAAATACCTACGTTTCACTTGACCAATACCAACCATTGACGCGAGACAAATAACACAGCCAATTAATTTATCATTAAACTTTACGGATATTGTTGAAGCTACATGATATGATATCTATAAGATAAAGACGATCATATGAACAAGTATTCAAGAAATACGAGCTTTTTATCTCGAAAGAAAACCCTCCATGTCACTGTATGGTGGCCATGCTATGTGGGTCTGGAATTAAAATTAATGCTCATAAATGTTTTACCTTGGTGAGGTACAAATTAATTTAAAGAAATATAATATAAAGCTGACGTGGTCGAGAGTTTATGAAGGTCTGTTCAGTCCTTCAGTTCAGTTCAGGAATAACGAAGAATAGGATGAGAAAGAATAGGAAATGGGCTATGCCATCCCTAACTCACTCATACCACAACATCGTACACGTTGAAATCTTACGATGCTATTCTATATAGAATCGAATTTTGCCACCTGACGGAATTCCTAGTTTTTATTACTGTAGGGCGCAGTGTGCACTGAGACTAGCAGATTTTTAAAACTTGGGTAATTTTTGTTTTTAATCTTTATTTAAGGCTTTTCCCTTAGGGACATGTCGCCTAACTTGGGTAATAATAATAGACTTTAACAACATAAACTTCCAATGGCACACATATTAACAGAAATACAGATTTCTTTTTAAATAATGTGAAGCTATGAGCTGCACAAATTGCAGGTGTGTACAACGTTCATACAGTTTAGCATAATATGATAGTAGCAAGGTGAAACTGCGCCGTTTCGCGAAGCAGCAAGGAGATAGGTGAACGAACTGTGCGCGACTCGGCGCCGGGCGCCGCCGGTGTCAAACCGGATAGCTTACCTAGCCTGCCCACCCAACCAAACTGACTTGCTGGCTACGGCACACACACGGGAGGCCCTTTGGTGCCTACATCAGACAGAATAAATTTCGAATTGCTATAAATAACTCAAACTCTCGTTTTACACTCTCTAACTCAAAAAAATACACTTTACAAGGACCATCTACCGGCTTCGCCCGGCATGCAAACCTTCGTCGTTTATCCGTCTTTCTACTAACGAGAACTGTATCAAAATCCGTTGAGTGGTTCAGATAGAAGCGGACATTTTCGGCGTCTTGGTTGCAAAATATTGATTTTTTTTTGCTACTTAGTAGTACATAAAAAGTTAACTGATGGTAAAAACTACATCAAACTCCGTTGGGTGGTTTAACAAGAGTTATCAGATATAGAGATTAGAGACAGACAGACGCGGGCAGAGACTTTCGATTAGCATTAACCAAATTTCAATAACAACTATCTTCGAAATCCTTAGAATCTGTTTTTAATGAGGGAGAGATGCGCCAATGGTTTTAAAAAATCACTACATCGGGTGATCATATTATGATCCGAAATAACTTTTACGAAGTCAATGTTCTAAGTCTAGCAAGAATCGCGTTTAAACTAGATCCACCACTGTCGATATGTACCACGCAATATTCGCATACTTTTAAAATTGCTAACAGTAGATAGATTTAATTTAAACTAGCTGCTGCCCGCGTCGTCGCTAGCGTAACTTTGTAAATTATATACTACTAGCTGTTGCACGCGACTTCGTCCGCGTAACTTTATAAAATATAATACATTCGTGTCTGTGAAACCATGGAAATACACAAACAAAATTTCAACCCAATCGGTCAAGCCGTTTAGTAGTTGACATACCGACAGCAGCGCCACCTACCGGGTCCAATTGTATTTTTAAATCATCCAGGAAACCATCGAAATACCCATATAAAATTTCAACCCAATCGGTTTAGAACTTATGTGAAAAAGATAAGTACGAAAGGATAATTCTTACTACCCGTTTTCCTATTACCCGTTTTCCCATAGGAATGAAGCATTTTCCCGCGGTAAAAAGTAGCCTATGTTCATCAGGGATAATGTCGGCCTCTAATAAACTAAAACTTCTCTAACTAAAACCGAGTACCTAATTTAACAATGCCTTTTCTCTACAGTACAGTAGTATAATAAATTGAAGTTAGAAGAAATGAAATAATCAAATAAAAATTCTAATCCCAATTATTCATTTCATAAAACCATAAATTATTTAATAAATGGCTCACCTTAAACACAAGTCGATTGGAAAATATGACATTTAGTTAGTGCTTATCAGTTTTTTTTTTAAATTATTCACTAATGAAAATGATTCCCCGTTAACTAAATTTTTGTTTTATTATTTTCTTCTAAATAGCATAATGTTTATTGATGATCAAGTTTATGTCATATATAAGCAGATTGGAAAGACACCCGAACCAGTTGGCTTGTCAATTAACTATAAATGACTGCATAAGCAGACTCAAAAGGCATAAAATCCTACAACTAGATGGACTGTAATGGGCAACTTGATACATAATGTGGTGTGTCTGATGGGGCACATCTCACCTGCCACAATCTAACACATTTGCTCATGGTCGATTAGACAGATTGCAAAATATATACATAAAAAAATATATATAATTTAATTTCATAAAATTCTACAGTTACAATGTTTAGCTAAATGGGGCAACAATAATTAAAAATTATAAACTAACCCCCAACATTCTAATTATCTGCTGTAAGTTTCTGAGGAGTTGGGTATCCCACTACTTTTACCATGTCATGAAAATACCATTAAAGTATACAAAACGCTCCTTAAATTCAAAAGTACCACAAATCAAAATTACACTTTTTTACAGGAGAGCTAATTGAAAAAAAATAAATTATTTTTTCATCGTTAGAAGAGTATTTTCTAAATACTTTTATAATAAACTGAATACCTAATTGTTCAAACAAGACTTGATAGAATTTAGCAAGATAAAACTAATAGTGCATCTAAACAGAATGAAATCTGACAAAAATTACACATCAAAACTAGGTATTAAACAATAACATATAGGCCACAAGTTTTAATAATTAAAAACATTTTCAAGAGGTTGACCGACACCATCAATAAATAAATGATGGCCTGGCCTTGACTTAATTTCATTATTTTTTTTTGCGTTCATTGCAAAAAAAAATTGCGTATTATAAAAAATTTAGACCTGAGTTCGCAGGTAAAAAGTTTTTCAATGACAGTACGGGAACGAGAGGGATAGCTTATATAATATACAATACAATACAATCTAAACTCGTATAGAAGACAAGACAAGACGGACAAGTAACTGTTCTCACATTTTTTTACCTAACAGCTGCTTCGCGTATGAACAGCTGTTGAAGTTGAACCACGCTTCCGTTGTCGGTAAGCACGGCCGTGACATTGACGTGGATTATGCAATTAGATATTTTTTAAATATATTTCAAGTATAAAAAAATGGAAATTGATTTTTTTTATTTCCTATTTAAATGGTAAAGCAAAAAAACCGGCAATCATCCATTGCTTTCTTTCAATTCAAATCTAGTTATTTAGAACAATTATTTAATTTTAATAAAAAAACTATCACGAAACGGTGATCGTACTGAGGTTTTAAAGTGAAAATAGTTCGTAAAATCAGACAATGACATCGAAGCGAAAAGGGTACCATTTTGATTCTCGTCCTCCATATTGCGAAACCGAAAATACGACCATTTTAATGTCCGGTTAAAGCGATTTTCGCGATAATACAGAAACAATCAATGTATAAACAGATCTAAATGAGTGAGAAAATAAAATAAGAAACAAAAACATATGTTTAAACAAAACACCGGCCGGTCAATCGATGGACCTACCTTAACAAAGGTGATCGATGTCGTTGTGCCTTCAATGTCTAAAAGTAAAATCTTGCTACTTTTAAGGATTTCGCCGATTTCTGGAGTTTCGTTTGCCATTATATTGCACTAGCGAAACGAGTGACGAGCTTTGATAAATATTTAACTTGACTAGAATTTTGTCTCGCTACACGCCACACTATAGAACAGAAAAAGCACGAAAGAAACACACGAATCGACGCAAGTACGGGGCGAGACGAACTAGCAAAAGGGAAAGGGGGAAAGGGAAGGGAATGAAACAAATGGGAAACGGATATAGATACTGACAGTGCTCCCAACATAGAAAAAAAAGTATTGCCATTTTATTTTACACTGTTCCTTTCACTTATACATAAAAAACAGCTATTTATAGTAATTTAACAGCGGAATAATGAAACTAAAGATTTTTTTTTAAGATTTAATGTGAAATTTGTGTATTTATAAATTATTCAAATATTTATTATTTTATAAAATGGCAACACAAGTTATTATATTTTCTGAATGTTGGTCAGCATGGCATATTTAAATTAAGAGCGCTTAACAGTTTATTTAACGCTGTGCGTGTAAATTGTAAAGAATTGAATGACTGACCGTAGTAGTATTTTCTCCGAGCTTTAAATTATTAAAAAAAAAACATATAAACTAGACCTTAGTATATGTAAAATAATATTTATTTATTTTCTTACATTAAGCATTAAAACATGTACACAATATATTATTTTTTTCCACAAACCGAATTTGTAAAAATAGCACATAATAGGTACAACATTTCATTATTTTTTTTAACACTTAATGAGATGTGATTAAATTTATAAAAATCGATTGCAACACATAAAAGTAGAGAATATGTTTGTAGTTGCAATATTTTTTTAAATATATTCCTAACAACTTTTCTAATATAGACGCTAAGTGTAGACGTAACAAACAAACTCGCTTTCTCATTTATTTATCATATTATCATGTACCTACTAGCTGGTGCCTGTGACTTCGTCCGCGTTGAAAAGGAAAAAGTAGCTCATCCTGTGTCCTGAATGATCTATTATCTATCAAGTTTTATGAAAATCAGATGTAATACTTTTAAGAGTTATGGAGACATACAATGCAATACCTAAACTTATAGGTATCGCAAATTTTAATGGGCTCTGACCTTGAGCGGGTATGTTTCGTTTGCGCATGTAGAATTGCGAACAGTACAGCGGACCTGCTTTCTCTCGTACAAATGTTGTCATTGCGTCTCGCTCATTCCATGGCTCCCCCCATCCCCGTGTCGCAAGACCTCACAAACAGTCCCAAAATCGGTTACTGCACATATTTGTCACGTGACATCGCCAGAGCCCATCAAGTTTTGCGATGTTTATACAGACAGATTTATTATTAGTATTGATGATTCTCCCCTTAGAATTCTTTAGGTGATATCAACGTAGATTCTGTACTAGCAAGAGAAGCCAGTTTTCCGCTACTAGCTGGTGCCCGCGTTAAAAGTAAGGGATGTGTAGCGCCTGACTAATTGTGTGAAGCAATAAAACGCTTGACATCTTTGCTGTTATAAAATTTTCAGTTGTATCTTTATTTTTAGTAGATAGCTGGTGCTCGCGACTTTGCCCGCGTTGAAAATTATATATTAAAACCTTCCTCTTGAATCACTCTATCTATTAAAAAAACCGCTTCAAAATCCGTTGCGTAGTTTTAAAGATCTAGGCATACATAGGGACAGACAGACAGCGGGAAGCGACTTTTGTTTTATACTAGTAGTGATTTCCTCATCCAAGTAGCTATTAAAGTAATATTATATTATTTTATTGCCTCTTTCACAAACTACATGTAAAGTGTTGATTTACTCTTAGAAATGATTTTCTGTTATATTTAATTATGCACTCGGTTTACTGCATCATTCGATAGCCAATTTTTTATTATTATTTTCTATTTAATGTTTGGGATGTTTACCCTACAAACAAAGGTATATCAGCTCCATTATCCCCGGTTACCGGTGACTTTAAATGACAGTTTGGCCTACTTGACGTTTGTGAAAGAGGCGCTAATGGCATTAATATTTTTACCTATATATAATTTACACATAAATTGCATAATAAAGCGATCTCAATTCATTTCTCACTAAAAATCATGAAGGGTTAAAATAAAAACACAAATTAATTATTTCTGTAAACATTTTTATTTATACACAAGATAATATACAAGTTTAATATTAATTTTCACTATGAAATGTCATTATTTCAATAAAAAAGTACTTCAAATAAACTTAGTTATATTACTTATCAGCAGTGTTTTAGTATATAAAAACTTTTTTGGATATTCTTATTTTAATGTGTTAACTAACTTTACTTACTGCATAATATTTTACAATTTTTTTTAGATTTTTTTAAACGTTACAATCACATTTTTAAATGATCGAATAAACTTGTCCTTTGAACATTTTCATCAGCCTTCATTTTCTTCAACAGTTTAGGAGTGCCTATATTGTGGTCATCAGCCTTTCTCTTCGCGATCTGTAACAAAATGTTATTTAAATAAACTAATAAGTAATAAGAATAATATTACTGGGTGGGCTGATATTAAGATTTGATTGTAATTTATATTATTTTTATTTTTTATTACTTTTTGGTACACAAACAGAAATAAAAACAAAACTATAGAAAAAAAAGACAAATAAATGTTACACATATTCTACAAGGGTGTCCACAATTTACGTAATGTATAAAGGAGTTAGAACTGAAACTAAACATCAAGACAAAAAAATATTACATAGTTGTATTTTAAGAACAAACTATACATAAAAAGTAAAACAGAAATTATAAAAAAAATATCAATCAATATAATAGAAAACACCAATCAAAATAAATCAACCAGGCAAGTTTGACTCCTCAAATGCACTGCACAATTGTGCAGCTCAAAGCTTATGATATTGATTTGATTGATTGATGTTATATTTATTTGATTGATTGATATTGATTTGATTGATTGATATGATATTGATTGATTGATTGATGTGATATTGATTTGGTTGATTGATGTTATATTGATTTGATTGAATGATATTGACTTGATTGATGTTATATTGATTTGATTGATTGATATTGATTTGATTGATTGATATTGATTTGATTGATATGACATTGATTTATTGATATGATATTGATTTGATTGATGTTATATTGATTTGTTGATTGATATTGATTTGATTGATATGATATTGATTTGATTGATTGATATGATATTGATTTATTGATACGATATTGATTTGATTGATTGATGTGATATTGATTTGATTGATTGATATGACATTGATTTATTGATATGATATTGATTTGATTGATGGATATTATATTGATTTGATTGATATGATATTGATTTGATTGATGTGATATTGATTGATATGATATTGATTGATTGATTTGATTGATTGATATTCTTAACTTTTCTACCTACATGAGATATCGTTTGATTACCTTTGCCTTGTCTTCTTTCGGTGTAATGGATGTAAAAACAAAGTTCCTTTTATTGGTGGGGGCCACTGAGGCTCTGGGGCCATCGTCGTCGTCCATTGCCAAGGGCGATGCGATTGCGGCGAGACGCGACAGTGCGCTGTTGCCGCGGGACAGAAAAGACCCGTGGTAGCTTTGCTGCAAAATTTATTAATAAATCTGTAAGGGTTGTTGGTCATGGAGTAAGTTACTTTGTTTTCAGAGATATCGTGTTTATAGGCTCTATACATCATACTCAAACTAAATTGACCATTTTCTAGAATTTTTTCTGTATGTATGTTCCTCCATTACTCTTAAACGAATTAATTGATTTTCATGAAACTTGGTAGATAAACATTTAGACGTACAGAAGAAGAAGAAGAATATTTTTGTTATTGGGATATATTTTTATACATTCCTAACAATTCTCTTTTGACCACTTAGCACGAGTAAAGGACACCTTAGACCTTTTTCTTATCCCCACGTAGACCTTAAGCCTCTATCATATGAAGAAAAACAGCCCACTTTTCCTGCATTAGTATACAACAGCAGCTGCAAATTGTCACAAAAGAGTCTTTTACCTTAAAAATGGACGTGTTCACTGTACGCTTATCCACAACACGACTTTGAATTTCCGTATTGCTATTCACTTCCAACACCAAACTCGACACCGATTTATTACAAATACTCCCCTTGATTATCAAACTCGTGTCTTCTTTCGCCTCTGCTCTCTGAAAAGTGTACATTAAACAATAATTTTAGTTTTAGTAATAATTGCGACATTGTGGCATGCTATATGTGTCATCTTGTGGTATGCTACACTTTCTGCTTAAGTAGCATGCGGCAGCTTATTTTACACCGAGGCAACAGCGCGTTGCATTCTACAATGTCGCACGGTGGGTTTTATTTTACACCGAGGCATCAGCGTGTTGCATGCTAAAATGTCGCACGGTGTTGCTCCGGCGTAAATGGGGCTGTATTTTACATCGAGGCAACAGCGTGTTGCATGCTACAATGTTGCACGGTGTTGCTCCGGCGTAAATGGGGCTGTATTTTACATCGAGGCAACAGCGTGTTGCATGCTACAATGTTGCACGGTGTTGCTCCGGCGTAAATGGGGCTGTATTTTACATCGAGGCAACGGCGCGTTGCATGCTACAATGTCGCACGGTGTTGCTCCGGCGTAAATGGGGCTTTATTTTACATCGAGGCAACGGCGCGTTGCATGCTACAATGTCGCACGATGTTGCTCCGGCGTAAATGGGGCTGTATTTTACACCGAGGCAACAGCGTGTTGCATGCTACAATGTCGGTGTTGCTCCGACGTAAATGGGGCTTTGTTTTACACCGAGGCAACAGCGTGTTGCATGCTACAATATCGCACGATGTTGCTCCGGCGTAAATGGGGCTTTAACCCCTTGTGTGCCGAACGCCAGCGAGCCGAACCGTTGTATGCCGGAGCGTAGTCATAATCTCTAGTGCCACTTGTCATGATACATACAGTAGGCGCAACGCGGAAGGGTTAAGGGTCAAGGCATATTAGCGCATAGTAGAGTAAAGTAGCAGAATTTCACCCCCATACAAACAACTGCCCAAGCCCACCTAAGCAAGTTTTAACTTCAACTTCAGAATACGACACTACGCGAGCAAACCCGTCGACAACAGCTAGTGTCACCAAACTAATATTATAAAGAGGAAATATTTGATTGTTTGTTTGAATTGAATAGGCTCCGATACTACTAGACCGATTTGAAAAATTCTTTCACTGTTGGGAAGCTATATTATCAGCGTGTAACATAATTAGGCTATATTTTATAAAGTTACGCGGACGAAGTTGCGTGCAATAGCCTAGTAATTAATAACATTTACCATTGATCTGAGAAAGACTTCCCTCTCGTGCCTTTGTTTCCTCCATTGTTCCTCAGATTCAAAGTCCGCCTCTTGGCTGCCAAATTCGTCTGGAATTGCCCCACTCTCCTCTTCATCACCTGTAACGTTCATCAAAATACGTGTAAAAAGTTTGTGGGATGAATTATATATGACTTATATAAGATTTCATTTATATATAATTATATAAAATAAAGTCGTTTTAGTTACACCATTTATAACTTGAAAACGGCTGAAAAGATTTTTATATTTAAATCTTTGATTAGTTGAATTTGTCTCCTCCCCGAAGGGTAGTAATAGTAACTATTAAAACAATGGACATATTCACACAAAAAATATATGAAAAACGGGTTTTTAGCGTCTTAGTTTGTTTTATATATTATCCCTATATTATTTATGTACTTTTATAATATCCCTTTATGAAAATAAAAACCATTACAAAACTGTTTTTTTTTTTTTTAAATTTTTATTATTTGATCCAAAGGTTGCGAACCCCATAATGTGTGTTTACAAACTTTACAGCTTCTCGTGACGGCGACTATAGACACTAAACAATTTTGAATCATAAGATATCTCCTAGCTTTCCGAACGCCACCTAATTTATTATTTATCCATCCTCTAATAAAAATTAAAATACAGGGAAAATCGGTTATAGCGACCTTCAAGGGAACACAAAAATCGGTCGTAATAAACTGATAGTCATTATAATCAATATTAAATCTTTATAGGCATTCAACAGGGACCTTGCCATTTGGTCGCTGTAACCGAAGTCGTTATATCCGGTTTCTACTGTAATAATATTAATAAAATCTATTTACCTACGTCCCTCCAACGGTACTTGCGTTGTCGACTGCCCACACCCAAATCGCCATCTTCGAATAGGACCTCTTGAATCAAACGCACGTCGCGTTTATCTTGATCGAGCATGTCTCGGCTTTAATTAAACATTAGAATAATCTTTAAAAGAATAATATACTCAACATACAACATTAAAATTCTTGATTCAATAGGAAATGACAAGCCCGTTGGACGAGTGGCAAGGGTGCTTACCTAACGTCTTAGGGTTCGATTCCCGGCGGGGTCAACTTTGGAAATTTTAATGTAATTTTCAAAATTGACTCTGGTCTGGATTTGAAAAGTAGTGCACACTGCGTTTCGCAGTCATTTGGGCAGCCCGTTTGGCGGCAGTAACCACCACCTTAAAGAATACCACCGTGAGATAACAGCATATGTGCTGTTGTGTTTCGGTGAGTGAGTAAGGGATGCCAGAGCCCATTACCCTATCCCTCCATTATCCCTTATCCTCAATCCTGCTATAATTCGTAGCATACTTGCAGTATTTGTGGTGTTACTTGTGTTATAGGCGACGGTAGCCACCTACCATCAAGTGGACCGTCATCCTGTCTGTCGACCTTAACATTAAAAAAAAAATTGGTTTGGTCTATTATCTTGACGACGCGTTTGGTCTAGTGGCTAGTAACCCTAGCTGTTAACCAAACGGTCGCAGGTTCGAATCTCGCTAGGGGCAAATGTTTATGTGTTAATATTTACCTTTGTACCTGAGTTATGGATGTTTGTATTTATATGTATGTATTTACAAAAAAAAAGTAATGTATGTAGTATATTAACTGTCTGGTATCCATAATACAAGCATTAGTTGCTTACTGTGGAACTAGATGGTGCTGTGTGGAATTTTTGAAGATATTTGTTTTATTATTTATTTATTTAAATAAATGTTTTTCTATGGTTTTCATGTAAAGGGCCTCCAGACAGGTTAATATAAAATTAAATCTCATATAATATACATATTATAAAACAAAGTCCTCCGCCGCGTCTGTTCGCGATAAACTCAAAAACTACTGCACCGATTTTCATGCTGCTTTCACGAATGGATAGAGTGGTTCTCGAGGAAGGTACAAAGTATATTTAGTATATGTATATAATTGACAAAGTTACGCGGGCGAAGTCGCGGGCAGCAGCTAGTCTCATATAAAATTATGAAACAGTGTACTCACAAGTGTATTTGTCCCAGTTCCTTCTGCAGTTCCCCCTGGTGGAAGACGTCATCGTCTCCCTCCTCCCTCTCCATTCGGTCCAGGCCAGCTTCATCCTCATCCCCCGATCCCACCCATTCATCCTCGGACGTCAATTCCGCTTCTTTCTCGAAAAACTCAGTAGTTTTACGTTTCTTCTTCACATCACGAGGGTTCACTTCAATCTGTGGACATTTGATGCAAATAATAAATAAATAACTGATAAAGAGTTTCAATTTTGCTTGCAAAAGGGTTTTGTCTGCAATAATACCTCATTTTCTTCTGAATCATATTCCACGAGTCTATTGTTGTCTGCCTCAGAAGCGACTTCGTCTCCACTATCTTGTTCTACTTCTTCGTATTCGTCAATATCATCATCTTCATCGTCTGCAAATAAAATTCCGTGTTTTATAAGTAGTTAGTTAGATGGTGCCCGCGACTTCGTTCGCGTTTCAAAAAGAAAATATATGAGTAATAACGCCTGACATCGTTATCGCTGTGACGACGGTGGCGCCCAATTCTTTATATTTTTAGACCATCGCTAGGGAACAGTAGCTTTTTCTGGGTGAAAGGTACCCTATGTCCCTTCTTGTATCCCTGACAAAGTGTATACAACATTTCATAATGATAGGTTGAGTAGTTAAGGCGTGAAAAGTTACAATAATCTATCCAGCTACTAGAAATACATGTCTCAAATGTAAAGCTGACTGAGTTTTAAAAGTTGTAGTTTTTCAGTAGCAAGTATTGCTACTTGTTACAAAAGAGTTTTAACCTTATTCCTATAACATTTAGGTTCAATTCTTAACAACATTTTAGACATGTGATTCAAAATCTTACCTGAGAATTGCAAAGCCCTTTTTTCTGGTTTCCTTTTCTTAAACTTTTTCTTCTTTGGCTCAGTTGCGCCATGGTTTTCGGCATCATCATCATCAGAATCAATGATGAACTTCTTTTTAAACTGATAGTTAACTTTCTGTTTAGTATCGGTAATGTCAAAGTATTTTGGTTTCGGCAATTCCGCGACTTCTTTTAACTCTTCGAGAATATCTTTAAGAACGTCACAATTATTAATGGAATCTAAAGTTTTTGATTGTGTACTTTCTTGATGTGCTTCTTTGTTGTTTTTTACATTTTCTTCAACAATTGTATCTTTAATGGCTATATTTGGTGTATCATTAGTTTTGTCCGTTTGTTTGAACCCAATTTCAATGTTCTGTGAATTTTGCTTGGGTTCATCGGTATTAGTTTCATCGGTTTCGTCCAGATCTTTAAACCCAATTTTAATGTTCTGTGAATTTTGTGTGGATTCTTCTGCATTAGTTTCGTCCGGATCGTCCATTTGCGATACAAACTGATTATCATAGAATTTTCCTGTGCAGAGCGCAAAAACATCTTCACCTATTTCTTGGGATTGCGGAGTGTTATCAATTTGAGTGGGAACAAAGCTTTGCGAGAACGTTTCGTTACATATTCCTGTAACGCCATCGTATGTTGACTGTAAGTAAGTAATTTTATAATTATTTTCACCCGTCAATAAGTTAACATCAACCGTTACGAAAGGTTGGATTTTGAATTGGGGAGCAGGCTTTTAGGAATGGATGTTACTTTTATAAAAATATAATTTTTATGGTCAGGAAATCCTTCTACAATTAATTTCATAAAGATCACGTTATTATCAGACTATTATTTAGATGATTATTTCTTTTGTAGCAACATTACTTTCAATGAGTGTCTAGATTTAGTCAAGAAAATATTTTTTAACTAACCTTTCTCGATGAATGGACTATCCAACAAAAAAATATTTTTTCAATTCGAACCAGTAGTTCCAACTCTTCAGCTTTGTAATATTAGTATAGTAAGTAAGTATAGATATGAAAAAAGTGCATGGTAATGGAGTACATAAAAGATATACTTACTCCGACATAAAATGATATATCACGAATATTATCCTTGTCTTGTCTTGTATCAGTACAACCATAATTTAATTTTGAAAATGTCTCAAGATCTTTCTCATCACTCAGTGGATTTCCTCCATCATTGGTATTGTAATTAATTTTGTTTGAAACAGTCGACACACTATCTTGACTAGTAAACAGGTCATCCGAAAATGACTTTTGAACTTGACCTAACTGTATAGTATCATCTGAAACTGTGCAAATAATTGTTTTACAAAAAAACCTGCATTATATTATACATATACACAATCAATTAGCCTTTACCCGCGTTTATCAGCTTATAGTTTTGAAGGACGTTTATTTTTTTAAATGTTAAACTCGACAGGCTGATGGTCCACTTGAAGGTAAGTGGCTACCGTCGCCAATAACATAAGCAACGCCACTGGTGCTGCAAGTACACTGCTGACCATAATAGGATTAGGAAGGGGATAGGGAAAATAGGCTCTGGCATCCCTTACTCACTCGCCGAAACACAACGGCACACGTGCTATTATTTCACGGTGGTCACTGCCACTCAAAATGCCCTGCCACTACTAAACGCTTCTATAAAAGCAATTAATTTGTTTAATTTGTTCAATTTGAAATTACCTTGTGATTCTGTAAACTCTTGAGAATTCGTCATTGCTTCATTATTTTCACTATTTAAATTAATGTCGCCATTATTAGGAATGTTTTCAGATGCTTGGTTATTAACTTCCTCATCGTCTGAATCTTCGAAGGCTTTTAATATCCTTCCCTTTTTCGGTTTCGATTGTTCCTCTTGCTCTGATTCTGATGATTCTTCACTAGAATCCTCTTCATCATCATCATCACTTTCAATCATCTCATTGTCATCCTTAGTTTCATCTTCATCGTCATTTACATCTTTCATTATTTCGTCATTACATACATCCGTGTCTTCATGTTCATCCTCACAATCAGACTCATCTGCTTCATCCTCTATAAGAGGATTGTATTTTCTTGATTTCTCTGGAACATCATACTCAATTTCTTCCTCACTTGCAGTATTATCTTCCGCGTCATCATCATTGGCATTTTGTTTCTTAATTTTTTCTATCTCGTCTTCTTCTTCCATAGCTTCATCTTCGAACTCGTTTAATTCTGTTTGCTGTTGTTTCTCTTCTTGAAGCCGTTTGGTCCATTCTAGGGAGCGTTGTTCAGCTATCTTCTCTGCTAACTCTTCCTTCAGTCTTAAATGCTGGATACCAGGTATATTTCTAAAGTTCGGAACAAAAACTCTTAATTGTATGTTTCCTATCACTATAATATAAATTAAATCTTTTTATAAATAAAAATGAATCCCTAAATGTGTTGCTAAGCGCAAAACTCGAGAACGGCTGGACCGATTTTAATTCTGTCTTCACTCGTAGATAGAGAGATAAATCAGTGAAGGTTTTTATATAAAAAAATTGGACCCCGGGCGAAGCCGGGAGCGGGTCGCTAGTTATAAATCCTTACTAATATTATAAATGTGAATGTAAGTTTGTTACGCTTTCACGCAAAAACTACTGAACTGATCACAATGAAATTTTGCATACACGTTGTTTGGGACACCAAAAACGACATAGGGTACCTTTCATGAAGTCGCGGGCACCAGCTAGTATTATATTTATGTATTAAAGTGCCGGATTAACGTTTTATAACAGTTTTATAATTTAAAAATATTTTTGCGATTTAAACCAATTTCCCAAGTATTCTGTATTAATTAAAAAATTAATAAAGATAATTAAATACAATATACAAGTACCTTTTTTCCCTTTCTCTTTCCTTTTCATCAGAAGTCTTGAGATTTTCAAAATAAATAAAACGTTGTTTCAATAACTCCAAGCCGGATAACTTTTTTGGGGCTGAAGGATCTTCACTTAAATCAATAAGCATATTTGGTTGGCCGCTCAATCTTGGTTTAACTTTTAAAATTTGTGGATCCTTAACCAACGCTGGAGAAATTAATTCCTGTACAGAATCTGTTGCTGTAAATAAGAAACTAAATTAAAAACAATATTCAGAAATATAAAACAAAAAAAAAAAAAACAAATAAAGCTTCATATAAATCTCACAACAGCTAGTTTTAAGATTGTTTTCACTTAATAATAATAATAATTTATTTGCTGAATATAGGTAATTTACAATGTTTTTATTTATAATGTATAAGGCTTGCTACATTCTACCCTTTGGGGTGTGCAAATATTTTGAGAACACTACATAACAAAATAAGCTATTAATCACCACTATCCACAAAATTATCACACATATAGTCTTTTAAGTCGTAGTAACATTTATGAACTAAAAACTCCTTAATTTTCTTCTTAAATATATTAATGTTGAGCTGCTTAATATTGTTCGGAATCTTATTATAAATGAGTGGTGCTTGACAAAAAACACTTTTGTGCATAATTTCAAAATTATGCACAAAAGTTCAAATTATCAAAATTATTCAAATTATGCACAAAATTATGCACTTACTTTTCAAAATTTCAGCATTCTCTATAAGAGCATCTATATCTTCTCTTTCACCATCAGAATCCGAAAATTCATCAAATTTGGTTTTTTCTACGCCTAAATCCACTGATACCTCTTTAGATTTCGCTACATTATTTTCACAAACGTCCATGCTTGTGACATCCTTTAGAGTATCAAAATCTTCAGTATCAAAATGTAAACTGAGCAGCTGACTATCATTTTCGGAATTATTTTCAACCTGCTGTTGTATTTCTTCAACATTTTTAATTGATAGATCAGCTACTTTAGATATTTTTGAAGCATCACATTCGTCAGATTCTTTGTTAATATTACGAATGTCGTTACTTTCAACAACTTCTTCATTTACGGCGTCAGTGTTAGTAAGATCACTTTCAGTAACAATTATGTCTTTACTAACATTGCTTGTTACGCCTAAATCTTCTTTTGAAGTAATTTCATTTTCGTTTTCTTCTATGGACTCATCATATACTAACTTCACGTCAGATTCAGATATGTCATTTAATTCTTCATTATTACTACAATTTAAACTATGTTCTTTATTTACAACTGCATCGTTAGTAGTTATTTTATGAGTACCAATACTTGAATTTTCCGCTTCGCCATTGGATTCAGTCAACCCATAATTTTCAGTTAAAACTTCCTCGTTAACAGACTGTGCATTTTCATTATCACAATGCGTTTCTTTGTTGTCATTTGATATAGCTTCACTAACACCCTGAGAGTTGTCATTAATAGATTCCATTTGTCTGATGTCAGGCAGTAAATCTTCATTACCATCCTGAGCTTTATCATTATCACATGGCATTTTATTGCTATCAGTGCATACGTTTTCCCCATCAGACTGTAATGTTTCATTATTTGGAAAATCATCATCATCATCAGTGTCACTTTTACATAATTCCAACATCTCTTTTTGTCTTTGTTCCAATGATAATCTGAAAGTACAAACAATGGCTGTATTTTATCTGTATTTATTTTGTTGGGCATACATTTTACCTGACGTGATTCAAGTATGTTTAATTTGAGTGGTAGGAACGCTTAGGGTAAAAAATTTATAAAAAATATATAAATTAGGACAAAAAAAATAATTTTCTGGATTAAGGTGGCCATACTCGGCCATTATTAATACGAATCTATATCTATACATATTACAAAGTAAATGTCCACTTCTGTCTGTTTCTCCAGTAATTTCTTCTAAACCATCCAAACGAGTTTTTGATATGGTATTCACAAATGCAAAGACCCGTAAACAAGTAAAATTAATGTAATATAAATTAAAACTTACGCGTATTTCTTCAGATCATCTTCATTCATTTTAATAGGTAATGCTTTGCCCTCATTTGTTAAAGCTGGTCTCCGCCTACTCATGATATCTTTCAGAGATAAAGCTTTGGGCCTATGATAAGGTAAGCTTACATCCTTTTCACGTAGCATACGATTGGATTCACTTCTTATCTTTTGCATGTTCTCCATTGCTTGCTTGTTAGACATCTATAAAAATTTTAAAATACGACTTATAGTGACTTTTATTATATTAAATTATTTACCGGAGACAAAACTATGGTAATTATAGTTTTGTCTAAGATGAATTTTGTTTGAGACTACTTAATTGCACTTTGATATTACAGTACGTAGAGTGTCGATTAGCCGTTCAAATTGGGAGACATAGATGTTCGGAAAACCGGTTTATTCGGACAATCGATCTAATATATTATGTCTTTACTTTTATGCAATGTACCAATAAAAACACATTTACAATACAAATATCGTTTAGTACTTTATGTGGGAGAGATAGATAGGTTGTATAAATCAATATTGTACCTAGTCCAGCTATAAGTTCTGTTACAAATGAAAATGCATTTACTTTTTTATGAAGTCAGGTAATCTTAATAAAACTTATATATGACATATTTATTGAAGTCTCAGCAAAAAAATAATAAATAATTCTATTCAAAATGGCCACCTTTAGATTTGATACATGCCTTTAATATGTTTGGCCACGAATCTATGGATTTACGCACAGTTTTCATGGGAAATTTAGCTACTACTTGCTCCTGAGATTTCTTAAGAGGCTCAATGACGGCGTGTCGTTTAGAGCAGGCCATGTCCTCTAAAACTGACTATAATTTGTAGTCTAAAGGGTTCACATCTGGACTAGACGAGGACCAGTCTTCGACTGTTGGAGCCAGGTATGATAACCTGGATCTGCGCATCAAATTAAGTTTAGCGGGGAAGGGTTGCATGTGCGTGCGGGTGAGAACAAGCAGTTAGGTTAAGAGGTCGTTCGTTTCAGATAATCGACACTCTACTTTACCTAGCACACAATTGTTATTAAATTTGTATAGCGAATATTATAGGCGAAA
Organism: Synanthedon formicaeformis; assembly: GCA_945859745.1. Lineage (NCBI taxonomy): Eukaryota > Metazoa > Arthropoda > Insecta > Lepidoptera > Sesiidae > Synanthedon > Synanthedon formicaeformis. Next base: position 6,668,313 of record OX243970.1, read on the forward strand.
AAAATCGCTGGTAAATTCTTACCTTTATTGGCTTTGGAGATGTAGGTTTAACAGATTTTCTTTGTCTTTTATGTTTAGGAATCTGTTTTTGTTGTTTCTCTTCTTCGTCTGATGTATCCGGATCACATATAGACATTTTCAACAACTCTCTCCTCTCCTTGACCTTCTGTAATGTAAATAGAAATGTAAATTTTCAATAGTTTTACATCTTAAATGCTATTAGTATTATAAATGCGAAAGTTTGCAAGGATGTAACCCTACTATGGTCCCAGCGCACTTGCAGCACCTGTGGGCCCCGTGGCGTTGGTTGTGTTAAAGATGAAGGCCACCTACCATCGTGTGGACAGTCAGCCTGTCTGTCCACGTAAACATAAAAAAATCATAGCCTCTTTACTTACTTGTTTAATTTTATTCAAAGAGAACATCTCATTACTGGAATCATTGAAACTTTCATCAGTTTTATTTTCAATTTCTTTATGTGAATCTAAATTGTTTTCTTTGTTTCTGTGCAAATGTTTAAATTTATCTTTGAGTTTAGATCTCTTGTTTTCTACTCTATTATTGTGTTCAAGTTTGGTAACATTATTTGAATCCTCTTCACTCTCGTCACTACTCATTTTTAATATTTTGGACTTATGCTGTTTAGTAATCACATTATCTTCGTTTTCACTATCAGTATTTGTTGAAATATTTTCATTTGAATCAATAATACGTTGGTTTTCTATATTTTCCTTGTCTATCTCAGTCTCGCTATTCGAAGAAAATCTTTGTCGACGTCTTTTAGGGATTCCCATTGTAGACTCGTCTTCATCGCTAGATTCGTTGTTTATTTTCTGAAAATCATTGTCCTCTGCAGATGCTAAGTCTTCTTGATGAAAGGAACTAAAAAGGTCACCATTACCATTGTTTTCGTTAGTGGGCCCGTTGTTCTCTAAAGCTTCCATATTATGAAAACATACACTCCTTATAAAAATAACAAAATAAAGGAAAATACAACAATGAAAGTCGAATTATTCATTTATTTATATAAATTTTTCTAACAGTAAACAGAGCAAAAGGAACTATTTTCGCGCTCAAAATAAACCAGCTCAACGTCAACCCAACCATCATCACTCAGCAACATCAACATACGATCGGTGACAGTGGCATTTGGGATGTCATTGATAGTGCACGGCACAGATCACACAGAGACCATAACACAGATTACGGTCACAAACTAAATAGTAGATACTAACGTATACTACGGTTAACGGTCTTCGACGATAGGAGTAATAATTGTTCTGTGGGGTCTAATTCTAATTCATAAAAAGTTATAGGAGGCTTATTAGCTTGTTATAAGAAATTTACCAAAAAACTATTCATAAACGTTCAATAGCAGTCAAACAGTCTATTGAGTGCTTAATAACGCCTTCATAAGTTATTTAGCGTGGACCCTACTATAAGCCTCTCAAGATGGCTGACTTTAAAACAGCTGATTTCTGAAAGACGTTTGAATGATGTTTGTAAACGTGTTAGTCATATTTAAGATATTTATTTAAACAAATATTAGAAGCTTTACAAACTATAGCCGCCATTGGACTTGTAGAAAACATTCAACATCGTCGTAGGGCGGTTTTCCATTAGCCCCGGCACCTGGCGTGCCTTCGTTTTTCCACTGAGCCGGTGTTGATCGGCCGGTTTACGTCCTTGATAGGGATGTTATCGGAAAATGTCTGTTACCGTGAAGTCTTTATGGGGTTAAGTTAATTAAAGTTAAAGTTGTATAATGTACAAAGATTAAGTTAAATTAATGATTCAAGTAATGATGACAATAAGCATTGTCAATTAAGCAATAGTGTAACTCAGCAGACTTCTGGTCATTTTCCGAATGTAGGTATGTAGAGATTACATACCCGATTAAGTTCCTTTGTGCCTGTGTTCACCTGCCCTCAGCACATACCGACTCTGAGTTTGTGTATCTGCTTCGCTTTAGTGTACATGGTGTGTTGGTCATTTTCTCTTCCTTTGTTGTCACACCTATAAAAATAGTTCACAGCCATGACACCTTGTCGGTGCCATGGCGGTCTGGGAAGTGGGTACAACTCTTCCCTCTTAAGTACATAGTTAACACACATGAAGGTTACTGAATTAATCTATATTTCTTTATACTCGCATATGGTGTTGTGTTGAATGTAAATTGTAGTATGATGGCGTTGTGTATCAGTGTATGTTGGGCTAGTGTTTAGTGAGGAGAGAGAAAGGATAAGATAAAGGTGTAGTGCTGCCTCTGGAAGCCCATCGTCAACCGGTGTCCTCGCTGATGAATAGAACCTATGCAGATGAACCCGATGCCGTAGTCGAAGCCTGATGCCGCCGTTGAAGAGAACCGCAGTTGATATGAATAAGGTTTTACAGTGGGTCACGATTCAACGCCTATTCCCGAACATACCTTGGCGCAACGAGGGGCACACCGGTACCGGCCATACCATGATCCGACATGTACCCCGGTACCTCCCAGCTCGTGCTTAATAATAAATAAGGGTTTACAGTGGGTCACGATTCAACGCCTATTCCCGAACATACCTTGGCGCAACGAGGGGCACACCGGTACCGGCCACACCATGACCCGACATGTGTCCCGGTACCTCCCAGCTCGTGCTTAATAATAAATAAGGGTTTACAGTGGGTCACGATTCAACGCCTATTCCCGAACATACCTTGGCGCAACGAGGGGCACACCGGTACCGGCCACACCATGATCCGACATGTGTCCCGGTACCTCCCAGCTCGTGCTTAATAATAAATAAGGGTTTACAGTGGGTCACGATTCAACGCCTATTCCCGAACATACCTTGGCGCAACGAGGGGTACACCGGTACCGGCCACACCATGATCCGACATGTGTCCCGGTACCTCCCAGCTCGTGCTTAATAAGTGTCACCCTGAAGGGACTTAAGTAAGTGTCCTCTGAAAGGACTTAAGTAAGTGTCCTCTGAAAGGACTTAAGTAAGTGTCCTCTGAAAGGACTTAAGTAAGTGTCCCCCGAAGGGACTTAAGTACGCTGCGCCTGGTGTACTCGCAGAAACATTGGAGAGTCAGTCACACATGCGTCTCCCCTTGCTCCCTCGATTCCGCTCCTGCTACCTAGCTGAGGGTAATATAAATTGTGACCAATACACAAGGATTAAGTGTAGACGGTGTGTAAGTTATGTAGTCGTTTGTACGACGCTGATTTAGTAGTAATGAGTGTAGTGAGATCATCCTCTACACCATGTGACCAAGTGTAAGGTTATTAATGAAATCATACCTTATCCCAAATAATCCCGTATATAAACAATTAAACTAGTTGCTAGTTTAGTAAGTAGCCTTGTGTGAATAATGATTCGTGTGTTCTGATACATAATTAGTACAGTTCAATGGAAATATGTAAGCATCAAAGCGTCTCAATTAGACCGCGTGGTCGACATGTATAAATTCAAGAAATCAGAGTTAATTACATGTTATGTATTAAGAATTATATGTAAAGTGATTAACTAAGTACTTAACTTTCGTCCTGGAGTCTTTCCTTATTTATTCTTGTATTAGTTTTCACTACTACGCACTTTTCACCTTTTTCCCGCGTTTGTTGAATCCGAAAAGAAAGCCCTCCACAGACAACACTGACCTGTCAGTTTTTTAGTGGTTGTCATTATAATGCTATCATCATAAAGAGAGAAATGCCACAGAGTACGTTTGTGATTTTACTAGTCTCGATAATAAATACACCGACATAAAAGATTGGAGGCTTTCGCGGCTCGGCCTGCCGCGACACTCCCGCCCGGAAAGTTAGAAAAGTATTGAAAGGTTCTGCGTCCACTCTCGGATCTTTTCCCGAGCTCTAATGGCCGCAGCTCTCTTTGATTTCGTGTCGTAGTCAACTAGTGACTTATTGACCTCAATGGTCTCATCCATTTCTTCCTGGACGGTCTCCTCCTTTCCGTCCTCTGGATTGATGGGAATTGTTGAGGTTTCTTCTTCTGGATTGATCCCAGAAGTTTCTGGTATACTTTCTGTGGTATGGTGTTCCACTGGGAAATTTTTTGTTACGCTGATCGTGCGTCGTAGTTTGGGGAAAATATTTGGTTCATTGTTTAAACTTGTTTCTTCTTTATTTTTTGTGAACATGTAGGAGGAGTCTTCGTTTTCCTGCTCGCTTTGTACTTCGAGCGGATACAAATGAGCTATAGATCTGATGAGCTCTTGGTTCCCTACTTTAACTTTAACTACTCTTACTAGTCCATCGTTGCTTTTCAGGAGAGTTGTGATTCGTCCTACCTTCCAACCTTCTCGATTTTTGGAATCTCCTTTTATTTGTACTATCTGACCTAATTTCGGTGTGTCTTTTGACGTCATTCTTGGTTCCCTTAAGGAATTTTGGTATCTTTCCCTTAAGCTTTGTAAATATTGATTGGAAAACATAATTTTAAATTCGTTTAAGATTGTTAGACCTCTCTTCCAACTTTTTATAAGATCGGTTTTTATATTTGTTTCCGTGACTGGAGAGTCATGGGAATTTAGATTTAACGACAAGCATTTGCCTAAAGATAAGAAATCGGAAGGTTTGAGAATGTATGTATTTTCTGAGTCAACACTCGTTAGTGGGCGTGAATTAATTGTAGCTTCGATTTCCTTTACTACCGTTTCTAGTTGTTTATCGTTTAATAGATGTTTCTGTAGAGTTTTCTTCATACAGTTTTTTACTATTCCGATTAGTCTTTCGTAAAAGCCGCCGAACCAAGGTGCTCGTTGGGGAATAAATCTCCATTTGATATTGTTGTTTGTGCAATACGTATCAGAAACAATTTCTGATAGGAGTTTGAAATTGGTAGCGTTATCAGATGTGATAAGCTGTGGTTTTCCTCTAGTGGATATCATTCTCCTTAGGGCAAGAAGACTTTGTTCCGCTGTAAGGTTATTAACAATTTCTAAATGTACGGCTCTTACCGCTAAGCAGGTAAATAGTGCTATCCACCTTTTATCTGTATTGTTTCCAGATTTGACTAGAATAGGGCCCAGGTAGTCTAGTCCTGTAAACGTAAATGGTTCAGAGTAGTTAACTCTTTCTGGTGGTAGCGCTGGCGTTGCCGGTAGTTTGAAAGGTCCACCTCCGTGTTTAATACATGTTGGACAGTTTTTTATTATCTTCTGGACTTGACTCTTGCCTTGAGGTATCCAGTATAGGTTTCTTATTAAACTGAGTGTGTGACTCGCACCTACGTGATGATTTTCTTTATGAATGTTAATTATAATTTTATTTGTGAATTCGCTATCTTTTGGAATGATTATTGGGTATTTTTGATCATAAGACCAGTCCGTATTTGCTAGTCTTCCCTTGCAGCGTAGTAGACCATCTTCGTCTAGAAATAGGTTTAGGTTCCTTTTTAGATCAGTGTCATGTCCTTTAATTTCTAAAGGGAAATGTTTTAGTTGTAATTTTCTTAGTTCTTCTGTTTTTTCATTCGTTGTTTTATTTGTATGATTATTTATGTTGTATTGTAATTTTTGTGTTTTATTTATTTTATTCTTCTTTGGAAGACACTCCCGGGCCAGAAATGAAATATTTTTGATCGTTGGTGGCCAAATTTGGGGAGGTTGTAAAAGGAACTGTGGTCCTGATAACCATTTCCTTTTCTCTTCTCTACGAGTGGGTTTTGTTGCTACGTCTGCAGGATTTAAGTTTGTGGGAACATGTCTTATTATCAAGTTTTTGTTGCTTTTAATTTCTTGGACCCTTCGGTCTACAAATGGTGGTAACAACCTGTTGGGGTTACACCAGTCTATTACGATCTGGCTATCAGTCCATAATATATTGCTCCCCTCTGTTTCCAGGTCCAAGTATTTCATTACGTATTTAATTAGTCTACTACCAATTACTACGCCTAGGAGTTCTAAACGTGGTATTTTTAAGTTGTCCTGGTCTTTTACAGGTACAAGTCTTGATTTTCCAATGACGAATTGCGTTTCTCGTCCATTGGTTATGTATATTACTGCTGAGTATGCCTTTGTGGAAGCATCTGTGAAACAGTGTAGTGTGATTGTGCCTTTTGGGTTCCTGAAATAACATCTTGGTATGGAGATTTCTTCTATGTCGTGGAATTCCTCATGAATTTTTGACCATTCTTCTTGTAGTTTGTCTGGGAATGGTTCATCCCATCTTATTTTTTGTTTCCATAAGTTTTGTATGAACAGTTTTGTTGATAACAAGTAGGGTACCGCAAATCCGCACGGATCATAGATTGAGGCTAATGTTCTTAGAACTTCCCGTTTGGTTTTGCTTTCGCTGAATCTTTTGCCTCTCAGTTTCAAAGTATCATTGTCTAGGTTCCAGTTTAGACCTAATAACTTTATGTTACTGTCTGTGCACGCGTTGGGAATTTGCTTGATTAAGTCTTTAGAGTTCGAGCTCCATTCACGAAGATTCATTGAGATGTTGTTAAACGTTTCTTTTGAATCAGTATAGATTTGTATCGCTTCCTTTATTGTTTTTGTAGATGTTACAAGATTATCTACATATATGCTTTGAGCTAGCCTTTTAATATGTGGTTTATCTGAATTTGATAAGTGGTATTTTAAAGTTGCATTTAGTAAGAATGGGCTAGCGATCACACCGAAAGGAACTCGGCAGAATCTCAAAAACAGTAAGTTTTCCTTTGTTACTGGTTTCGTTATATCTTTTAACCATAGAAATCTGGTAACATCTCGATCTTGTTTCTTTAAGGCTATTTGTAGGAAGGCCTTTTCTACGTCGGCGGAGATGCCTATTGGGTGTTGCCTGAATTTAATAATGAGGCTAGTTAGTTCTTCTAACATTATTGGACCGCAGTATAGACATTGATTTAGGCTTTTGTTATCCTTTGTCTTTGATGATGCGTCATAGACAATTCTCGTTGGCTTGCCTACTTGCTGGACGCCATGATGTGGTAAGTAGTGTATCGGGTTAGACGTCTGACGTACCTGTGAGTTAGCCACGACTTCTATTATTCCGTTGTTTAGTTGTTCCTGCAATGTTTGATTGTAGGATAATATGGCTGAATGATCTAGCCGTTTTAATAGATTGACTAAACGTCCGAATGCAACTCCGAAATTATTTGGTAGGATAGGAGGGTATTCGATCCACGGCCATCCTACTGAGTATCTATTGTTTTTGAATTCTATTGTTTCGTTGAATTTCTTTACTGCTTCATCTTCTCTGCTATTTTTGGGAGAGTCGGTAATTCCTATGGATTCTAAATTCCATAAATTCTGCAGGTGGGTATTATTTAGTGGTAAATCTGGCTGAAATAATTGTATTTCAACATTGGATTGAAAGTACGTTATCACTGCCAAGTCCTCCATGGTTCTAGAATTTACTCTTCCACTTAGTATCCAGCCTAAGTCGGAATGTACTAGATATAAATTTTCATGTATTTTAATCTTGTCATTAGACATGAGTGTGTAGTAATAGTCATTTCCTATTAGTATGTCTATTCTGTCAGACAGTGAGCCGTCATCCGCTAACATGGATTTGTTTTCCCATTTTTCTAATTCCTTTGGGTAAGGTACGCTTTGGGAGATCATGTCAACTACGTTGGCGTAAATGGATAGGGTCTTTCCCTGCTTTGTCTTTAAGATAACTTTCACTAATGCTGTGTCTAGTTCCTTAGGTTTCTTAGAACCGAAAGTAAACACCGTTAATTTGTTTTCTTCTTCTATTTCTAGCTCGAGTTTCTTGGTGATATTCTTCGTGATGTATGTTCTTTGGCTACCTGAGTCCATCAAGATTCTGCAAGCTAGAGATTTCGATTGATTTTCTTTATTGGCCTCAACTATAGCAGTCTGTAGTACAGTTTGACCTTGGTCAAATGAGTGATATGTGTTGGTTTGTGGGATGATCCTATTTCTTCTCCTTTGATTAATCATTGTTGGACAGATAGCTCTGTTGTGATCCAGTTCGCCGCAGTATGCGCAGGGTAATTTGTTTCTACAATTTATGGAATAATGGTCGTTACGAAGGCAAGTATAACATCTTTTCCCTAAGAGTGTCTTTCTTTCATTCATGGTTTTGTGGACTTGACATCTATCGCTGTAATGTTCTCCTTGACAGAATATGCAACTTAATTTGTTTTTCTTCATAGGAGGAATGTTTCCTCTGTTGTTTCTCCCTTGTATAGTATTATAATCTCTTTTCCTTGTTTGCGGTCTAGTTTCTTTTTTGACTTTTGTGGTGTCTACTTCAGCTTGACGATTTATTTTGTTCCTAACCAGGTGTATAGAGTGGTTAGTTCTGTTTGCTAATGTTGTGTGACGTCGCTGGAACCCCCTTGGTTTTAGTTCAGGGTACGGTTTGGATTCATTTGGTTTTGGATTATTATGATAGTTAAACTTGTTTGTTTGGATTTTGGAATGATAATTTGTGTTTTCACGACCAAATTTGTAGCGTTGATTTTTGTTATTGACGTGGAAGGTTTCTGTTGTATAGTTTTGTTTAACTGTGTCTCTAACTTGGGTCATTCTATTGGCTTCTTCTCTCGCCGATATAATGAATTCCAAGCGTTCTCTTAATTCTTTGACGCTGTCGTTGGTACATTTTGTTTTTACTTCATATATAAGGTCCTCAGGAAATTTTTCAATAATGGTTGTTCGCAAGTGATTGTGATTAATATCTTCTCCTAGAGATTCAAGTACTCTGAAATGTTTTTCCAATTTGGAGAGTGTTTCGCGACAATCATCTATATTTGTTCCAGCTTTCTTTATTTTATCCAGCGTCGAGTAATGAGCATCAATGATGTAAGTTTTCCTTCCATATTTTTCCTTAAGTAGGTTTATGGCTACAGTGTAGTTTTGATTTGTTGTTTCCAAACCATCAATAACGTCACTTGCTCGATCAGTAAGGGAAGTTTTTAAATATAAGAGTTTATCGACGTCAGGTATGTCCCTATTATGGATGTTGGATGAATATTGGTCCCAGAATTGATGCCATTCTAGGATGTTTCCTCCGAAAGTAGGTAATTCAAGTTTAGGTAATTCTCCACGTGCACGTATAGTTTCTTTATTAGGTGTCCCGATCGCCTTGTGTTCCTCTAGTAAGGTTTCGATTTCGCATATCGTATCTCCTGCTTCGAGTCGCAGTGAGCATACTTCTGATATATCGTCTGGAGAGTGTTCATTGCTGAATCTGAAGTAGTTGTTTAATTCGTCACTTAGTTTTTTATCGCATTCCTTTAATTTCGAGAGACTAAATCTTATTCCGGTGATTTCGCCGTTTTCCCGATAAGTTTTTATAAGTTCCTTACATTCAACTGTAAGTGTATTTAATCTGCTGGAGAATAGGCGCAGTACTGTGAGAAGTCCTTCCTCCATTTTAACGAGTAGGTATAATTCTCGCCCCGTAAATGTTAAATTGAACATATTGCATCTGTGGTCTCACGATTTTGCTTATAATTATTTTATTTAGTTTTTAATTTTAACCGTATTCCTCTATTTGTTAGTTTAGTAAGAGGAAAGAGTTGAAAGAAAAATAAAGAAAAGAAAAAAAATTTTTTGTTGAAGAAACTTTTTTCAGTTTCCATACTGTTTGATACTTGTACTGTGATGGCGATAATCACGGATTGTGGCAACAGATAAACTAGTCTGTTCCATAAACTTATTTGAACCTAGTAATATTGACAGTAATAGTGCACATATAATTTGTTCTGTGTCACATTTGTTCTGTGACAAGTGTCATTTACCTTTAAATATAAATATTTATTATTATATATAATTTAGATTAGCATTTATACAATTTCAACAAATTGTTGTTACATAATTAGTAATTCAACATGTTTATAATAAATCCTTTGTCTCAACCTGACAATGGAACGTTACACCGTTATTACTTTTGACTATAGTCAACATACAAGTTGTAAACAAACCATCCGGGCCTTCGGCCTCCCCGGTACAACATTTAATATGCCAAGTCAACAACTTCCTGAAATTAATTAGTTAATTATCAGGCGAATTACAGTGTGTGACGCGTGTGGACAAGTAGATATTGCGCACATAAGTACAACAAGTAAAGTGACCTCTCTGTCCACTCTTGCTGTAAACCTAGGTTTCCCCTTCAAAGTTATACTGTGATTGGATTGTTAAAGTCTGACTTGCTGTTTATATAATGTTGAATATGAAACATATCATTGTGTATGTGAATAAATGTATATTAAATTGTTTCAAATCAAATGTGTTTGTTTTTGAGTTTTAATTAGCTTTGATGTTTTACATTTTTATGTTATTTTGTGAATTTTAAAATCTTATTTATTATGCAAGTAATTATTAAGTTGTGTTTGTTCAGAGTGTGCTGAAGGATACCAGGTTTTTTATAATCCCATCGCATTTCTACCATATCGGAAAATGTCTGTTACCGTGAAGTCTTTATGGGGTTAAGTTAATTAAAGTTAAAGTTGTATAATGTACAAAGATTAAGTTAAATTAATGATTCAAGTAATGATGACAATAAGCATTGTCAATTAAGCAATAGTGTAACTCAGCAGACTTCTGGTCATTTTCCGAATGTAGGTATGTAGAGATTACATACCCGATTAAGTTCCTTTGTGCCTGTGTTCACCTGCCCTCAGCACATACCGACTCTGAGTTTGTGTATCTGCTTCGCTTTAGTGTACATGGTGTGTTGGTCATTTTCTCTTCCTTTGTTGTCACACCTATAAAAATAGTTCACAGCCATGACACCTTGTCGGTGCCATGGCGGTCTGGGAAGTGGGTACAACTCTTCCCTCTTAAGTACATAGTTAACACACATGAAGGTTACTGAATTAATCTATATTTCTTTATACTCGCATATGGTGTTGTGTTGAATGTAAATTGTAGTATGATGGCGTTGTGTATCAGTGTATGTTGGGCTAGTGTTTAGTGAGGAGAGAGAAAGGATAAGATAAAGGTGTAGTGCTGCCTCTGGAAGCCCATCGTCAACCGGTGTCCTCGCTGATGAATAGAACCTATGCAGATGAACCCGATGCCGTAGTCGAAGCCTGATGCCGCCGTTGAAGAGAACCGCAGTTGATATGAATAAGGTTTTACAGTGGGTCACGATTCAACGCCTATTCCCGAACATACCTTGGCGCAACGAGGGGCACACCGGTACCGGCCATACCATGATCCGACATGTACCCCGGTACCTCCCAGCTCGTGCTTAATAATAAATAAGGGTTTACAGTGGGTCACGATTCAACGCCTATTCCCGAACATACCTTGGCGCAACGAGGGGCACACCGGTACCGGCCACACCATGACCCGACATGTGTCCCGGTACCTCCCAGCTCGTGCTTAATAATAAATAAGGGTTTACAGTGGGTCACGATTCAACGCCTATTCCCGAACATACCTTGGCGCAACGAGGGGCACACCGGTACCGGCCACACCATGATCCGACATGTGTCCCGGTACCTCCCAGCTCGTGCTTAATAATAAATAAGGGTTTACAGTGGGTCACGATTCAACGCCTATTCCCGAACATACCTTGGCGCAACGAGGGGCACACCGGTACCGGCCACACCATGATCCGACATGTGTCCCGGTACCTCCCAGCTCGTGCTTAATAAGTGTCACCCTGAAGGGACTTAAGTAAGTGTCCTCTGAAAGGACTTAAGTAAGTGTCCTCTGAAAGGACTTAAGTAAGTGTCCTCTGAAAGGACTTAAGTAAGTGTCCCCCGAAGGGACTTAAGTACGCTGCGCCTGGTGTACTCGCAGAAACATTGGAGAGTCAGTCACACATGCGTCTCCCCTTGCTCCCTCGATTCCGCTCCTGCTACCTAGCTGAGGGTAATATAAATTGTGACCAATACACAAGGATTAAGTGTAGACGGTGTGTAAGTTATGTAGTCGTTTGTACGACGCTGATTTAGTAGTAATGAGTGTAGTGAGATCATCCTCTACACCATGTGACCAAGTGTAAGGTTATTAATGAAATCATACCTTATCCCAAATAATCCCGTATATAAACAATTAAACTAGTTGCTAGTTTAGTAAGTAGCCTTGTGTGAATAATGATTCGTGTGTTCTGATACATAATTAGTACAGTTCAATGGAAATATGTAAGCATCAAAGCGTCTCAATTAGACCGCGTGGTCGACATGTATAAATTCAAGAAATCAGAGTTAATTACATGTTATGTATTAAGAATTATATGTAAAGTGATTAACTAAGTACTTAACTTTCGTCCTGGAGTCTTTCCTTATTTATTCTTGTATTAGTTTTCACTACTACGCACTTTTCACCTTTTTCCCGCGTTTGTTGAATCCGAAAAGAAAGCCCTCCACAGACAACACTGACCTGTCAGTTTTTTAGTGGTTGTCATTATAATGCTATCATCATAAAGAGAGAAATGCCACAGAGTACGTTTGTGATTTTACTAGTCTCGATAATAAATACACCGACATAAAAGATTGGAGGCTTTCGCGGCTCGGCCTGCCGCGACAGATGTCGCCAAAGATTTAAAATTTAATGTATATATATATACACATATATATATATATATATATATATATATATGTTGATGAAAAAAAATAAAAAATATTTATATTTTTGTTATTCGGATTTTTTTGACGACGGTACTATGATGATTCGGATCATGTGAAGTTTGCAGCAAGTGCGATCCTATTTTCATTTGATGGCGGCGGAGTTGCGGCGCGGCGTCCCTTCGGCAACGCTTCGCGACCTCGCCGCGACTCTTCGCGCCTCCGCCGTGCCTCTCCAGTATGTGGGCGCACAACCATTGATTTCTATAGGAAAGCTAGAGGGAGGCGGCGTGCCGCTTATGCGCCCGTTCCTCGACGCGACTCTTGTGTGGGCTTCGCGCCTAACGCGAAATACTAATAGATATAAAAAAACTGCTGCACTAACCTTATCGTCCTCAAACCAATTAAGACTTCTTTGCCGTTTTTTGAGATTTTTTGTCGCCATTATTAATTACTTAAAATTGGAAAGAAAAAATTTGGTAATAAAAACGACGATCACACGTAAATAACCTCTGAGTCTGCCGAGTCCCGAGTGCCGCTGCCGACTGCCGAACTGCCGAATCACAGATCACTTTACTCACTGTCAGTTGGGGCATAGATTGGAAATTTTAGCTTTTTTGTCTATGAATTCATCAGAATGGCAACATAACAATTATAAACTAACCAATAGCGAGTATTTAGTTATGACAGCCTTATTGAACCTTTATGAATACGAATTTTATAATAAGCTTATTAAGGTCTTATAAGCGTTTTAACTAATGAACGTTTTAAGTTAAGTCTCTAATAAGGGATTTTTATGAATAAGACCGTAGAGGTATAATTACTGTCCAAATCATTGATAAACGGAACGGTACTAATACTAAATCTATGGTCCAAATAATGTTTTTTAAATAAAAACTTTAAAAATAAAATGTTTTTTAATATCACAAACTAAATAGCAGATAAGTACTAACGTATGTTTAAAAATTAATGTTTTTTTTTCGGATATATTATAACTGTTGAACATCGTGAAGAAGAAAGAAAGAAACATGTATTTCCTTATTAATTAAAACTTTTAAACTTTTCCTATTTAATATTTCACCAGTAAATCCTGTCATAACTTCATAGTAGGAAGTTATGACACGATAAATTTCCTTGAAACCGCGTTGTCCGACTGCTTCGTCTGATTGATCGTTTTCTTTTATGTAAAGGTCGACAGACAGGCTGATGGTCCACTTGATGGTAGGTGGCTACCGTCGCCTATAACACAAGCAACGCCATAAGTGCTACAAGTGCGCTGCCAACCATAGAAGGATTAAGGATAAGGGGTAAGGAAGGGATGGGGTAATGGGCTCTGGCATCCCTTACTCACACACAGAAACACAGCACAATGCTGTTATTTCACGGTGGTATTCTGTAAGGTGATAGTTATTGCCGCCAGACGGGCTGCCCAAATGACTGCGAAACGCAGTGTGCCCTACCACTACTGCTGTTGATTCAAGTTTGGAACGGAATGAATAAAGACCATAACCAGATGAAAAAAATGAGCGCTTCGATCTCGTAAGACACACAACTCACGTCTTATCTAACTAAATATGTTCATTTTTAACACAACAATTTTTAAGATGAAAATGACAAATTTGAAATAAATATTTATTATTAATTATAAGATAAAAAAAAACATAATAAACTCATGCGAACAAAACGTTAATTTTTCATTAAACCTTAGCAATAATTTTCGCTGGAATGTAAATAATATGTTAATAATTGCCAACTCCAGGAATAGCCCCTCGCATTTCTTTCATTTCTTGGAATTGCGTATCATTTTCTTTGGGTAACTCGCAGATAACCGCTTCAGCAGTGGTTAATAAAGATGCAACACCACTTGCATCAATTAATGCTCTTCTGACTACTTTTGTTGGATCTATAATTCCTTTCTCAATCATATTAACATATTCGTTATTTAAAGCATCATATCCAAAGTCTATGTCCATTTCTCGGACCTTTGATACAATAACGGCTCCGTCAAAACCGGCATTACTAGCTATTGTCATACAAGGCATTAGCAAAGCTTTTTTTACTATATCAATACCTATACCTTGATCTGCGTTGACAGGTTTTAACAGTTCTAACGCAGGTATGCACCTCAGAAAAGCTGCTCCTCCACCTGGAACGATCCCCTCCGATATTGCAGCTCGCGTGGCATTAAGCGCGTCATTAACGCGATCTTTCTTTTCGTTTACCTCAACTTCACTACTTCCTCCTATTAGTAACACCGCAACACCAGATTGTAACCTAGACATGCGTTCAATTAATTTTTTTCTCTCATAGTCGTCAGTTGTTTCATGTAATTCTGCCTTAATTTGTTCTATGCGTTCGTTTATTTGCTCCTTATTACCTTTACCTTTTAAAAGTATTGTAGAATCTTTTGTGATGACTGCTTCTCCTACTCTCCCTAAACTTTCAAGCAAACAGTCCTCAAGTCTTATTAAATTAAGATCATCTTCGAATACTGCCGCACCTGTGGCAATAGCCATGTCCATAATTGAATTCTTTCTATATTCTCCGAACCCAGGAGATTTCACAGCAACTACTTGCAACCCAATCTTCAATTTATTTAAAACCAGAACAGATAAAGGTTCTGCATCTAATTCTTCAGCAATGATTATCAATGGTTTCTTTTGAGTATTTGCTATTTCAAGAGCAGGTACTATTTGTTGAATATTAAATATTTTCTTTTCAGAAAAAAGGACTAAAGCATCACTATATTCAACTTTGGGGCCTTTTGAAGAATTGATAAAGTATGGCGAAATATATCCACGATCAAACTTCATGCCTTCTATGACTTCAAGTTCATCGACAAGGGTTTTACCGTCTTTTACCATAATAACTCCATCTTTACCAACTCGTTCCATTGCTTCTGCTATTAATTTTCCTATAGATCTGTCTCCATTAGCTGATATAGTAGCTACTTGTTCGATTTCTGCAGAAGTACTTACTGGCTTAGATATTTCTTTTAATTTATCTTTTACTGCATCCACCGCTAACATCACTCCTTTTCTAATTTCAATTGGATTAGCTCCTCTACAAATTTTTTCGAAACCCTCTTTTGCTATAGCACGTGCTAAAATGGTAGCGGTAGTAGTACCATCACCCGCTTCTTCATTTGTCTTACTGGCAACATTTTGAACTAGTTTTGCACCAATATTTTGGAATTTATCTTTTAGTTCTATACCTTTTGCTACAGTTACACCATCTTTTGTTATTTTAGGGGGTCCAAAAGCTTGTTCCAGTATAACATTGCGCCCTTTTGGTCCCATTGTTACCGCAACAGCATCAGTAAGAATATCAACGCCTTGTAACATTTGCGATCTTACGTCAGGACCAAATCTAACATCTTTTGCATAATTACGAATGTAATAAAAAATTTGCAAATTTTTAAACATATCAAATTTACCGAACCAGGTTTTACTTTTGGATAAACGATACATTTTATTTATGTAATTAACAATAGGAGGCTTTTAAGAAAAAATATTTGAATTCTTATACTTCCTAATACTTGACAATGACATATTGGAAAAATTGACTTTATATCATTTTTAATTTTGGAAATACATATATCATCTACTTTGGTAAAATTCACCGGCCAGAGTTTCGTCATGTATATTTAATCTTTGTTTACCCATGCTATTAATTGAGTTTAATAATTTATTTACCTCGTATGTTTTTTTATATAATAGTTAATCGTATTAACAGTGGCCTTAATTTGATTGTTCTGTGTCAGTGAAGAGAATTTTTGACATTACTCTTTTTATCTTCTTGTGATTGTGAATATATAGTATTCTGTGTTTCTTAAACTGCGTGCATGCGCGAAACTGCGAACAAAAAGTCGTTAATTTAATTTTAGTGTGATCCGTGCAAACTTCTGTTTTTTTTTTATATCATATCGTACGTAATTGACCATGAATTCACGTTCAAAAGCTTTGTTTATTAATTTAAATATAGGTGATCAGTTAACTTCAATATCTTGTGGTCACATAGTTTCAGAATTAATAAAATTTTTGGTTTATCAAAGATTACAAATTCCATATAGTTATCAGTGGTTAAAACAAACTGTTAACAACAAGAAGATTTGTAATCCAAGCCAAAATAATAGTTTTCAATCTGAAAGACATTTTCGCATAGTTTCAACGGCTTTGGAAAACTTAGATCACATTTTAAAAGTAAGTTCTTTGTTATTGGCACGTTTTAATTGTGTTCTTGGGTTCATTTTTTTTTAATTTACTACTTTAGGTCAGGGCACACTGCATTTTTAGTCTAGTACACTACAGCCATCGATACGTTTTTTATCGAATAGCAAAGCAACCGAACAAGCATTTTTCATTGTTTCTAAGTTCATGATTTATGGGATGTAGGTACCTGTTGTCTGTTCTGTTTTGTCGGCGTCGAAACTGTTTGCGCCTTCGATACCAATATAAAAGTACAACCAAGCGTGGATCCATCATTGACGTCTACTCACTGTAACAACTGTGAAAGCTGTGGCTATTCGTTTTTACACGAATGAAAATCTGCCATATGAACACCTGGTTGCTTGAACGTTAAAAAACAAATAGGTACATTAAAAACGTGCAGGACAATGCCGTGTGAAGCAAAGATGAACATAGCCCAACATTAAAACATTAACAGTTGTCAACACCGACGGTTTTTTACGTATATGTCCAACATATTTAAATATATTATGTATAATCATCGCAAAACTCCATGGGCTCTGACCTTGGTCGGGTATCTTTCGTTTGCGCATGTAGAATCGCGAACAATACGGCGGACCTTTCTCTCATACAAAATGTTATCATTGCGTCTCGCTCATTCCCTGGCTCCCCCATCCCTGCATCGGAATACCTCCAGTCCCAAAATCGGTTACTGCATATTTGACACGTGACATCGCCAGAGCCCATCAAGTTTTACGATGTTTATACTATAAAAAAAAGTTCATTGATCCTTTAGCAATAATTGTATGATAGACATGTCGCTACAGCATCAAGCTGTATCCCCCTATGGAAGAAGATTTAGATATATTATGCATGTAAATAAAAAAACTACTTTTTTAAATCTGAAATGTTTACTTATGTACCATGTTTAATAATTACTTTCAGAGTCTTTTGCTTGAAATCAACGGTTCTACAATTCCTCAAGAAGTGTGCATATTGCTAGGAGGTACACCATACACTGCCAAGGAAGCTTACAGACTTGTGCTACCTAACTTGTGTCATAAGGAACAATGCCATTCTCCACATATAGCGTCGGATCAGAAGATTAAACAAACTGTGTTTCAGTAAGTATTACAATTACATACATCTATAAAAAAAAAAAATCATACGTTGACCGTTGTTATGGCAATGTTGCTGACTGAGCCACTAGTTTACTTATATATCTGCTAGTTTACTTATATATCTGTACTAGCTGGTGCCCGTGACTTCGTCCACGTTGAAAGAGAAAAAAGTAGCCTATCCTGTGTCCCATACGTCTAAATGTTTATCTACCAAGTTTCATGAAAATCAGTTAATTCGTTTAAGAGTTATGGAGGCACACATACATACAGAAAAAAATTCTAAAAATGGTCAATTTAGTTTCAGTATCATGTATAGATCCTATAAACACGATATCTCTGAAAACAAAGTAACTTACTCCATGACCGACCCTTACAGATTTATTATTATTAATGATGATGATGATATTATTTACTTTTCAGGACTTTGGCCACTTCGGAGACATTAAGTAAAGTAATGTTAGATCAACTGGCACCGACCAACATGCATGTTTTTATAAGGAAACATTTAATAGACAACAAAGACTTGATAGTCAACTATGACAATTTCATGCATGCTAGTGGTTTTAGGATATCTAACAGCTCAAAAATTGTCATAATAGACTTTAGAAGTCAAAATCAGATAACGTGTTGTAATGAGTTTAAGATTTTTGGTGACATTATAAGCAATGATTTAAATAATTTGCATGTCAAGGATAGTGGCAAAGATGGCGTAGACGAATATCGTGAGATTGAGTCCACAGATAGTGTAAAGTGGTATCAATCGGCATATGTTATGAAAGGTTTTAAAGATTATATAGTAAATGGTAGTTCCATAACAAACACTTGGAATCAATCTTGATGACAATGTTTTTTAGCTGCTATTTTTAGCAGTCAACAGACAATTAGTAAAATTTTTAAGTAGTTCAATAATTTTGTATGTAAAGACTAAATGAGTAAGATGACCACATATTAGTGTTTTGATAACTCAAGATCAAAACTCTTTTTAAAAAAAATATGTAAAAATTTTTACATTTTTCCTATCTATATATTTTCTTTTTACTATCTTGCCATCAGACTAAAATGTTTTGAATTTAAAACGTATATGGGTTCATTCACATGACGTGAAGTCTAAATCACATATTGCCTTATCATCGTTTTAATTGGGTAGAAGATCTCTGTGAAAAAATTTGATATACGGTTGGTTAGTACAGTCGGGGTAAGGAAGGTTCGTCACCAAAGTCGAAATTTGCTTGCACCAAGGCATGCCTTGTCAGTCATGTCAAAATTTCATTTCAAACGTACTATCGCGGTTAAGGGAGCAGTCCCACCGTAAGGAACAATTTCGTGTGCACATTTTGTATTTATCTTTGTTCCTACTTCAAATACCTACTCGTATTATAACATTTACGTTACTATGACAACCTCGTCTTATACATATTAGGTGATATTAGGCATGAAGCTAAGAATACGTGCTGAACTCTTAGTTCTTAGCTCCATGATATTAGGAGTATAGAGAGGTAAAATAAAACAAATATAATTCAACGTTAGACAAATTTGTATGAAAAGTGGGTCTGCTCCATTGACCGCGATAGTACCTATGTCAGTTGTCTGCTTTAGTTTCAAAAGGTACTAAGAGTCTACGATTTTGATAAAGGAATGAATTTGAAAACTGACGAAGGTTTTCGTACCCCGACTTTACATTGCGAAATAGGCGATTTGATAAATAACTCATTAATGACTTAAGACTAATAAATGCTAGTCCAATTTATTAGAAATTATATTTAGGGCCGTATCACACTAGCGATTTTCAATCTCGCAAGACTTCCATCTTACGATCAGTAGCGCTAGCGATATAAGTTTGGTAGACTGACACACCTGATACCGGGGATGTTATGGATATGAAAAATTCATAAAACGGATATAGGAATAATAATAATAAAATATAGGAATAACTTCATACACGTTGCGACTTTCGCGTCTGAACCTTTTATTGTATTAAAAAAAACTAACTGCTGCACGCGACTTCGTCCGCGTTGAAAAAGAAAAAAGTAGCCTATCCTGTGTCCCATAGGTCTAAATGTTTATCTACCAAGTTCCATGAAAATTGAGGAACATACATATGTACATACCGAAAAAAATTCTAAAATTGGTTAATTTAGTTTCAGTATCATGTATAGAGCCTATAAACACGATATCTCTGAAAACAAAGTAACTTACTCCATGACCAACCCTTACTTACAGATTTATTATTAGTATTGATGATGATAAGTTACTCGCTGATACGAGTAATATAGCTTCCCAACATGGAAAGAATTTTTCAAATCGGTCCAGTAGTTTCAGAGCCTATTCAATGCAAACAAACAAATCTTTCCTCTATAACATATTAGTATAGACAAGTTCTATATTGATTGCTTGTTACCTTTTAATACGTTCATTGCCGCACCAATAATTTCAAGTCTCATACATGAATGGCAAACGGTGTAATAATTATGTTGAACTCGTGTGGTGAGTCGTCGGCCTTACGAATGAGGAGAATAGACTCGCGACGCGAGACCGCGGCTTTTGAATTGCATATCTCCACATTTCAATGTGGTTTTTGAATAAATAAATTGTGTTTTACATTAATTCCTAGCATTTTTGAAGAAAAAACCGATAAATAGTTTGGACTCACGTAGCAAGTTCTAAGCCCCCAGTATGCGATTTTAGTGAACTCGCCAGGCGAGTCCTTGGCAATGAACGGGTTAAACGTTGCGTTTGGCGTGAACTGGCTTACGGTGTAATTGGTTTCTTTACAAAGTTTGTATATATGAGAACTATAGGGTTAGTAGGTAACGCTTAAAACCTAGATATTTTTTTTATATTAGTGACATTTTTATATTGTATAAAAAATCAAATTTATATGACTGGACTCATCAATTAGTTTTGTAAGTATAGTTTGGGTGCAACTAATTGGCTGAATTGCTCCTCTGCGAAAGAGGCCATGCTCTTTACTTAATATTAAAGTAAAGGAAGACTGTGAAAGTAGGACTTGAATTTTATCTAAAAATAAAACTAAAAATAATCATTTTCAACTGAATTTCAAAAAAAGAGTAGGTTCTCAATTCGACAGTAGGTAGGTTTTATCATTGTTGTTATTTTTGTGTATTTGTTACGCGATTACTCCGCCAATTATGAATTGATTTTGTTTGATGATTCTTTTTTTTTGTTTCATACTTCAGAGGTATATCCCATATATATATTTTTTTTCGAAATTAATTCTATTTTGTATGTTTGTCGATTTTAATAATTTTTTATGTTTGTTACGCAATAATTCCGCCAATTATGAATGATTTTTATAAATATACTAGTTGCTGCCCGCGACTTCGCCCGCGTATAGAAAATAGATAAAAACCTATTCTCAGACCCCCTACCAAGTGTACATATAAAATTTCATCAAAATCGGTTAAGCTGTTTTGGAGGAGTATGACAAATAACACTGACACGAGAGTTTTATATATTAGAGAATTTTTTTTGTCACACTGTCTTCAGAGGTGATCCCATCTAAATGTTTTTTCATAATTGATTCAGCGCTTTTTTAAAAAAATATCAAAAACAATAGCATATTTTAAATGCGATTATTTCGCCAATTATGAATAAACATTAATAAAAATTAACTTACTTCCCACTATAAATTAAAAAAATTAAATTATTATAAAAAAATTGAAAAAACTGTCTTCAAGACTATAACTACATGTAGAAACTTACACTAAAAAAGTCTAAAATGATATTTTAATTACTTCAAAGCAAAGAGCATTAAAGGATAATCAATGAAATTATTGATACTTATAATCATTTAAATCAATTTATAGTTAAAAATCAGTTAATTTTTGGCTGTAAAATGCAAAAATTTTATTAGAAAATTCTGTAAAGGTCCTATGAGAGAATATCAGTGTGGTGGGTGATATACCTTTATTCTAGATAATTTTAATTTTTTTTTATGCAAACACATTATAGTTTGTAGATTTAATTGTAAGAAATAACTCAATTATGTTATACTGTTAAATGTTGCATTTTTTTTACACCAACGTAAATATATTGAATAAATATTAAAAAATACTATGTCTTTTTTGTTAATTTTTTAATTGCCTTACTCATTACCTCTATACTAATATATAAAGCTGAAGTTTGTTTGGTTGTACGCGCTAATCGCAGGAACTACTGGTTCGTATTGAAGAATTATTTTTGTGTTGGATAGTCCATTTATCGAGGAAGGCTATAGGCTATGGAGAACGCGGACGAAGTCGCGGGGACCAGCTAGTATATAAACCAGAACAAACCTTTTACTTCAATGCCAAAGCTAGCTTGTTAGTGAAGTATTAATTTTATCTGCGATACAATTAATACTTAATTACAGCGATATTAAAAGTAAAAAAAAAATATGAATCCAAATTCAGAGAAGACAATATGTAGGATATATCACTTAACCCCTCGTGTGCCGAACGCCAGCAAGCCGAATTACTGTTATATGCCGGAGCGTAAAGTGAATTTCAAGTGCCTTTCATTCAACTGCTATAATTTTCAACCGAAATTACAAATTATAATATAGAAAAAACGTAAAATATCGCGTGAAGTAGGCGCAACGCGGATCCGCGTTTCGGCACACGTGTGGTGCAAAATTATTAACGCGGATCCACGTTCCGGCATATGAAGGGTTAAGTCTCAAGGGTCGAATGTTCAATCAAGCCCATTGCCCAAGTCCTTCCTTATCTTCAATACTTCTATGGTCGGCAGCGCACTTGCAGCATCTGTGGTGTTACTTGTGTTATTATAGGCCGTCGCCTATACCACTTACCATCGAGTGGACCGTCAGCCTGTCTGTCGACCGTAACATAAAAAATAGAAAAAATGTGTCATAAATTACCTACCCCTATAATTTAAGGCAATCTGTTTAATGGTAAACTAATGTATCTTTTAAATCATAGTTACTCGATTATTCTCAATAGCTTCTTGAAACAATGTTGCATTTGCGTCTTATTAAAAACTTATCATTTAACCACCATATTTTATTATTGAACTCGATTTATTGATTAATGTGTTTCTGTCTAAAGAGATTTCATTCATGTGAATTACGTAAAATTTTGAGTAAGCACATTTTGGTTATTCAAAATTTAGTAATTTTAAAATAAAAAATACATATAAAAATGTACACTTAAATAAAACAAACATTTTGTATGAAAAAAATATGTTTATTTAGTAGGTACAATTTTTTTTTATAACAGAACATACATAATTTCACAAAATAATACAGTCAAACCTGGGTAAGTGAGAACTGGATAAGTGAGAAAACTCTATAAGTGAGAGTAATAGCTAGGACCCGTCATTTTAAGCTCTCAAAACCTCTATTAGCGAGAAACAGAAACCTCTATAAGAGAGAGTCGTTTTTCCCTCATGGACCTCCGTAAGTGAGACTGCTACTTATCTATACCTCTATAAGCGACAGTCGAACTTTATTTATTTATATTATTTAAATACAAAATACAAAAACAAAAACAGAAACCCAAACGAAATTGACGGATTTTTTTTAAGTGTAAATAAGTTCTAAATAAAATAAAATTACATAGTACATGAATTTTTGTTTTGTTTTCGTAAGCATCTTGATACCTACCCTTATAAAGTACTTATATGTCGAAATCTAATGAACGTAACATATACACACTATTAAAAATATGTATATATGTACATAAAATATGTTGTGCACATATTTACTACATTCGTACTTGCTGTGACTTGTTATTGCTGCGTACCTCTATAAGAGAGAAACGCTACCCATGTACCTGCATTAGCGAGAAACTCGGGTTAGTGAGAAACCTCTATAAGCGAGAATGAGATTGTGCTCCCTTGAACTCTCGCTTATCCAGGTTTGACTGTATATCAAAATGGTCTCCGCTCAGCATTTTGTCGTAGAATGAGCCACGACGCTGATGCAGCATTACAATTTCATAAATTACTTACTTATTTAACAAAGATATGTATTTGATTGTCTCGCTGCGCTCGACTAGATACAGTCGCCGTACTTGAAAAGTGCGGCAACTTTTACTACGCCGAATTCGGCGTACCGGAGCCAATCACTTACCAGTCACACTGCAAGCTGTCTGTGACGTGTACGTGCCGAATGTTTTATTAAATTTTGGACATAATCCCAAGCAAAATGCCAGTTTGCGTAGTGACACTGTGTAAAAATAATACTACAAAAAATAAGAAGGACATTGGGATCACATACCATCAGTATCGTACAATTTCGAAATTTCAACATAAAATAATATAAACCCTAAACGCCATTCAGTGTTGCCGCGTATACAAGAATCAAGTTCCCCGTGATTTTATAATGTGAAAATATGGGACGTGATGCGGTAAGGAGTACCTACTTAATTTATCTAACCTTTATTTAGCCCGGTCGAATAAGATCAAAATAGAGGCTGAAATGGAAACAGTCTACATTTCATCCGCCATCTTGAATTAGGTAAATTTTTGTTTACTGAACAACTTGTTTATTTTCAATTTTACACGAAAAATGGTTATGACCGAAGTTGTTTGGAATTAAATTTCCTACAATTTTGATTCTCATACATTTTTTCCTAGGATCGATATTTTTCGATGTAGACCCGAAAAGAGGTGGTAGGTGAACCTAAATATTCTATTATCTCGTTTATTATTGATTAGTTTTTTTTATTAATTATCAATTATTATTAATCAACAATAATAAAAATTATTAATGTTAATTACTATTGATTAATAATAATAATTAATTAATTATTCACGTTTTATTCAGTCTTCGGGACTGTAAGTTTATTTGTGTCCGCTTGAGTTTTGAAACATGAAGAAATGTGTATTCTGTAAATGTCCCTATCATGCGGACATCACTAGTTTTAGTTCAACGTACATACTTACACTCCATAGCCTACAGCGCCAAAATTGCGATTTTCAAATAGACATAAATATAATTTGACAGCAGCCAATCCAGAGGTATATGTGTATTATTATCGTATTATGTTCGTTTGGTATAGATTTCCTGCTGATCATTTCTGCTGGTCATTTGTGACCGTTGGACTGCTATAGTACGACTCAGTCGAGAAGAAAGTTGGTGGAAACCAAGAAAACATATAACCAATGTTATATGTTCCGCTCATTTCAATAAGAGCGACTGGTTCTTTACAAAAGGCGGTTTAAAAAGATTGTATAAGGGAGCTGTACCACAAAACGCGTTGGTTTTATCATCGACACTATCGGACAAAATTTCTGAAAAAATGGACACATCAGCTCCATTTGTCAATTCTAACAACAATGCAGTAACTGCAGAACCAAGTACATCAGTTCCAGTTGTCAATTCTAACAAAAATGCAGAACCAAGTACATCAGCTCCAGTTGTCGATTCTAACAACAGTGCTGTAACTGCAGAACCAAGCACATCAGTTTCAGTTGTCGATGGAAACATTCTAACTACTGGTAATGAAACTCCACCACTAGATAACTTTCCTGACATTGATTATATTTTTAATACACCAACAAAGATAAAGCTTAGAAAAGAGCTTCACAAGAAAACTATTTTGCAATTAAAACATTGGAGAATAATTAAAATCTTGCGTGAAAAGACTCGCCGATTATAAAAAGTTAATTGTAACTTAAAAAGTATTATCAAATGTTTAAAGCAAGAATGATTGAAGAATCATTGATAATGATATATATAACATTCTCAATAAAAATATTGTCGCAGCAAAATAACTAGTCCACCATTTTGGATGATCCGCCATATTGGAATTAATGTGACGTTGTATTAGTTTTCGTGTTTTCCTTAGCAAGCCCTTTCATTTGATACCCATATTGTGGTAGTGCAGAAAAAAATAACTAGTCCGCCATATTGGAATTAGAATGACGTCACATAGCTAAGCATGCATTGTCACCCAAAGTAAGCGTGTATACCAAATTTCAGCTCAATCGGTTAGATAACTGATTTAAAATTCAGTTGAAAGATTCCACCCGGACAAACATACATACATAGATACATACATACCTACATAATAAAAAGCTTGTAAACTTGTAAAAAAAAGCACTATTTTGGTAACAAAGGATATTCTTTATGATTATTTTTAATAATAATTTGTAAATATTACATGTAAATAAAAAAAATATACTATTATAAATGAGGCCTAATCATTGATATACATACTTTCCATTTTTATTAATTAGCTAAATAATCCCGTTTTATTAATTTTATCTAAATATCCCGTTAATTTACTAAACTGATGGTTAGAGTAACAAGTACGTTTAGATAATTTTGATCCTTTAGGTTTTTTAAAAATTGTGTCATATTCATACGCTACCCCGGACAAATTTATAGGTATGTTCTTTGTGATATTTAGGCAGGTACTTTTACTTTTGTTTGTTTTAGGTATTCTGCTGTAACTCTCCTAAGAGATTGCTGTGTCATCACAAGAAGACTTTTAATTGCATGTCTATAGCAATGACCGACGTAAAGCAATTTTTTGATAATTTTTATGCAGCACCCAATAAATTGAAACAGGATGCTTTTATTTTAAAGCATTGTCAACCAAAAACTGTAATACGTCGTCGGCGTTCTGCTAATACAAAATATACGATGCAAAAATTCCAAACCAAGTATTACATTTACTGTAAATCTGCAAAGAAGAAAATACAAGTACCTATGTCAAAAATTCTTTTTGACTGTTTTACAAATCACGAAATATAGAGTGCAGAGTATTATGAAGACATATTTTGAGACCGGACAACTTTTAACAGAAAAAAAGAGGAGGTGACCGTATTTCTATTAAATATTTGCACAAACGCGAAGCAATTAAAAGCTTTATAAATAAAATTTTCCTTGCAAAGAACCTCATTACTGCAGAGGGAATACCAAGAGGTATTATTTGTAATCGGAATCGTCCATTAACAAATTATGGAAGTAATACAACATAGAAGCTAGTCTTGACTTGAAAGTAAAATCCTACTTCCGACACATATTCAACACCAACTACAATCTTGGCTTCGGTGATCCAAGAACAGACGTTTGTGCCACTTGTTTGAGATTTTCATCGGAAATCATTCGCCAAAATGATGCTCAAGCACGGAACGATCTAATTATAGCTCAAATATTACACAAATTGAGAGCTAAAGCATTTTTTGACATTCAGAGAAAAAACCCAACGCTAAAGACGTTTTCACGTTCGCTAAGACGAATTGTGAAAAAAATTTAAACTTGCTTAAAGTTCCTGACCAAGTCGCATACTACCTGAGAAACATTTATCTGTATAACTTCACAATAGTGGAGGGCTCTTCAAAAAGCAAGTTAACTCCTGCAAACGTGTTTGCCTACTGTTGGACAGAAAATGTTTTTCCCAAAGCTGCCAACCAAATTGCGTCAGCCGTGTGCAAGTCAGGCTTGTAAGGAAATTCCAGAATCCGTAGAACAACTTTCTCGTGACATCTATAACTTTTTCAAGAACAGTGACAAACGACAGTTTGATTTCCGCAATTTTCAATCATTTGTTGAAGTTGAGCCACACAAAATATTATAACCTTGTCAAACAAGATGGCTTTCCTTGTCAGCAGTTGTAGCCACAATATTAGAGCAATGGAGAGCGCTGCGCTTATTCTTTATTGTTTTTACTACCAACCCAATACACAAAATGAAAGTTGAGGTAAAAAAATCGTAAAAAATTCATCCTAGCTTGCTTCAGAGGCTTCCGTCGGTTAAGGAAGTAAAGCCACAAAAGAAGAAAGATGTGGAGAACATCTTAAAGAAACAGTTTGGAGATAAATGGATAGAAAATCCTGAGCTTGGCTGGTTTAAAAACAATATTTTCGATAACTCTACAGTTGCAGTTGCTGACACAACTCAAGCAGATGACGATGTCAATGTAGAATGTGATTGTTGCGAACCAGATGTGGGAGAATTTGTATAATTAATTTTAATAAAAAATTACTATGATACAATTTTGCTTTTTTTTTTCATAAACATGTCGTATTACTATGATACAATTTTGTTTTTTTTTTTTCATCAACATGTCCTTGGCTTTTTCAATCATAACCGGACTTGTCCATTTAAAAACAAGCTATGGCATTTCTGTGACCAAAAGTAGGCTATGGGTTTTTTTTATATAATAGACTACATTATAATTATAAAAATGCACAAATTTCAGCTAACATATAACTATCAAATTCAGTATTTTTGCTCTGAATTCATAAAAGAAGATTGTTCATTTACATAGGTGTACAAATAAATTTCCGCGGTTTGTCAAAAGATGACCCCACCAGAAGGTTATGGAGAAATTGTCAGATGTAAAACGTAATATCCCAAGTTTCGTCATCTGGCAACACCATAACCTTAAAGTACTAGTGATTCCGTATCAGCATCACGTAATTTTTTTCGTGCAAAAATGTCAAGTTTTGTGCCGAATAAGCATCATTTGCGGGAACTTTTGATTTACTTCTTTAATTTGAAAAAATCTGCAGCTGAGGCGCATCGATTGCTTCTAGAAGCATATGGTGAAGCTGCTTTAAGTGAGAGAAGTTGTCAGGAATGGTTTCAAAAGTTTAAGAACGGTGAGTTTGACGTGAAGGACAAAGAACGCAGTGGAAGGCCGAAAGTGTACGAAGACATGGAATTAGAAGTACTATTGGAGGAAGATTTGTCCCAAACGCAAAAAGAACTTGCACTTACATTACAAGTGACTCAACAAGCAATTTCACATCGTTTAAAATCGTTAGGAATGATTCAAAAACAAGGAAATTGGGTTCCATATGAACTAAAGCCGAGAGACGTTGAACGCCGATTATGCATGAGTGAAATGCTGCTTGCCAGGAATAAAAAAAAAAGAGTTTTTTGCATCGTATAGTCACTGGTGACGAAAAATGGATTCACTACGATAATCCAAAGAAGAGAAAGTCATGGGTTAAGCCCGGCGAACCATCAACATCGACAGCTAAGCCGAATATTCATGGAAAAAAACTCATGCTGTGTATTTGGTGGGATCAGCTTAGTGTCGTGTATTATGAATTGCTGAAACCAAGCGAAACCATTACTGGAGCTCTCTACCGAACACAATTGATGAGATTGAGTCGGACACTTAAGGAAAAACGCGCCCATTACTACTCCAGACACGACAAAATTATTCTTTTACACGATAATGCTCGTCCACATGTTGCGGCGCCGGTAAAAACATACTTGGAAACACTCAACTGGGAAGTTTTACCCCACCCGCAGTATTCACCAGACTTAGCCCCTTCTGAATATCACCTGTTCCGGTCGATGGCACATGGTCTGTCTGAGCAGCGCTTCACATCATATGAAGACACCAAAAATTGGGTAGATTTGTGGATAGCGTCAAAAGATGAAGAGTTTTTTCGACGGGGTATCCGAATGTTGCCAGAAAGACGGGGAAAAGTAGTGGCAAATGATGGAAAATACTTTGAATAAAACGTAATGTACTGTTCCTTCACAATAAATTCCTAATTTTTTTATAAAAAACCGCGGAAACTTATTTGTACACCTAATATAACTGTACTACATGTTTTTACTGATGGCCCTACCACCCAATATAAACAGAAATTTTTTTTTACATGATGAAACAAAAGATCGAAGAATTTTATCTTGATTACTTGACTTGGAACTACTTCGAAGCTTCCCACGGGAAAGGCGCAGCAGACGGTATTGGCGGTGCTATCAAGAGAATTTTAGATCAGAATGTCGCTTACAACATTGACATCCCCGATGCGAAGGCAGCATTCGAGCTGGAAAAATTCTTGTTGTACTAATCTCGTCCTGGAGGTGTAGTTCGGATACACAACATTTCCATCACACTATTAAATTTGTAGTTTAAGAGTAAATAGCAAAAATACAATGAGAAATAGTAAATACGTCAGACCAGTGCAAAGTCCGCGGAGCGAGCCTGATTCGAAAGTACATGGGACAATTAACAAGATATTATGATACATTGGAAACATTTTTAATAATTGATCAGGATAGCATAATATACAGGTTACTCCACAAACCCGACAATAAGTTGAATGTACTTCTTCGAATAGAAATTATTTGTTAAATTTGGATAATATAAATTCACCTTCAATTGAATGATTTTGAAATTGTCACTGATATATTTAAAGGTTTTTTAAATATACATATTTTATAATACTGAATATATACTTGTTTTGGTTCTTCTGACGATATACTTGATATAATATAATCACAGTACATATTTTGGCGAATTAACTCTAGTTTTAAAATTGAAGGAAGTTCTTGAAATGACGAACCTCACATTTGATCCAATAGTATTACAAAATTTTCCTTTATGTTTTAACATTTTTTTATAATGACCATACAATTTTCTTAGTAGTATGAACCAATTATGAAGTTAAGCCTATTTATTAACCAAGAAATACGTACTATTTCCAATAGATGGCTCTTTCTTCATACAATTAAATGGCACTGAGGGTGTCGTTTAGAGAGCGTGACGGCCGAGTTCAGTGGCCTAAAGAAGTTTTCACTTCAATAACCAAATAAGTATGAGGGGGGACATTAACAAATGAATTAAAGTCTAATATATTGAACTTCGGCTTGTCCATCACTAAATATACTTCTCTCCTTAAATGTAACACAAGTTTCATTTAATAATTGGTCCATACTCCTCTTTTTACAATTCTTATTACTATTACAATGTCTTACGCTCTCATTGAACTCTAATATTAAATTGTTTCTATTACCATTTGGTCCTACAACATAATCACATTTAATATTCCTAACAATCATATCTTTCAAACAACATTCGAGCAACTCATAATATTCGAGCCAGTAATTTTTTGGCACTTGTTTGAGTTTTATGTTTAACGATTCAGCTAAAACACCCGTAATAAAAATATCATCTATCCAAAAATACGGATGGTACATAGATTCTTTAGTTATTCTTGCAGCTAATTTGGGAGTAATAATATAGTACCAACCTGACAAATAACTCGGATAAACATTTCTGGAATACTCCTCCGGAGACACGTACCATTTGTTTTGCATGTTTCTCCTGGGCTTTGTGTTATTCAACATATAGCCCAGCAAGAGATTGTCACTTTTCTCTTCGTAAAGTAATTTTAGAGTGCTGTCCAAATTAAAAACTATATCATCGTCGACTTTCAGTATGAACGTAGCTTTACTGCATGCTGTCGACGCCCAATGTAGACCCATTAGATGTTTATAAGTCAAGTTCCTGTAGTTTTCAACGAAGGATCCTTGCAGGATATCTCCATATATGTTGCTCTCATCCTTAATGGCTTCTTGGGTTATCAACCTGGAACATTATTTGCCATTTTTTTTACTATAAAGCAAGAAAAAATTACTGTCTCATCATAATGCAAGTGAAAACTCAAATTTACTTATAATGAAATTTTTTTGGGTTTCTAATGGGCCAAAATAAAAAGGTCATTGAAAATTATAGCATTTGTTTTTTTTCAGTCTTTTAAAAGGAAAGAAATTCTCTTGTTTTTCTTGCCAGAATCACTAGTTCCCATATACTTTTTATTATTATACTAGCTGGTGCCCGCGATTTCATCCGCGTTGGAAAATGAAAAATATAATTCCTGACATCATTATCACTAACAATGTTGGTGCCTATGTTTTTATATTATTAGATGATCCCTCGAAAACCTAACCTTTTTTTGAGCATAAAAAGAATTCCATATGTGAATCTAGGAAATAAACTTCTGTGTGCCAAATTTCATTCAGCCACTTTTACATTATTGAAATCCATTATTAATTTTGTTGAATAGTCCATTTATCGAGGAAGGCTATAGGCTATAGAGAATACGGACGACGGGACGAAGTCGCAGGCACCAGCTAGTAATGAAATAAATAGAACTGCACTAAATTATAAAACTTACTTATCTGCATGAGGTATTTTGGCCAAAAGGAATACTCTTGTTGCATTCAATGACTTCAGGTACTCTTGTGGCATTGCTCTTCTGTGTGCACTTCTTAACTCTACATGCCCAACATATGATGTCACTATTATGACAAGAAAAGGAGGTTCTGAAATAAAAAAAGGGTGACCATGTGAAAACCCTTAAAAACCATCAAGGGTTTTCACATGGTAACACTGCGTTTTGCAGTCATTTGGACAGCCCTTTTGGCTGCAGTAACCACCCTCTAACAGAAGACTACTGTGAAATAACAGAATGCATGCTGTTGCATTTCGTAGTGAGTAATAAGGGATGCCAGAGCCCTTTTCCCTATCCCTTATCCTTAATCCCTACATGGTCGGTAGCGCAACATGCAACATATGTGGTGTTACTTGTGTTATAGGAGATGGTAGCCACCTACCATCAAGTGGACCGTCAGCCTGTCTGTCGACCTTAACATTTTTTTTAAATGTAACTATTTCCACAACTATAAAAAATATTTCTTTACTAATTTGTAAAGTATGAGGTAACACTGAAATAATAGCATTTATGCTGTTGTGTATCAGTGAGTAAGGGATGCCAGAGCCCATTACCCTATGCCTTATCCTAAATCCTACTATGATCAGCACCTGTGGTGTTGCTTGTGTCATAGGCGACAGTAAGCACCTATCATCAAGTGGCTTGTCAAACTTAAGATACAAAAACAAACCTAATAGTTAACCTAATAAATTAGTGCTGGCTGAGATCAAAGATGTAATCACAGATGCGCCCTTGCCATACTTCAGGCGGCCGAAGATCTCTTCCCGCCTTAGTCGCTTGTAAAAAGCAGTGAGTGGTTCCATTGCATACACATCTTTTGTTTTGCTAGTTAAATTATTTTACCTTTTAAAATGCTTTGCTGTGCCTTCAGAAAGTGTTCTCATAATCCAAGAAACGAACGAACGTGTGAAACGTTACGCACAGACATATTATGTGAACAGTTTTCAGAAGCACAGGGCGCATCTGTGATTTAAATCTTTGGCTGAGATATTGAAATTGTGTGTACTTATAAATGTCATGGGCTTTATAAGTACATCCATTATAATCAGGATCAGTAGAAATGGTTTAACGTTTAACAGGCATTGAAATAATACACTACTAAAATATTGATACAGGATTTTAACTTACGTTGGCATGTTTTATATGGTTGTATTAAATATTTTTCTAAAAACAATTTATTCCTTGTCAGGACTTTAACGGCATAGTTGAATTCAACATTTGAGCTCCAGTAAATCCATATTGCTAGTATGATTATAACAGCTAATATTAAATTAATAAAGTTTCGTCGCATTTTGTTAGGTTATAAGGTCGTTTAATTTTTTCTTTCGTATACACTGTTATACATTTTCACAATCAAATTTGTTCAACGAGCTCACATATTTACACTCATAAAAATAAAATATCAATATTGTTAAACATAAGTACGCATAATAAAGGTAAAATAAAAATTATTCATTTTAAAATCGCATACAACAGTTACATTACAATTTACATTCAACAAGAAGACAACAACAAACAACCATCTGTCAAACTCGCACTTCCCGTAGTGTCAATGTCAAGTGTCATCTGTCCTGTGGACGGCTGTGGTCCTGTCATAGTAAGTCCAGTCCCATAGCACGAGTATACTCTGAGATATAGTGTTCTATGAACCGCAATTCACATAGAATTTATAACCCAAAGTAAATCTAAATAGTAGATATTGTTTATAATTAGTGATTTCGAAACTCATGCTAAATTTGGCAAAACCCACTGGTTACGCCAATGTTAGTTCATTTTTAAACCGCAAGACTTGTTTTGTGGCGCGAACTGTACTTTTAAAACCTCAAAATACTGATGACAAATAATATTCCTAAAAGTCCTCTGGTGTTAATAAGAAAAATAGTAATATAGTAATTATTTGTGTAGCTACAATTTTTAGAAGTGTAGGTTTTTTTAGAAACCTTGGCAATCTGTCTGGCAACAATAACTACCACCTTATTAATAGGTACTTCAATTCCGGCAGGTGATAATACTGGCCACAACACTATACCTCCTTCAATTACATGTTACGATTTGATACCAATTTGATACAAACATGCACACATTCAAAGTGGACAGCGTAATAGCAATAGTGCCTAAGCTACCTGTCTTTATCATTATTATCTATAGGTCTATAGGTACTGATAAAATAACTTTATTTATTATTATTAATTTAATGTCTTATTAACGCAATGTGATAAAATTTTAAACAAATGTAACATTTTTAAAAATATACCTAATATAATATTTATTTATTAGATACTTTAGCAAAAGTTTCATATGAATTATAATTTAGAAACAATAAAAAGATTTTTAATGTTAAGGTTTGCAGACAGGCTGACGGTCCACTTGACCTGTAGCAACGCTACAGGTGCTGCAGAGCGCTGTGCCTACTACAGTGGGGTTAAGGGTTAAGGTTAAGATATTGCGAAGGGCTTAAGAAAATGGGCTCTAGCATCCCTTACTCACTCACCGAAACACAACAGCAAATGTCCTGTTATTTCACGGTGTGGTCTTCTGTAAGAAGTGATTACTGCTGCCAGACGGGTTGCTCAAATGACTGCGAAACGCAGCATGCTCCTGACACTACTTTCCCAGATCCAGACCAGAGTCAACTTTGAATAGTTCTTACCAAAGTTGATCCTGCTGGGAATCGAACCTGGAAACCTTAGAACAGAGCGTTAAGGCAAGCACCCTAGCCACTCATTCAACGTTTGTGAATTTGATGTAACGAAATTATCTACTCCTTTTGTTCCGAACCGGAAGGTGTTCTATTGTTTACAAATTTCAATTCTGTCAAATCATTGTCGGTTACATAACAAGATTAATAACTGTACGGTGTACGTCAGAACAGAAGCAAACGTACACGTTTATTATAATTATTATATTACTTACTTAACGTACATAGTTGTTATCGTGATTTGGCTTATACTAGAATAGATAGAGCACAGGAAGCTCAGTCGCGTTAGTAAATAGCGTCGCGCGCGCCGCATCCTCCGCTAAAACGTCGGACTCCCGCGCAAATACTCTCGTAACTACTAGTTAGTGACCTCGAATCTTCATCATATTGTGACTGACACCTAAACAATAGCCATGGATACCGACATAATTACAGTCACCGATGATACCGGTGAAGTTTTAAAGGCAAAAGTTATTACTATGGTGAGCCTCTTCGCCATATCAATGACTGTTGGGAGTTTGCCGCTGATAATTTCTTTAAAATTCGACTGGTTCTCCAAACCAAGCGGTTCAAATATGCGAAACTCCAATCAGTTTGTGATTGGACTACTCGCTTTCGGAGGTGGTGTTTTATTTGCGACAACATTTATGCACTTGTTGCCAGAAGTCGATGAAAATATTCAAATATTACAAGGTAAGATGAAAATGTAGGTGAGACCTAAATGGAAAACTTTATATTGAGTCGATGTAAAATCACTTTTAGTTTTCTTATTCAGAAGGAAACTCATTAACAATATTTTGCGACAATAATTACCTAAAGAGGTTTATATCATCATCATATGGAAAACCATAATTTTCCAATAGGACCGATCAGAAGCAGCCTGGATACACCACCAATTAAGTATAACAAGAGGTTCCTATAATCAGTAATAAATACTTAATAACAGGTTTTGGGCGCTTCTATTCAATTGTTTTTTTTAAATAAATGTCTGTTCTTAGTAATCATTTTTAAGGTAATATTTTTAGAACATTAAACGAGTGTATTTGGGGAAAAATATATAAGTACTTAACAATGTTATTCAACAATATCTAATAAAATTTACCACTAGGTATATCGATTAAGGTAAGTATAGTACCTATAATATGATATTTAGTTAGCTAAGTGAATGTCAATATTAACTCTTGAAC
Organism: Synanthedon formicaeformis; assembly: GCA_945859745.1. Lineage (NCBI taxonomy): Eukaryota > Metazoa > Arthropoda > Insecta > Lepidoptera > Sesiidae > Synanthedon > Synanthedon formicaeformis. The sequence goes on from OX243970.1 coordinate 6,703,962, forward strand.
ATGACCGTAAATAACCTGTCTCATGTATGGAAATCAGATATGATGTCTCAGATATAATTTGATAGAAATGGCAAAAACTAAGCAAGGTTGGCTCTCAGTAGTCTATTGTTATGGCATCAGGAACCACTGTTAATATTGGCATCAACGATCAAAGTAACTAACCTTTTTTGTGATCGGTACCTACGTCCAATGCTGCAGTTATCTGCATTAATATACCTATACAAGCAATAATTAAAAATTATAAACTAACCAACGACTTTCTATTGAGCCCAAACATACTATATTCATTGATCTGAACTATAGATGCGGCGTAGCAAGCGGAAAGCCCCGAAATCTTTGGTAGTATTAAAATCATACTCGCACTAGCGAGCGACAGTGCGAATTCGTCCACTTCTCTCTCTTTCTCTCTCGTGTGGACAATCTCGAGTGGACGAATTGTACTACTACCATTATTTACGGGCTACGCTCCCAAATATACTTATAAAGTCTTTGACTATATTGCTGTAAGTTGCTAAGGAATTGGCTATCCTCAGACTACTTGATGCTGCAGCCACAGGTCAAGGTTACCATGTAATAGAAAAACTACAGAAACACCACCGAAGTAACATACTCAATTTCAAATCAATCGAACGTGTAGAAGTTAGTGAAATTTTTTCGTCAACTGGAAAGTGGGCTGATGTTCTTCAAACGCCTGAACTTATAATACATAAATTATAGCTAAGAGCGATTTTTGTTTGAAATCATGTCAGATTTCAAACAAAAAACCGGATCAAAATCGGTCTATTCGTTTGGGTTTGGGAGCTACGATTCCACAGACACACATATACATACACAGATACAAGTAAAACTTAATACACCCCGTTTTGCGTCGGGCGTTGAAAAAAAGAGGGATAACCAGGGTAGGTTTGTATATATAATAATTGCACCCCGGGCGAAACCGAGAGCGTCACTTGTAATTAAATAAAGCCTCTCAACCATTTATCGCGTCGCGTCTATAATCTTTTGTAGTTATTCACTACCTATGTCACGTAACTTTAATATCAATTCAAATAACTATCTACAAATATTTATCTTCTTACATAAAATACATGCAAAATATTTAAACTCTTTAAAATATGTATATTTTAACATAATCCTTTAATATTCACAAGATTTTCCTTTAATATAATGTATGTTTCTATTTGCCAATTAAAATCCCTAACTTTTGCCAACGTAGGAACTCGTACAAATTAAATTTTATAACAAATTTTCAGTAATTTAAGAAGTAAGTAAGTAGTGAACAATAACTCTTTAAAAAAAACCGACTTCAAACAGTTTTCTCATGGATGCCATTGCCAGAACTGGACCAAATTGAAATGGGACCACACGGGAAGCATCAGCTTTCAAATAAAAAAAATAATCTTCAAAATCGTCTCACCCAAGTCGAAAGTTCTGAGGTGACAAATATTTAAAAAAAATACAGTCGAATTGAGAACCTCCTCCTTTTTTGGAAGTCGGCTAAATTTTTGATTCACCTGGTAACATGGTTATCATATTCGGTTTGCGTTGAAAACATAATAGTCCAGTATCCCTCACCTGGATTTTTTTCTGATTACTAACAGGCTGAATCTTCGTGAGTAGCTTCAATATGCCGAGACGTCCAACTTTTTCCTCTGCGAAAATTCTCTATAGAGGTAGCTAAAGGAGTTAGCAGCCGTAAACAACTTCCAAGCGTAGGACTGGGAAAACGTACCACTCAATTTGTAGGACTATGCGGCCATTTTATTATACAAATGTTTATTAAGCTGCACACAAAAAATCAGTTGGTTAGTATACCCATCCCTCCCAAAAAATCACTCCCAATATATCAAAATAATTATAATGAGGTCATAAAAATTATTACTCACCAGCTGATTTTTTGTCTGCTTATCAAGTATCAGAATTTAAAATCTTTGTTCAAAAAATAAGCACATCCAATATTCAGCGCAATAATAGTGTGAAAACGAATAAAAAATGTAAACAGATGTGGCTGGCACATACGTGTGATATAAGAACAGACATTAAATCCAATTTTGGATATGATTTATTCCAAAGTGATTACTGCCTTAGATAACAAATTTTTACGACGCTTTATATTTCTTTAATGATTAGTTATTTGGCCTTAATGGCCAAATTAACTAATGTTTTAATATTGAATTTTAGAAATTTTAATTTACAAAGTTTTAGAGAAGCAGTAGGTGACATAAAGTACATACAATGTGTATAAATTGTATTTTAAAAAAATGATTAATGTAAGACAAGGGAAAGCGGGGGCCAAAGCTATTAATTAATATTTAACAACAACTTTTCAAAATTGATAATAATCTTTTTATGAAGTAATAAAAAAATTAGGGCACCTAAATTTTTGATGTAGTAGCAAAATGAAATCGTATTTGAATTTGTTTTTTACATTTATTTCTGTGTCATTGACATTTGATAGCTGTTGTTGATAATCATGCAAACAAAAGACGGCAGTGTATAATACCTTTTTATTACTAAATCAACGATAAAACACCTATTTATATATAATGTACTTACCTACTGCACATAAAAGGAGTAAGTAGATATTTTGTTGATATTAAAATTATAACAAAGAATCAGTGTGATTTCTTATCGTGTACAGCTACAAAGAGTAAAGTCGGGGTACGAAAACCATCGTCAGTTTTAAAATTCATTCCTTTTGAAACTAAAGCACTAAGCAGACAAATGACAGGCGTTTCAAATGTTTTGGCATGACTGACAATAAAGCCCTGGTACAAGCAAATGTCGACTTAAAGGCGACGAACCGTTTCTTACCCCGACTATACAAATAGATGCGGGATTGGCGGCCACTTAGCCGAAATATAAAACTAAATTATCAATCTAACGTGTACCTTTATAAGCCTCTCTTAATGCACTTTATAGACCTCTCTTAATATAGGTACTGTTAAAACAACCCAGTCTGGAAAATAACTAGCGCCTGACTCGTAATTTTTTTAATTTTTTTTTAAGAAGAAGCAACTCAATGATTTAAATAAACATTATACAGTAGAGAAATTTGTCGTTATATTTGCTCTGGCGAAATGGACACGAAAATAATTGTCGGATAAATCCGACTCTGCCGGCTAAAGGGTTATCTCTTTTAAAGTAACCCCCGTTTACCCTACTATACTTATACGTAACTACTTAACAGAAGTGAATTGATAGACGTTTTAAATATTACGCAATACGCAAAAAGTGCTATTATAAACCAACGCAACCTACTCCCACCATATGCATATTTAGCAGGCACCTAAACTAAGTACGATTACTTAATTTAGATTTAGAACATTGGATTGTAAAGTTAGCTTGAACATAGAGAGAATAGACTGAACAACACCTTCATGTACTATCGCGGTCAATGGTGCAGACTCACTTTTCATACAAATTTGTGTAACGTTGAATTGAGGTTGTCATAGTAACGTAAATGTTATAATACGAAATACGAGTAGGTATTTGAAGTAGGAACAAAGATAAATACAAAATGTGCACACGAAATTATTCCTTACGGTGGGACTGCTCCCTTGACCGCGATAGTACTTGACCAGTCTCTAGAAAGAGAGAAAGTAATCATGCGGCCAATCTTTCTCTCATGCCTCTTCAATCCTGAAGGTTTGCCGTAAAATTCCTGAACCGGTCCCTGCTAAGAGCCAACTGAAACAGCTGCTCGACCGAGGCAATCCCAGACATCGAAATAATATATCTCTGCTGATCCCAGACCACTCTCGGATATTTCTGAGCCAATACTTTCTCCTTCGCCCAGCGCGTCTTTTCCCTTCCACTTTACGCATTATAATTAATTGGAGCAGACATCTATCGTGCCTAAGCACTACCTATAAATTTTCTGTCTTTCCAAACTTTGAGGTTAGATATAGGTCTGTAGTAACTGAGTACTAATTAAAATTCTAGAAAAACACTGGCCTCTTTCACACTTTTCTGCTCGTCTTTACGTGCCAGCTAGATAGGGAATACTCAGTTCACTCTATGTCTATGGCTTGAAACTCAGCTAAAGGACGAACTGACTAAGTTTCGTATCATCATGTAAACCTCAGACTAATAATTCAAACAAGTTGGTTTGTTGGAATTAATACCTCTATGATGTGAACAATGGCCACCAACAATATCGGTAAAATTCTTTCAAATAACCTTTAAACTACTGATAAGATAAGAATCTAATGGGGAATTTTATTTTAGCAATTAGCTATCGATTTTTATTATCAAAAATAGTAAGTATGTTATTGCAGCGATTAATTGGGTAATAGAATATTTATCGGGCAGATTGTAACAAAAGATTTTATTTAAACTTAATACCTATAGTCATTAGATAGATAAAATGTTAGTTATTTGTTACTTATGATAATTCATATGTTAGGAATGCATCAATAAGCAGTGAGAAATATTCAAACCATAAAATTCAAGACTTATGTAAATATTCTTCGCAAAACTGGGTATAATGCACTCATCATATCTAATATCTATGAACTAATCGGTATTTAGTTTATGTAGTCGACTTTGAAAATTTCATTTCTAAAGTTAACCCGGCCGCGAATAGAACCCGGCACACGTGGAACAGAGCGTCAAGGCCAACACCCTAACCACTCCTCCGACGGGCCCGTTAATTTTCTCAGGAGAGTAAATTCTTTAGACTTACCTGTTCTAAGTAAGTAAAAGCTAAAACGGGAGAGATTTTCGTCAAAACGTAATTCGTTCTTCAAAACTTAGCCCCCGACGCCCAATGCAAAAGAGTGGTTTTATAAGTTTGACCTGTGTATTTGTCTGTGGCATTATAGCTCTCAAACGGATGCACGGATGGACCGATTTTTAAGGTTTTTTTTTTATTATTAAAAGCTGACGAAATAAACTAGAATCGGCAACATTCTTTAAGAGGCTTTACCTTTTGACAAATTCGTGACAATTCCTAAAGAAAAAACCTATATTGTTCCAGAGGCCGGTGAATTACCAGAGCTACCAATATATTTGGCTGCATTGATCATGTGCAGTGGTTTCTTCATGATGTATTTAGTGGAAGAATTAGTTCACGTTTACATAAATAGTAGAGAGAATAAAACCGCTAACACAAGTTTCACTCGAGTCCTCAGTATAAGAAGGAAAAATTCTGAAGATGACCAGTCCAGTAGCCTGGAGACACCGAAACAGGTGGAAGTCCAGAAGAGCGGACATAGTCATCTACCGATAAGTCAAGGAGACGATAAGGTCGTAGCAGCATTGAGAGGATTGCTCATTGTGTTAGCTCTCTCGGTTCATGAATTGTTCGAAGGGCTAGCCGTTGGCTTGGAATCTTCTGCCAGAAATGTATGGTATGTTTTGCTTTAGAATCTTACTTACTAATACTAACAATAATACCAACTGCAATGAAAATGTACTATCGCGGTCAAGGGAGCAGTCCCACCGTAAGGAACAATTTCGTGTGCACATTTTGTATTTATCTTTGTTCCTACTTCAAATACCTACTCGTATTATAACATTTACGTTACTATGACAACCTCGTCTTATACATATTAGGTGATATTAGGCATGAAGCTAAGAATACGACAATATTTGTCTCTTTTATTTATAATGTAGTCAGAAAGAGTAGGCAAATATAATTCAACGTTAGACAAATTTGTATGAAAAGTGGGTCTGCTCCATTGACCGCGATAGTACATTTTTCAGGAGAGGAGTGTTTTAGTGTAGATCAATATATAATCATTAATGATTGTTTGAACAGACGGTGCAATTAATGAAAATGCATGCGTCCATAAATAAATTGTATTGCTTGTTATGTTCTTTATAGATATGAAATTAAGTTGAATTTTATTGTTAAAAGAGGTGTTTCATATCGTTTGAATATGATTACAAAATCTAACAACAGCAATAACAAACCTTGAAAAACTATAAACTGTACCCCGACTTTATGTTGAGCCCAAATACGCTATATCTGTGGTAAGTTGCTCAGTAGTTGGGTATCCCACAGACGAGGTCAGATCGAGGTTACTATATCATGGAACTGTAACTCTAACCTAGCTGTAACCCAAGTAACTGCCGACCACAGGGCTCTATCTGTAGTTCTTATTTTGTCTGAGCCTATATTAGATAAAATTTTGTGTTGTATCAGGTACATGTTCGGTGCAGTTTCGGCTCATAAGTACATAATTGCGTTTTGCATCGGCGTGGAACTACTTGCGGCGGGTACTAAACGCTGGTTGTCGTTGTTGTATATTTTCACCTTTTCTTTCGTCTCCGCTCTTGGAATTGGAGTGGGAATTCTCATGGTCGGTGGGACCGGAGCTGCTGACGCCGGACTTTATTCTGTAGTTCTCCAGGTATGGTTTGCCATCTGTTTTTATTTATTAGACTGGGTGACTAATGAAAGGTTTAAAGTTCATTACATGTAAGAAAGAAAGTCTTTGAAACATTATAGAAAAAAATCAAGAGTACTTGAATTAGTAATTAATAATATTATAAAACGAGTAAGCGGTATTACTTTTGTAACCGTTCCATTAAAAAAAACAACCTAAAACGAATTTTATTGAAAATAAGACCCTGACAAATCGATTTCTAGACCTGAAATACCTCTAACCCTAGATTTTCGTCAAAATCGTTAGAGCCGTTTGCGAGATTATCGTGGCATTCAAGAATTCCTCGTTTAGTATTATAAGATTTAGGTATAATTGAAAACTAACCTCCGAGGGGAGTTTCTATTGAGCCCAAACATATTATATCTGCTCTAAGTTGCTAAGGAGTTGGGTATCCCTCAGACTACTTGATGCTGCAGCATCAGCTCAAGGTTACCTTGAGCTACCACCGAATTAATAGTGGTACTTAGTGAAAGCCCTTCATCAACGAGAAAATGGACTGATGGTCTTCATAAATTATAGCTTCATAAATTATCGGGAATGATCCCGATAATGTCAGATTTCAAACAAAAAAAAAACGGATCAAAATCGGTCCATACTTTTGAAGGATACGATTCCACACACACAGATACACGCGTCAAACTTATAACACCTCGTATTTTAGCCTTCAGTGTGTGTGTAGTTAGAGCGAGTTTTACTCGGTCAAACGCATCGAACGTGTAATGAAGCAGCGCTACATGTTAGCCACTAGGTGGCGCTGCTTCATTCCCCATACAAATTCACATTTACGTGTTCGACGCGTTTGATCGAGTAAAACTCGCACTACGCACTCAGGCTTTACCTAGTAGGTAAAGCCTGAGTGCGTAGTAGGTAATACCTACTAATGCGTTTAGTTATACAAACTTTGTCCACTGTCGTTGTTTTACTGGGCCCACTAGTTTTTATTGTATCGCTGCGGTGTAATTAGTTTTCTAACTAGATTAGTGTTACAATAATTCCAAGTACCTACAGAATCGCGTGACAAAATACACGAAACCATTCGCCTCGCCCTATTTTCACCTATTAGGTATTAGGTACTTACACTTTTTAATACATCACAGTTTGAGAAAATAACTAATAAATTCCTAGTAGTCTATGGTAGAGTCAATTAGTTATTTTTTCAACCGACGAAAACGAAAAAACAAAAACGGAGGAGGTTCTCAATATATATATTTAAGTAAGTAATTCAAAATTACTTAAGTATAGTACATTAGTTTAAGAACTTAGTTATTAAGGTTAAATGAAATTATTTTTTGCTTTTCAGTTTTTTCGGTGGTTTGATTTTTTGTTAAAAAGTTTTATTTTAAAAATTTTTGTGGCTATAATCTACTATTTACTATATGCTTAATTTTTGATTACTTTTTTTTAATTGTAATGCTCAACTCAGCATTAAAATCTGTGAGTAAACAATAAATCACCTCTGTTTTCCCACCCTTAGGCTAGAAGTTTTTTTCCAAATTTATATGGGACCAACTTCGACTTATACCCTATCCATTAAAGAAAGAATTATCAAAATCGGACTACTATGTAAAAAGTTATGCGTGATCATACATAAAAAAAAAACGCGGCGAATTGAGAACCTCCTTTTTTTTGTTTTTTTTTCGTTTTCGTCGGTTGAAAAGAGATATTTTCATTTAGTACATAGTGCTTCTTTCTGATCGATTATCTTGTCTTTCGAACAGGCAAATTCTTCGCGACTGGCATCACTAATCCTCCGCCGCGTCTATCTGTCTGTCTGTTCGCGATAAACTCAAAAACTACTACACCGATTTTCGGGCTGGTTTCATCAATGGATAGAGTGGTTCTCGAGGAAAGTTTTAGTATATAATTTACAAAGTTACGCGGGTGAAGTCGCAGGCAGCAGCTAGTTTCACAATATGAGCTACATGGTCTGAGATTCATTTTAAAGGAACTACTATTATTTGTATGTAGCACTTAGCAGTTTTGTTTGTGCAATTGCAGGGTTTGGCGTGCGGCACGTTAGTGTACGTGGTATTCTTTGAGGTGTGGCGACAAGACAGAACCGGTATCTCCCAATTCATCTGCTCAATCGCCGGTTTCGGGCTTATGGTTTGCCTTGAAGTTATTGTTGAATTGGGTAAGAACTGGGTTTTCTTTGCAATCACTTGCAAAAATGTGCATATAACAAAATAGTTGAAGACGTGAGTGGATGAAGGTGATATGTCGCATTTTTGAGTTTTTTGTGTTGATGAAGGTAATATGTCCTTATGAAAGATTACAGACCTTGAGATTGTCGATTTAAGACATTTTTGGAAAATAAGAAGTTGAAAAAGTTGTTATGTACAGTTAATTTTAAAAAGCAAAAAGTGCAGAAAAGTTTACTTTTGTTAATGGAAGAGGGAGCTATATGTTCACTTTTTTTTAATTAAATAATACAAGTATTTAATTGCTATCATAAAACTAATATTTTAGGCTGTTTACGCAACTTTGCATCATAATTTAGTATAAAAATCAGTTCCGTGGCGACTTATCTCAAAAACTAAAAGTTTAACTTCGATTTATTCAAAATTGGAATTATGCGACATATCATCTTCATGCACTCACACACTCACACACAAAGCGATTCTTTACAATTTTTCGATGAATAATGTCTATTAGCGACTAGATATCTAGGTATAGCGTTGGAGCGACAGTTGATGTGGTTTACTTAGCTTAGTTGGTGGTAACAGACATGACTGATTTATTACATTTAGGGCCTCTTTCACAAACTATAATTAAAGTGTTGATTAGTTACTTTTAGAAATCATTTTCTGTTTTATTGAATTATGCACTGGGTTTACTGCGTCATTCGATAGGCGATTTTTTTAATTATTTACTTTCAAATTCAAATTCAAATCATTTATTAGATGTAAGTTTTTACAAAACATTTATCTTCGTCAAAAATTACAAACTACCACCGGTTCGGAAAGCTGTTTCTAGGGGGAAGAACTCGGCAAGAAACCCCCTAGTTGCTCTTTTCATAAATCAATTTACAACATGTAACACGTAACAATACATATATATCAATCTAATAACACAATATTCAACTCCAAGGACGTTCATCATTTATATAATCTAATATCCTATAATAACCCTTTTTGCACAGGGTTTTCTTAATATAAACTTTAAATTTATTCAGAGATAATTTTTGTATATTAGCAGGAAGTCTGTTGTAGAAGCGTACACATTGTCCCATAAAAGAGTTGCTAACCCTGTGGAGACGAGTTTTATTCATTTGAAGCCTATGCTTGTTTCTAGTATTCAAACTATGAACATCACTATTTCTACTGAAAGTGCTAATATTTTTGTGAGCAAACAAAAGATTTTCAAAAATGTATTGTGAGGCTACAGTAAGTACATTTATTTCCTTAAACTTATCTTTTAGCGAGACCCTGGGACCGAGCTTGTAGATGGCACGAATAGCCCTTTTCTGTAACACAAATATAGTGTTTATATCCGCAGCATTACCCCAAAGTAAAATACCGTACGTCATTACACTATGGAAATAGCTAAAATATACTATCCTCGCGGTATTTACGTCAGTAAGCTCGCGAATTCTTTTAACAGCGTAAGCAGCCGAACTTAATTTAAGGGCTAGTTTATTAATGTGAAGTCCCCATTGTAGTTTAGAATCTATATTTATACCTAAAAATACAGTCGACTTAACCAGCTCAATGTCTTCACCATTTACGTGAACATTATGATCAATTTGTTTGACATTAGGTAAAGTGAATTTAATACATTTTGTCTTTTTATTATTCAACAATAGATTATTAACATTAAACCAATCAATAACCTTAGACATCGCCGAGTTAACATGATCATGATTCTTTCTACGGTTAACTTTAAAAAGCAATGACGTATCATCTGCGAATAAAACAATATCATGATCATTAATATGGTAAGGAAGGTCATTTATATAAACAAGGAAGAGAAACGGACCCAGAATAGAGCCTTGCGGGACACCCATAGTCACTAATGATCCCTGTGATCTAATCCCACCCACATCAACACTCTGAATTCTATCACTCAAATATGATTTCAAGAGATCCAAAGCTACACCTCTAATACCGTAGTGGGAAAGTTTCCCGAATAAATTATCATATTTAACACAGTCAAACGCCTTGGAAAGGTCGCAAAAAATACCCAGAGCATCCTGTCTATCCTCCCAAGCTTCATGAATAAACTTAAGCAATTTTACTCCAGCATCAATAGTGGAGCGACCCCTTGTGAAACCAAATTGCTTATTACACATAAGGTTATTCACTGAAAAGTGAGAGTACATTTGATTAAATAAGATTTTTTCGAATATTTTACTAAGAACTGGTAGGACTGAAATCGGGCGAAAGTTTGAGGGGTCCGTAGTACTACCGGACTTAAATAGAGGTATCACTCTGCTCAATTTCATCTGATCAGGGAATATGCCCATGGAAATACAACAATTAAACACAGCTGCCAAATGAGGAGCTATAACGTTAATTACTGATTTTATTGTTTTAACAGACAGTCCCCATAGATCTGTCGTATTTTTCTGCTTTAAAGATTTAAATGCACTTACTATATCACTAGGCCCTATAGTTTTAAATTTAAAATCAGTGGTACATTCCGGTACACTCGCTTTTAAGAATGCTAATGCGACACCAGGGGATGAGTTAAGGTGCCTTGTAGTAACCAACGGGACAGAAGTAAAGTAATTTTCAAATGCCGTGGCTACCTCCACCTCAGTTTGTAACCTACACCCATTCACAATTAGCTCCAAATCCTGTTTGCTTTTTACTGACTTTCCTGTTTCACTATTGATTATACTCCAAATAGTTTTAATCTTGTTTGAGGACATTATTATTTTATGTTTCAAGTAGATCGATTTTGCATCGATACATACACGTCTAAATAATTTTGAATATTTTTTAACATATTCATGAAAGTCTGCACTTTTATTATAATTTCTTTCTTCGTAGAGTTCAAATAAGCGTTGTCTACTTTTATTTATACCTGTAGTAGCCCAATCACTGAAACTCATACGACCGTTTAAAACTACTTTTTTGGGTGTGAAAATTTTCTTAAATTCTGCAATCAGTATGTCAAAAACTTGGGTAAACATATTATTCGCTTCCTCATTTAGACTAGCCATGGAAAGTTTATCATATAAACTGTTTTTAAAAGTATTTAGTCTTTTTTTAGTAATCGGTACCAATTTATTTAATATTTAATATTTGGGACGTTTACCGTACAAACAAAGGTATATCAGCTAAATTATTCCCGGTGACAGGTGACTTTAAGTGACGGTTTAGCTTACTTGACGTTTGTGAAAGATGCGCTTATAGAAATTGTAGAGATTAAAGTTTTGATGAAAGAAATTATTACCTACTGTCAGATAGAGATACATATCGCGTAGTTTTTTTTACGATTAGCCTATAGCCATGTAAATTTATTTTCGGCGGCTTGGTTACAAAATATTGTTTTTTTTGTTACTTAAATAAAAACTAAGATTAAATATAAACCTTCCGTAAACATTATTGATGGTTAAAACTGCATCAAAATCTGTTGCGTGTTTTAGGAGAACTAAAAGCGATTTCAAATCTATACTTACCAATATATAAAGCTGAAGAGTTTGTTTGGTTGTAGGTACGCGATAATCTCAGGATTCGAATTGAAAAACTCTTTTTGGGTTGGGTAGTCCATTTATTGAGGAAGACTATAGGCTATAGAGAACGCGGACGAAGTCGCGGGCACCAGCTAGTTATCAATCAACACTATCCCATAATAAATCTGTAAGTGTAGGTATTGTATATATGTTCCTCCATAACTCTTAGCGCCTCTTTCACCAATGTCAAGTAGGCTAAACCGTCACCGGGAATAATTTAGCTGATACTCGTATACCTTTGCTTGTACGGTAAACGTCCCAAACATTAAATATAAAATAATAATAAAAAATCGCCTATAGAATGATGCAGTAAACCGAGTGCATAATTCAATAAAATAGAAAATGATTATTAAAAGTAACTAATTAACACTTTATTTGTAGTTGGTGAAAGAGGCGCTTAAACGAATTAACTGATTTTCATAAAACTTTGTAGATAAGTAGCCACAGGATAAGCTACTTTTTTTTCTTTTTCAACGCGGACGAAGTCGCGGGCGCCAGCTAGTATTATATAAGGATATATAATACCGTTAGAGAATTTGTAATAAGTAGATAAACTATAATTATTGTTGTCGCTAAAACTTGTGTATTTAATTTCTTTCAGCTGCCTGAATTGTCGTCAGAACTGTTTTCAATCCAAGAAGAGAAATGGTTAATGAAGATTTATTTTTACAATGTGTCAATATAGGAGTAAATGTTGTGATTAGCTTAAACAAACTCACGTGTAATTAAGTACCTATTATACTAGTGGTTTTTTTTAAATATTTATCTAAAATAAAAGTATTGTTTTCTGAGATAAATATTCTCAACCTAATTTAATATTAAAATAAAAAAAATGAAATTTATATCTTCATCGATAAGACAAGACAATAAAGAATTAAGGACAAAATGTTGATATGAGGATTTTCACATAGCTATGTGAACTAAAAATGTAAATAAAGTGAATATTTTACAGTATACTTTTTATACAGAGTTTTATTTGCCTAATTTTAGACAAAGCTGAATTGGTAGAACCGTAGAACTTAATCAGCTTTTGACCATAGAAATCACAAATTTTTATGGAGATGCGTATGCGTCTGAACAACTTTCAGTCTATTAAAGTTTTGCTCTAACTAAACCATTATAATTATATATGAAAATCGATTCTTTAAAGAGTAAACTCCAAAAATGAAGATACCTACGTGACACGTGTCTCTCATAAACTGAGTCCAGTGCTCTCAGTTTCATTAAAGCAAATAGGGGTCAGAGCAGTTAATAAGCAGTCAAATAAAACAACCAAATTATTATTTAACAAATCAATAATGTAATTACAAATTAACATTTCTCATACTTACTATATTAATCTATTCTTAAAGAAAATATAATTTGTCTAATATTTATTGTGTTATAGTATAGGTATGTATGCCGAATATTTAAATTACATAGGTAGTTATAGATTAAATACGCAGGCGGTCAATTATACAATTCTATTGGGTTACAAGATACCTACAACATCACAAGATAAAATGGGAAAGGAAAGTGGGGGTATTTGTTAAAAATTCTTCGGAGCAGTCTGAGATTGCAAACTAAAAATTCCTTCTATATATATATATATATATATATATATATATAGATTCAATTTAACATTTTAAATTCAAACTAATTTAGGCAAAAACTGTACATTTTTTTCAAGGGACGAATTTTTTATCGTCACTGTGACTCGACGTCACTAAATTTTAAACTATCAACCGATAAATCTGATATGTTTTGAATTTTAAAAAGAAAATATTTTCACGTGTAAGAGGTCATTATTTAATTACGTAAGGACGATTTAGACCATTTTTAAACCCCCCCCCCCCTACCTCTATGTAAGATCACATAAGATTCTTACGTACAATTTTATCTAATTTTAGAACTGGATTAATTGCACTAAAACGCATAATTTGACATAAATCAAAGGTTTTTATTCAGATATAGAAATATTACGTAAGAAAGTCATTCAACTTCAACTACCCTCCCCCCAGAGATTCTTAGAACTCTCCCCCCTATCCCCTACGTAATTAATGAACGACCCCTAAATATGTATGTATATCCATAATAATATTTACACTAACCTTTCCCATTGGAACGGTTACAAAGTTACAAAGAAAACGCAGACAAAATAGATTTTTATTAAACGTTTAAATATTTCACTTACATATACAATATAACTGCGTCATTACAACACAGAAACCCTTAACTAATACACGATCGAGAGAAAAAGACAAGAGAAACTTTGAAAGCTTACTGCTAACTGGTACACTATTATCTCAGATGAAGTAAGAACTAAAGATAGAGCCCTGTGGACAGCAGAGTAAGGCCGGTAAAACCACATTTTCGCCGTGTACATACACGGTTATACGCACACAAGTGCATCAAACTACTCCTTACCTAATTAAATTATTTACTTACTATTATTACTAGTGAATTATTGATTATAATAATTCACTCATTCCATTTCACACGTAAGTAAACTTGGAAACCAATATCTATACTATATAATATTATGAAGAGGAAATATTTGTATTGTTTGTTTGTTTGAATAGGCTTCGAAACTACTGGATCGATTTGAAATGTTTTTTCACTGTTGGGAAACTACTCGTATATTATCAGCGAGTAACATAGACTATATTTTATAGTTACAAACAGCTAGTTTTTAATAAAAATAAACAAAAATTGTGATTTTAGATTGGAACACAAAATCACAATACAGGAAACGGTCTACGCACACATGTTCATAAAGCCGGCTTCACTTTGCTGTCAGCAAAACTCTGTCTATAGTACTTATTTGGTCTGAGACTATTATAAGTTATCATAATTTTGTCAAGCAAAATAGCCTTTAACTTCCCTCTATTTCTTTACTATATACTTTACTCCTAAGGCCGGTTGCTCCTCACAATTACAACAATATATTATGTACTTTAAGTTATAATAATAAAGTTTTAAATGCTTCAACTATTAACATTACTATTGCGTTTATTTATATATTATATAATATATATTTTAAAATTACAACTATTCTTGAAAAACCTCCTTTCATCATGCATGTATAAAGAAATTAGAGTCCGTCGCAAAAGTCAACTGACGTGGACTAAACGTGAAACAAGGGCCTTTTCAAGATGTTAGACAATTTTTTCATTAACCCTTAATTAAACGCTTGGTTTTGTAAGAGTTGTCGTTCCCTAGCGTGACTCGTTATTTTTTTTTAAAAGAAAGCAACACAATGATTTAAAAATAAACATTATACAAGTAGAGAAATATGTCGTATATATCCGACTTTGGCGAACTGGACACGAAAATAATTGTCGGATAAATCCGACTCAGGCGGCTAAAGGAATCATTTCAATGAAAAGGAAAACATTGTCTAATGCAACCAGAAAACTTTTATTTAATGTGATACAGTTGGCTTAACGTGAAAAAGCACTACTGCGCTTCGCACGCTACGTCTTCGGTTGACTTTTGCGACAGACTCTAACAATAGATAAGGATTTTAATAGCACTTATTTTAAATAAAACGTCTAATAAAAATATGTCCCAGAAATAAGTATTTGAATTATCAAAGAATGTGAACGATTCTTTCCAATGATTCGATACCTACTAATAAATAGGTACACGATCACAAAGAAATGGTCTTTGAAAACCTATTTCTTTATTTTTATTTTACTGTTACACAATACATGACGATACAGCAATAATGCAAAGGAGGCTTCGTAATATAATATTTAAAAAAAAATCACCCCACTGATACCACTAAACGAGCTTATTTAGGTGATATTATAAAAATTTGTAAAATAAATCAACGACCTGCTTCATAAGAAGCATTTACATAATATATTTAAAAAAAAAATCAAGTGCAATAAATGGTGTGAAAAATATCACAAAGTCGTATCAAACAAAATCGATTTTAGGCACCATTTATCTTAATCTAACAGAACGAAAGCACTCCGAACAATTCGTTTAATCTAAACACCATTTAATTATCTTGCAATCTAATAAGAATTCTTTTTAAAACAAATAGTACATCAAACTTTTAAAAGTACTCAAAAATCCCACTAATTAATCACTCGCTTATTAAAATACCGAAGAGGATATAAAAATCGAATAGTTTGGCCATCGCAACTGCAAGAGTAAAAATGATAGCAAAAAAGTTTTACGTGTACGTTCCTTGAGCGTATTATATATGTATATATCCAAAGAATTCTAATATACTATATATATATATCATTGATCCTTTAGCTATCGAGTGGTGTAATTAAATTTTGGATGTACATGATAGATATTATGTAACTACAGCATCAAAATGTATCCCCCGATTTTGTTATCATAATTTTTCACTATGGAAGCAAATTTTAAGACGTTTTCACGTCAAAAGATTCAGTGGCTCTAGTATGAGTTTATAATAATAGCACTCGCTAGCGAGAGCGTAAAACATTTATGTGGAAAATTGTCAACTGTCAATGTCAAATTGACAATTCTCCATACAAGTCTAGTATGAGTTTATAATGACAGCGAGTGCGGTCATTATTAAACTCATACTAGACCCACTACTCAATCGACTTAATAGGCGCTGTCTGTGGATTATTTCTAAGAACTTCTGTGAAAACCTCATTCTAAGTTCAAATCAAGATTATATTGAAAGGAAGAAAAATCTCTTGAGGCACTTTTAATGAGATAAGCACCAAAACCGATTTTATCCTTTGTATTTTTGCCGGTTCTGGCATTAAACATATTATTATAAATTTTTCATCAGTATGGTTTATAAAATACAAATAATTACAGTTTGGTTGCCTGTTCCGAATTTTAACTGAAACAGTGGTCACCATAAATTGTATGCGTTTATATATATCTAGAAGACAAGATAAAAGAAGAAAGTCGTGTTAGTTAATAACATTTATAACGCGAGAACGCGATTTTTATGATCTTTGATTTTCTTCTTTGCATTTTCTCAGCCCCGAATATTCACGGATTTTTATACGAAGTTCGTCGGGTCAGCTAGTATGCAATATGTACTTTTGGTTTTGAGTATTTTACAAACAATCAGGTTAATTTGTATAATCTTCGTTCACGATGAAAATTATTGCATGAAATAGGCAATTTAAAAAAAAAATTGTCTGCTATTCGAGCATAAGACTGTTCGTAAACCTTATTCTTTTATTTTTAACCTTATGTGGTTAATATTATCTGTGTGCAAATTTATTATTTACAATGTTTTTTTACTACCGCAAAATAAATAAAAATCATTGTAAAAAAATCGTGCAATTTATATTGGTTATTCCTTAAGCTACGACTGTTTAGGAAATAAGTATATTATTATTATGAAATCTGTGTCCTTTATTTAAAACATAGTTTGGCACATTAAATGAAAAACTATAATTTTTATATGAAAATAATCAATATAAAATAATATTAAGTATGACTAGTTTAGTTTTAGTGTAATGATTTTTTTCAATTTTAATTGTTGAATTGTTTTGTTGAAACTCTTTTAAAGCTTTGTTGAACTTAGAAAGTGCTGTAGGATCACTAAGTTTGTCATAAATATAATATAATACTAAATAATTATTAATAATAAATTGCTCTACCTAACAAATTATACAAGTACAGTTGTGTGCCGATAAATCTTTTAAGGTTACTATAAAAATTAAAATAATATAATCAATTCATTGTAATGGAAAACTTATTCTCTATTTTATTTTTAGAAAATAAGTGATTTATAAACTTTGATTTATCATCATTCAATTCAAACTTTAAATTTAAGAAGTTGACAGTGTCAAATCATTAAAACAGTCTCGAGCTTACCGAAACAGGAAGACTCAATAAAAAATTCATTTACATTTTACACTTCAAAAACTACATACATTTTCTTTTTAAATATTCTGTAGTGGTAATCACAAAACAAAAACATTGAAAGTTGATCATAAACTTAGCAATGTCTGATATCAGCGCCAATTTCAAGGAATATTTGTAACACTGTGCCACCATTGCCATTGAGATGTTTTAAATGGCATTTTTTTTATATAAATTTAAGCGGATATTATAATCGGCGCAAATCCTAAGGGTGTTACCACACCAATCGATCGATCGTCGATCGATGCCATCGATCGATGGTAGAATCGATTAGTCGACGTCGATCGATAGTTTCTGCCAGACTAATCTGGTAGAATTGATTAGTCGACGTCGATCGATAGTTTCTGCCAGACCAATCTGGTAGAATTGATTAGTCGACGTCGATCGACAGTTTCTGCCAGACCAATCTGGTAGAATTGATTAGTCGACGTCGATCGATAGTTTCTGCCAGACCAATCTGGTAGAATTGATTAGTCGACGTCGATCGATAGTTTCTGCCAGACCAATCTGGTAGAATTGATTAGTCGACGTCGATCGATAGTTTCTGCCAGACCAATCTGGTAGAATTGATTAGTCGACGTCGATCGACAGTTTCTGCCAGACCAATCTGGTAGAATTGATTAGTCGACGTCGATCGATAATTTCTGCCAGACCAATCTGGTAGAATTGATTAGTCGACGTCGATCGACAGTTTCTGCCAGACCAATCTGGTAGAATTGATTAGTCGACGTCGATCGACAGTTTCTGCCAGACCAATCTGGTAGAATTGATTAGTCGACGTCGATCGATAGTTTCTGCCAGACCAATCTGGTAGAATTGATTAGTCGACGTCGATCGATAGTTTCTGCCAGACCAATCTGGTAGAATTGATTAGTCGACGTCGATCGACAGTTTCTGCCAGACCAATCTGGTAGAATTGATTAGTCGACGTCGATCGATAGTTTCTGCCAGACCAATCTGGTAGAATTGATTAGTCGACGTCGATCGATAGTTTCTGCCAGACCAATCTGGTAGAATTGATTAGTCGACGTCGATCGATAGTTTCTGCCAGACCAATCTAGTAGAATTGATTAGTCGACGTCGATCGACAGTTTCTGCCAGACCAATCTGGTAGAATTGATTAGTCGACGTCGATCGATAATTTCTGCCAGACCAATCTGGTAGAATTGATTAGTCGACGTCGATCGACAGTTTCTGCCAGACCAATCTGGTAGAATTGATTAGTCGACGTCGATCGACAGTTTCTGCCAGACCAATCTGGTAGAATTGATTAGTCGACGTCGATCGATAGTTTCTGCCAGACCAATCTGGTAGAATTGATTAGTCGACGTCGATCGATAGTTTCTGCCAGACCAATCTGGTAGAATTGATTAGTCGACGTCGATCGCTGCCCGCTGCAGTTCGCTTCAAAAGAAACTGATGGAATATAGCCGGGGTTAATAGATCAACGTCGACCGGTGCCATCGACCGGCAATCGATCGATTGGTTAGTCGACTGGTATCCGTCGATCAATTAAAGCTACCACACCAATCGATCAACGTCGACCGATGGTATCGATAGACGATCGATCTATTGGTGTGGTTAACACTAATGGAGAGCCCATTAGGATTTGCCATATCACGTGTCAAATATGCGCAATAACCGATTTTGGGACTGTTTGTGAGGTAATTACCTATACCTATTATAAGTTTTTTGTTTGTGCTGTTGGTGTACCTTTTGAAAAATAAATAAGTAATGCGACGCGGGGATGGGCGAGCCACGGAATGAGCGAGACGCAATGATAACATTTTGTACGAGAGAAAGCAGGTCCGCTGTACTGTTCGCAATTCTACATTCGCAAACGAAAGATACCCGTTCTAGGTCAGAGCCCATTAAGATTTGCAATGTTAATACAACACAATCGGTAATTTTTTCACACAATTATAATCTGCCAAAACTTAACATATTAAAATTTATGTTTGTAAATAAAAGTTTACACATATTAAAACGAAGGTGATAGATTTTTTATGACCTAACAAATACCAGAACTGTCATAACTGTACTTACCTATTACAATACCTATCAAACCTATTATATAGGCACTCGTACATCCGAAATGACGACCTGAGACATTTTAATTTTTGGAATAATTATAAATTCTATTTCATTATTTAATTCAATAATTTTTGGAATAATTATATAATGTTTAAACATGTCTGCTGTTTGTATAAATTTGAACATTGTTTTGATGCGTTGGTAACAAACTAAAAAAAATCCAAAATGTATGTACCACATTGATGATATTAAATAAATATTGAAGACAGTTTTATTGATAAATGATATCAAATTCCATCCGAATACATACGAGGCGGCGTATTTTTTCAATCGGTGGGAGACGTTTAAGATTTGAGGAGCTTGTTCGCCCGCTGATTCGCGACAGCAATGCGTGTTTCATTACTCTCGCCCTAAAAAAAGTACAATAAATAATATTAACACCACTGTCACACTATTAAAAATAATAATATTGCAATGATGTTAGTGTGCGTCCTGAGTGACGGCATATCGCGGAAGCGGAATCCGTCACGCACTCAAAAAATCGCTGCTTAAATTGAAAAGTAGCATAAATCAAATAATTCCAAAAATGTTTTTATTGCAAAAAGACTTATGGTTGTTTTAATTCCATATTTAGTATATTTTGATAATTTTTTTTATATTCAAAATTAACTTAATTATACGCTTATATCTCCTCTAGTATTCAGTTTATTATAAAAGTACTTATAACATTTAATGCTACTTAAAAATACGCTTCTAAAGATGTACGAGTATAATATGCATATATTTGATACTGTATTTGTTGTAGATTAATTTTATAACTTTTAGTTTTAACTGCCTACGATTTGCTATTAGGTGCAAAGTTCACAATAAAAGACACGAGCGAGTACATAGGTATCTATTGTATATAATAACTGTTTACAGAACCAGAGAGCGAACAAAACATTTGTAGGTAAATAAGTAAGTATGACGACCGACGAAGCGTTAGCGCGTGTTAACGCATACTAGTAATGCCATCTATTGATAATAGTGTAAATCTCCCGAACATGCCGCCCACCAAGAACTTCGTTCTTTACTATAGGTCTCTTCCCTGGTTGCTGTTAGTTCCATTGTTGCAGTATGTAACTTACTCTCAACCATCTCTTTAAGTAGTGTTTTGCCGATACTTCCATTAATGTCCATCATTTTAGTGTTGATCCGTGTATCGTTACATTGTCTGATAGCCTTCGGTTTAACACGTGTATTCCAACTTCCTTGTAGTTCTTCCGTGTTTCTAATCTCTTTCTTCGGTTTCAGGTGTAAGTATCTCGTGCAGTAGTTAAGTACTCTAATCATTCGGCTTAGCGACGATTTCTCTGAAATTGATTTGTCTTCTAAAATCTGGTTGTAAAATGTAGTCTTACATTTGGATTTGCTTTCTAGCTCGGTTGAAGTTGTTGTCTGTCTCAGGTTTTCTGTTCTTGTAGTCGTTAATTTGTATATTTTTTCATCCTTTCTTGTTAGTGTTCTTACAGTATTGTGCATGCTTATAATTTGTTTGTCATTTGTTTCTGTGCTGTTGCTAGTATCACCAGAAAGAATCCAGCCCAGGTGTGTTTCTTGAGCTAATATCCCTGTTGGACTCTTCATTACTCCAGTGTTGATGATTTTACTGTAAACTTCAGCCCCTAGCAGTAGGTCGATCTTACTCGGTGTATTATATCCTGGATCTGCTAGTGTAATTTTGTCTAATTCGGGCCAGCTCGACACTGTAATTGGTTCTGATGGTAGGTGTTCTGTTAATGTGCTTAAAACATAAGCCTTGACTGTAAAGGTAATGTGAGGTTTGTATCTCGATCGTATTTCTAGATCTACCATGTACTTGGTATGTAGTTTGTTTGCCTCACCCAACCCCGACACTCGTCCGTTTACTTTAACTCGTTTCAATCCTACTGACTGAACAAGCCGCTCGGTCACGAACGAGGCCTGTGAACCCTGATCAATGAATGCTCGAAAGATGTGTGTATGTTTGTTTCTAGAAGC
Source organism: Synanthedon formicaeformis (assembly GCA_945859745.1). NCBI lineage: Eukaryota > Metazoa > Arthropoda > Insecta > Lepidoptera > Sesiidae > Synanthedon > Synanthedon formicaeformis. The sequence continues at coordinate 6,725,949 of OX243970.1, forward strand.
CACATCTACGAGTGCAGTAGGCAATAATACTTGACCAGGTTGACGTGTGAAATGTGTTACTATGTGCTTCTGGTTCCTTTGACTTTCTGGCTGACTAGATACCTCTTCGCTTGTCTCTCCTCTTTCAGGATGTAGTAATGAATGGTGTTTCTTTCCACAAATTCGGCAACATGTTGGTTTCTTGCAATTCGCCACTGAATGCTTTGGTATCAAACAATTAAAGCACAGGCCATTTGTTAGTATGAACTCATATCTATTTTTATAGTCTTTCTTGGAAAATAGTTTACAGCTATAAATGTGGTGATCTCCTTTGCAGAATGCGCACTTCATCTGATTCACATAATTATGGAATGTCTTAACTTTATGAAATTTAGTTGCATTGTCTTCTATCATTTCTAGACATCTAAATCTTGCTTCCAGGAATTGTTTTAGTTTCTCAAAATTTGGTAGCTCGTCAGATTCTCCGGCAATACTTTGTTCCCATAGTTTACGACTCTCATTGTCTAATTTTGAAACTGTATTGTAAACGACGATGACATCCCATGACTCGGTTTTTAGATTTAATTTGTTTAATGAACTAAGACATTCTGTAGTTGTATCCAATAATTGTTTAATGTTTTGTGAAGATTCAGTTGTCATCGATTTAATTCCAAAGAGCCTTTTAAATATGCAATTAACAATAAATCTTTTATTATTATATCTATTTGTTAACGTTTCCCAAGCTTGTTTATAATTATCCGAAGTAATTGTCACAGTACGCAAGAGTTGTTCGGCTTCACCAGATAGACTAGACTTTAAATAGTGAAGTTTTTGTACATCATCTAATGAGCTGTTTTTATTTATAATTGAGTTAAATAAGTCATGAAAAGATGGCCAGTCTGTGTATTTACCAGAAAATGTAGGAATGTTGATTGCAGGCAATTTAATTTCGGCGGTAGCTGTATTTGTTTTCGTATTCAAATCAAATGAAGTAGTTTGAGTTTGTTGTACAGGTGTTAATTCCAGTATCTTCATTTTTAACATGCATTTATAACTTACATACTCCTCTTCACATTTTTCAAATATATTTTCGTTGAAATAGTTTAGTGTTGTTCTTTGTTCTTCAGTACTTAAACCAATAATTTCAGTGTGGGTAGTTTGAAATAATTTCCATGTATTCTCGAGCATTTCAAGTCTTGTATCTAAATATGTCAACGTTATTCTTGTTTTTGGCGACTTCTGATAGTTTAATATTGCTCTTGAAATTTGGTCTAATCTGTCTTCTTGCACTAAAATATTTTTACTAACCTTCTCCATTTTTTCCAATCTGTTTGTTACTTTTTGTTTTGAAATCTAACTTGTCCGTTGTTAAATAAATGCAATGTTTTATAACTCACTTTTTCTTCTCGATTTGATTTTCCATTTATTATTATTTTCACTATCCGTCCGGCTCGTTAAGGACCTTTATGTATTTGTTGTAGATTAATTTTATAACTTTTAGTTTTAACTGCCTACGATTTGCTATTAGGTGCAAAGTTCACAATAAAAGACACGAGCGAGTACATAGGTATCTATTGTATATAATAACTGTTTACAGAACCAGAGAGCGAACAAAACATTTGTAGGTAAATAAGTAAGTATGACGACCGACGAAGCGTTAGCGCGTGTTAACGCATACTAGTAATGCCATCTATTGATAATAGTGTAAATCTCCCGAAAAGATACATATGTAATAAGTAAAAAACAGACAAAAAATAATTTAATTTTTTTCGATTAGCTCTCCTGTAAAAAAGTGTAATTGTGATTTGTGGTACTTTTGAATTTAAGCAGCGAAATACTCGATTTGTTTGAATCTGTCCGGACTGTGCGGATTTCGCATCCGCGATTCGCCGTCACTCAGGACACACATTAAGGATCTGAATGCTCAAATGACACATAGGTGTTTGAGAATATGAAAGTTCAATAAATAATGGAAAGTCCAATAAAGTTTACGAATTAAGGGGATATTAGGCCGTCTACAAACTTCGTTGGACCAGATCCAGGCCAGGAAAAAGTTAACTCAAACTTTCTCTTTTATCGTTCTGTCTATTAGTGAAAACCTTAAAAAATCTGTTGGGTACCTTTCATGAAGAGGTATTTATAAATCGTTCATCAACACAGATAAAGGCAGGCAGTGACTTTATTTTATATTTAAATTTAAATTCAAAGACAAATATAAAGACAGCAGAAACAGAAAATCTTAAAAGCGATCGACAGCAATTCGGTTTAAGAAAGATTACAAATATAATCGCACATAGTCAATTTGTTGAAAAAAAAAAAAGCAAAAAGAAATGAAACGAAAAGAACTAAAGATAGACAGACGAGTAGACAAAAATATTTTTTTTGCCCAAAAAATATATAAATAATAGGGTATTATTATATCGGTGCAGATCTGGCGGAATTCATCAATGTTCTTCGTAATATTATCGAAAAAATGTATACATAAAGGTTCAACAGGCAATTGTGAACCTTGTTCAACATAAACTAAGTCACGTTTTCGCGTCTCATTTCTTTTAAGATTTCTTAATAAAGGCTCCACTGCTATATAAAACACAAGTCCTGTTCCTGAGCGTTATTAAATTTGCTCATAATAATTATTTTTTTACACTCATACACTGCCTTATTAACAAACGAGTGTAATTATGGGAAAAAATATATATTCTATTGTTTTCATATGTTACTTTAAAACATTTGTAACATATCATCATCGAAATACTACAATGGAATTTGCGTCACAAATGCCAAAGCGGCACATAAAAAGAACGCCTATGACAGAATCATGGCGGACTCTTGCCTTAACGCGTCATTGGTAAAAGGTAGTAACGATCAACTTCTACTATTTCATTTTAAACTCTAATGGGTTGACGTAAAGTCACATTTTCTTTAAATTACGTACTTATTGTTATGTTTGTTTTGTTTTAAATGACAGTTCATGCTCTACGCATATGTCACTTTTAAATGTTCCATAAAATTCGTAATGTTTTGTATGGCACGCGGGTTCCATGTTGTAGTAGTTTTATGCATATCATTTACAAAAAAAAACTAATAGGGACAGTGACCGACAGAGTAAACTTTTTCAACAATAGCTTTTGAAAAAGTTGCGTTGTCGGTCACATCGCTGTCGGTCACATGTGACCGACGAGACAGTATATGTTAAATCACTCTTTAGATTTCCGCCAAATCTGCGCTTTTGTAAAAGCATAAGTGCGATTTGAGCTTGCTCAAAACACAAGCTGTGCTTTTAATGTGAGTAGGTACATATTAATTATTAAAAAAAAATTACTTACAATTGCCGGCGAAGTGTTGCTGGTCTTAAAATGTTAGTATTTCTGTATGTGTATGTATGTGAATATATGTGTGTGTATGTCTCGTGGTTATATGTTGGTATAATATGTTCAATATACTCATGTATTTTTTGGAGTAGATAAATATCATGAGGGTTATGGGATTTATACATTTTTGATGCCTACCTACAAATTAGTAATGTTTACAATATATGTACTTTTATTGCACACGTAATATGCAAGGTCTAATTAATATAACATATTATGTTATTATATATAGAATTCTAGGTAAACTATTAGATATTCGAAAAATGTAGGTTTTTAATTTTCCTTGGCTTTACAAAAAAGAATAATAGTATAAGCGCCTCTTTCACAAACGTCAAGTAGGCCAAACTGTCATTTAAAGTCACCTGTCACCGGGAATAATTTAGCTGATATGGCTTTGTTTGTACGGTAAACGTCCCAAACATTAAATAGAAAATAATAATAAAAAATCGGCTATCGAATGATGCAGTAAACCGAGTGCATAATTCAATATAACAGTAAATTATTTCTAAAAGTAACTAATCAACACTTTACATGTAGTTTGTGAAAGAGGCCCTAATAGTAATAGTGAGATTTGAAGTATTTCTCTTCCAGTGTCGTTCGACCTATTTTTTGTTAAATACAAAATACATGACATCAACAAAATAATAATAATAATAAAAAAATAGTAATCCTTAGTTTCTGATTTAAGGCGCTTGGAGTCGTCAATGTAATTTTTAATTCTGGCCATTTAATTAGATATCTCGATGTTTTTAATGAAAATATCGAATGATTTACTTGTGCTGTGTTGTGTTTGAAATATTTTTTACACTAAAATTTTCAGCATTTTATATTTTTTTGTGTACGAAAAAAGTACTTACCAAATTTTATCTAAACTTTGATAATTCATATGTATATATATATATTTTCAAGATTTTTGGTCTAGCCGTAAACGAGGGATAGGCTTAAAAGAAAGTACCCAAAAGACGGCACTAAGCGCCTTAATAATAACTTTCTTATTATATTTTATCATTTATTTTATTACTTAAAGTATATGATATTATTGCTTTCATTAAGTCAACCTTCCTATACTTTCAGCATTTGACAGTAAAAAAATATTGCTGTTAAATTAATTTTAACCAATTTTTAATAAGTATTCACATCTACGAACACCGGAAAATATAAAATTAAAAAATCAAAACAAAGTAAGGTAAATCAAAAAACAAAAATTTCATTATAAACAAAAATTTTTATTTTCATTGCAAATAAATTAAAAAAATAATAATACTAAGAATAATGAATTATGGCTATGTTTATTAAACTTTAACTATATTTAAAAAGTACTAGTTACACAATAATAATATATGTTATCATTACATATATTTTATTTTATGTCTCATTTTATCTCATAGAAGCAGATATGTTACAGTGGAGATATGTCAAGCTGTAAATATGTAGTTACTATACATAGTAATATATTATTAATTATATTATTATTGCATTCTTTGAATATTTCGTAATACACGTAGATAATAAATACTTGACATATATGATTTTTTTTTTTCACTAATACTTGTATTGAGAGAAGATTTGTATTTTTGTATGTTTATAATGAATAAACTCAAAAACTACTGGGCCGATTTTAAAAAATCTTTTACCTATAGAAAACTATATTATTAGCGAGTAATATGGCTATATTTTATTAAATTTAACTAGTATATAATAATATCATAAGAATATTACAATCCTCTTTACATAATATTATTATATGACGCATTTTATCAATGAATCGAGTTTTTTAAAAATTCTTTCCTATATGAATTTGCAATTTTAAATGAAAAAAATACAACGATAGTCTAAAAATCATATATAATTATGTGTAAATGCTTCTATGAAATAAAGTGAAAAATAAATGATGAGATCTGACATCCAGATTCACGTGAACGTTACTCGAAGACTTTTGTTGTGAATGACTAAATACTGACCACTTATTTTCAAACTATTATCACATATCAAACTCATCCCTTTCGCTTCATACATAATGTCCCACTTACACAAACATCAACATCCACAAAATACCTCTTTTATTGGGAGCTTTATTTCTTTCTCATTTTATACACTGTGTATTATAGGTGAGAACTAAAGTTGGCACCTTCACAGTATACTCATACCAATGCATTGTTGATAGGGATAATATACAGTATGTATCGCAACGTTTATATACCATTTTTCGGTCAATTTCAATATTCTCCAAGGCCATTTCAACAATTTCCCAAGCATTTTCAACATTTTCCTTAGAAAAATGTTGTATTTGCTTAGGAAAATGTTGAAATCGCTTTGGAAAAATGTTGAATTTGCTTAGGAAAAGGTTGAATTTGCTTAGGAAAATGTTGAATTTGCTTAGAATAATGTTGAATTTGCTTTGGAAAAATGTTGAATTCGCTTAGGAAAAATGTTGAATTTGCTTAGGAAAATGTTGAAAATGCTCGGGAAAATGTTGCAATTGACCAAAAAATGGTATATAATCTGTTGGATGGAGATCTGAAATCTTTGTAAAAATTAAAACTAGAGGTATATATATGCTCAATGTGTCAATGTGCCAACTCTCGTTAACTTGCCTATAATTAACTATACAATTATCTATTTAAGTATTGCGTTTTGAACAAACAAATAAAGAGCGTATTATGGCGTGTTCACGCCAAGCAACATTATTCGGATTAATTAATTAATAATTAAATGTTTATCAACAATATTAACAGTCACTATAGTGTTAACAACGGGTAAATGCATTTTCTCAAAATAATTAATCTCAAACGCTTCAACTTCTAATGTATGTTTTTTTTTCCTATTTATAGTGCTAACATTAATAATATTATAATGTAGGTAATGCGAGATTAAAATATGTACGTTTATAAGATAAATTTTTAATTAGTTCCACATGATCTACTGCACGAAATGAGCACCAAAACATCAAAATCAGTGACAACAAAACACCAAAAATAGTTTGAGCGTTTCAAAAAATAAAAAGAAATCCAAAAAAGTTTAACACAAAACTATATAAATAGGTGTTCACTTAATACAGTAGCATGTACACAAAAAGTTGGGGATATATATTAATATTATGGTCATAGTTATACATTTTTATTGAATCGTATTAAAGAGACACTAAGCGAAAATTTTGGAGTTAAATTTTTATATATCGGCCGGTTGCAGCACCTTTATAAATCATTATATAAAAAAATAAGAAATACTAGCACCTCTAATAATTATTTAAAAAAAACATATATTCACGAAAGTGAAAAGGGACACTTATATGTATACAAAAGTCAACATCGCCAAGCTTTATGATCGACCCCGAGGCGAATATGCGCGTTTGCGCAAGTCTTATATTAGATATTAGCTAAAACGTGCTATTGCGAAGCACGAGGTCTATTTTAGACCGATCATAAAGCTTGTATCCACAACATTCTACGCTTTGAGGTGGTCGAGGTTCAATAAAAGAGTCCCTATAAAATTTCTATGTGATTTACACAATCCATTATCACAACGATACAATCCAATTATGCTGTGACCTTGCATTTACAACGCGTGTATAATTGATCCATCTCCTGATATAGCAATTTTCGGTTAATTTCAAAATTTTCCCAAGCATTTTCAACATTTTTCCAGGCTATTTCAACAATCTTCCAAGCATTTTGCTTAGGCTAATGTTGAAATCGCTTAGGAAAATGTTGAATTTGCTTGGGAAAGTGTTGAATTTGTCTGGGAAAATGTTGAAATTGACCGAATTTCAACAAATTCCCAACTAATTCAACATTTTCCTAGCTTATTTTAACAATCTCCCAAACATTTTGCTTAGGCAAATGTTGAAATTGACCGAAATATTTTTAGATCAGGCATTATTATTGAAATACATGAGTTGTATGTTACAATCGACTAATTGAGCAACGATCGAGCGTCACTGCTTCTTAGTGCTCGATTGCGTGATAGTGGATCTATGTAAATCAGCCTTAGTTTAAATAAAATAAAGAGTGAAGAGTAAAAATATGTTTGTGGTGTGTGCAACCGGTGGACAGTGCGCCTGCGCCGCTAGACCACGAGACCGCGTGTGTGTAACGTGACGTGTCGTGTCGTGAGTGGTGCCGTCGTGTCGTTTACTTGAGGAGCTCGTGCGCACGCTGGTTCGCCAGAGTTATCCTCGTTTCATTCGATTCGCCCTACGATATAACAGAAAACGTTTCGTTTCTGCTTCTTGCTCAATTTACAGCGACTGTTTCTTTTTTTTTTTTTTGATTAATTTAACCTTTTTTTAAGAGGCCTGTTTAAAATGTCAACCAATAGGTTAGTTAGGAGAAAGCCAAGAAATAGGAAAAGACATGAAATCAAGAAAGAGTGATAGGCGACAAAGCCAATTTTTTTAGCGGATAACAATACATAATATTAGTACGTATTTTAATTTATAAACTATCCCTAGTAAACTGGAGTACAAAATTTTTGTAAGTGTAAAACTGTTATCAATTCGTAAACCGCAAAAGCTCTATGATTACCTAGCTATGCAAGTTAGATGTAGTTATGTATGAAAATTTCGACAAATCTAGTAAAATTCGAACTCTAGAGCTAGGCCCTTGGTATTCCTTTAATTTATTCCATTATCTGGTTGGCAAAACAAAACAGGCCTCCAAGAAAAGATCAACTATAAATCAACAGTTGGTGTGATCTTTATACAGTCGCTGTTTTTTGAAACAACACGCATTATATTTTCATATATTTATTTAGGCACTCTCTTGTAATAACTAGGACGCAGGATTGGTTTCTTTTTAAACAAGCTTCGTTGGACTCTTTGAAGATTTTTTTTATTATTTAAACGTCAACAAAACAATCTAGTCTTCACTAATCACTGTAAATATTTGGAACATATCATTCAATTGAGACACCAAACACCTCAAGAATATGGCAGTGAAGAAAATATATAGTAATTTTTAGTTATTTATCTATATATAATATATCTAACGAGTAGCAATTGGTAAGACGAATAGAATTGAGATCTTATAATATTATGTGCTATTAAAATTACAAAAAGAAGATTCGTATTTTTGTTTGTAATGAATAAACTTAAAAACTACTAGTCCGGTTTAAAAAAAATCTTTCACATCTTTATTTTATATAGTTACGCGGACGAAATCGCGTGCAACAACAGCTGTATTCAAAAAAATAATTTGAACAATATTTCTCTAAGGGTGGGTTGCACAATCTAACTTTAACGATAACCATATCCAAACCAGCCGTTAAATATTAACTTAAGCATAATATGCGTTGCACCAGTTTTACAACGGTTAAAATGACACTAAAACTTAACGCTAACATTAACCGCTAGATATAGGCCGGTTAATGTTATTGTTTCGGTTAAGTCAACTGTGACAGTTTTGTGACACGTGACTTTGAATGTTGCCATATTAAAAAAAAATTACCACGACAACCTTGGAAAATTACATTATTTTATAATGGCAACCCCTTTAACTTTGACAGTGACGAACAATATCACGGTGCAAAATGCGATTGTTAATTTCGACTGTCACCGTTAAAGTTAACGCTAAAGTTAATTTTAACCGAATAACAAAGCCTACGGTGCAATCGACCCTTAATTGTTAGAAAACAAACTTTATCATTTATAATATGCCTTATTTATGTCCATTATATATCTCTTAAACTTGATTTATTGTAAAAAAAATCCAATCCGGCGTACTTTATATTACACATATGATATAATAAATATGTTTTTGGGTGAATGTTGTTAGTGATGAGGTCTACTAGTTAAATGTTAGTATAATAAGTCAGATGGATGTCTTTGGATATCAAACTCATACGTTATTATATTACTATGACAGTGTGAAAGGGTGTTCTGAGTTGTAAGATGTCTTTATGAGAGGACAATATATGTTACCACAAATAATAGAGGATAATTAATTATATTTTTTCACAACAACCAATCGCCTCTAAGAACTACGAAGGGAATATTTGACATGCTTTTTTCAAGTGTATAAGAAACAGAGGGTGATCTAGTTTTTGCTGGATAAGCAAAGAGTCTTCGAGAGCCAATAAGCTTAAGAGAGGTTAGTTTAAGAGAGGTTTGAAAGAAATTTAGATAGTATATTTTATTCCAATGCTAAGGTGACAGGCCAAAAAAAAAAACATTTTAATGGTGAAAATGTTAATGTGAATGCAAGGCATGGCGGAAATTGATGGAAAATTTCATCGCATCTCTTGAAATATACACGATAAAAATATTAAACTGTAAATCAATTGAAAAAAAAAAAAAAAAAACGTAAAAAAAAACATGTGAAATCTTAAAAATAGCCAACTCACAAGTGTCCAAATTATTTAAATAAGTAAATAATAAAATAGGCAGATATTTATAGCAGATATTTGTTTTCTTATAAACAAAATTAACTCTTCAGCCCTTGAAATATCTGGCAACCAAAAAACCTGATTTAAGAGAGAAATAGTTGTAGTACTTTTTTATAAGAAGCTAAATGATGATTAAATAAACTAAAATTGCTATTTAAATTTATTGAAGAAAGATTCAGTTTATTGAAAGTACTTTGATTTTAATTTCATATTTCAATCTTATATATAGAAATCAATTGCTTTTCCTTTGTCTCGCTCAAACTCGAGAACGGCTGGACAGATTTTAATTCTGTCTTCACTTATGGATAGAGGGATAATCAGGGAAGGTTTGGTCGCCGGGGGAAGCGGGGTGCGGTCTCTAGTATTGTATAAAAAAGCCTTGATAAATTTCCAGTAGAATACCAAATGCAATTGGATGGATTATTTATTGGGACACAGTATGAGAGACTCATAAGAAAATATAGCAACCAGTTTTGATTTTTGTTTAAAGATTTCACATATTTTATTTTTATTTTATGATACAGTAGAAACCGGATATAACGCCGATTTTCACCATCAAATTGGTCCAATAAATCCAATAAGTGGATTTTTATCTCATAATTTTTATTTCATAAATTATTTCATCATCAGGCAGGGACTTTGCCATTTAGTCTTTGTGGTTATAATTGATGCGTCGTTATAACCGAAGTCTTTATATCCGCTGCCTTGTTATCTACTAACACACACAACATTTTTAGTTATTGTCCGTAAGAGGCTTTATCGCAAAATATAACACCTTTGTTATGAGTTACGTGATACCAAAAACACGATTTAGTGTGATATTGCACAAATTAACAGAAAGTTTTTTCTTGTCGCAAGTTGGTCGCAAGTCGTCTGCTGTTAGATAATAAGGCGGCCGGCAGGCTTATTATCTAAATACGTCTGCTGAGCGACAGGCGAAAAATGCGAAAAAATTGTACAATATCACACTAAATCGTTAATTTTTACTCAAACAACACTAGTGTTATGAGCTACGTGATACGATTTAGTGTGATATTGCACAAATTTTTCGCATTTTTCGCCTGTCGCTCAGCAGACGTATTTAGATAATAAACCCGCGGGTTTCTGTATTGTAAAAGGTTTATAATGAATGATAGAAAAGAGGCGCACCTTGCGATTGATACGATCGACCTGACGGTTCTGGTTCTCGAGTTCGGAGCCCATGTCGAGCGCCATGTTGCGCAAGTTGCCGATCATCGTGTTCACTTGTCCCATGTTCTCCTCCATCTCGTCTTCGCGGGCGTCGTTCGTTATCCTTTAATTTGTTATAAATCATACATATAAAAAATGGCGACATATGTGTGTGTGTGTGTGTGTTTCAGACAATCTTCAGATTAGTCGAGCGGGTAATCCTGTGAAGTTTGGTAGCGATCGGACGCGGGCGAAGCCGGGAGTGGGTCGTTAGTAAATAAAAAAAAATTGTGTGTGTGTGTGTCAGCTCCGACACACGATTGGAGTTTACTCCTTTACGAACGATTATAAAAATTTAAATTTTCCCAATTCGAACACGCCAAAAGAACAACAATGTTCTTTTTTTTTAATAATACCGTTTAGAATGCGCAATATCTCTAAAACTACAGATATTCTAAAATTTTCAAAAAAAAAAATACAGAACGTACGAGTAACAATAACGCATAACATAACGCATTCGTGTGACGATTTTGATTTTACTCCCATAAATTTTCATACCACGGGCTTATGGCACCCACTACTTCTGCAGCACTGAATTTCAGTTACTAAATGAATAATAAGGTATTTTTTGACGATAAACAAAGTGGGAATAAAGAAATATTGGAATTTGTGTTTTTTCTGATTAAACATTTTTTTTGAATTTTCATTCTAACTGGAGGAAATCTGAACCCTCTTTTATTATGAGATATGACACGTACGACTTAGTATAAATCAAAACGCAAGTGGCATCCTTTCAGGTATGCCTCAGGTATAAAAGTAAAATGTTAACATATAAACATTTGCCCCTAGCGGGATTCGAACCCGCGACCGTTTGGTTAACAGCTAGGGTTGCTAGCAACTAGAAAAAACGTGTCGACCGTGTCGTCAAAGTTGTGTTGATACGTTGAAAAAAATCCTTTACTACTTCAAAACGTTTCGATAAAGAAGACAAAAAAAAGAAACAAACAAATTGTGTGACCCCAAACTACTATTGACATGTTCCTAGCTCTAAAGACCATATACACTAAACCAACCATAATCGATTATCCAGCCACTTACAGGAAATATATTTATTTATGTTATTATTACTTATTATTAATATTACTATTAAGGAATTATAATATACTAATTAAGGAATATTACTAATAAACGATCATACGTGGTCGATATAAAGATTTCCTTATTATTATTATAATGACTTAAGATTTCCATTGTGAATAGGTGAAAAAAATATATTAAAAATAGTAATTTTCCAACACATATTAAGATGCTGTACAAGTTACTCTTTTCTAAACTACCTTCAAGGCAGTATAAAAACGAGTCTTAGTATGATTATTTTGTCCCTAAAGCTAGGTTAAAAGTATGACCGGAAAAATCTAAACATATATTTCTCATATGAAAAATATATGTAAACAATCATGAGGTAATCAGTAGTGTTAGTAGTCATGAGTCAGGTTTGTATGAGATCACGCACCTGCCTATGTAACCCGCTTGTGGTCCTATACCGTTGCGTTCGTCCATGACGCGCTGAGGCTGATTGTTCACCACCTTTCCGTCATCATTTCCCTTCCACGTCCCGTCATCCTCCTTGAATGACGCGCCCCTGTAATGTCACACCGCGATAGAATTAGCGCGATGACTTTTATTTATTACTAGCTTGCGCCCGCGACTTCGTCCGCGTTGAAAAAGAAAAAAAAGTAGCCTATCCTGTGTCCTGTACGGCTAAATGTTTATCTACCAAGTTTCATGAAAATTAGGTAATTCGTTTAAGAGTTATGGAGGCACACATACATACAGAAAAAAATTCTAAAAATGGTCAATTTAGTTTCAGTATCATGTATTAGAGCCTATAAACACGATATCTCTGAAAACAAAGTAACTTACTCCATGACGAACCCTTACAGATTTATTATTAGTATTGATTGATAATAGATCTTCTAGATATTTACTAGACTCGCTGAGCGGAACGTAGAAACTGCGCATTTAGTTAGGAGTAATTGCAGAGCAATTAATTGCAAGCGAGCGAAGGGAGAACGCGTAAGCGCCGCATTTTCCTTGGCGCTTTCGACCTTTTGGTCGCGAACTTTAGCGTAGTCTTACCGTATTTGACAAACAATAATAATTTTATTCCGGCCATCGAGTTTTGTAGAATACATATAGGTCGATGGCACGGCATAATTATATTATTAGTTCATGTTGATAATATAGTATGTTGGGGTAAGAGTGGATTGGAGGAAGAGTAGATAATTCTAATAACTCCCAAACCAAGGAATATTTTTTAGTACTGGCAATACAGTCAATTAATATACATCATTAAGTAGTGCGTAATTAAGAACGAAGTGGTAGTTCTAAACGAGAATACGTGTTGAAGAATAATATTCCTTAAATATTTACTCACTTGTTGCACGGAAGCACGCAAATACCGCAACATTTCTCCATACCGGAGAGATTCTTCTCGGCCTCGCGCATGTCGGCGTTAATTTGATCCATTCCCTCCTCAATCCTGTCCAATTGTTCTGTTCACACACACACACCAAAAAAATTTGTTTTAGAACCGCACTTTTCATTCTACAGCGTTTGTGTGTAAAAAGCGCCTAACATTCATTCACAAAAATTTTTTCGCGTGTTTTATTTCTTTGTAAATTCTCAACGCTCTCAATCATGAATTGAAATAAGTGTAAGATCATTGTTATTATAATTTTTTGCTATAATCTGACTCATTTTTTTGAAACTTTTTTTTTAAATAATCTATTTTATAATCATGCATGTAAGAGATCTACGTTAGCACTGTTCCCATACAAATTTCGCTTGACCTGATCTATCTATGCGTTATTTTACTGCCAGTTATTAGTACCAGTCATACACGATCAAGGCTATCGTCTATTCGGCATGATACGATCTGTGGCTTGATGAAGCCAATATTATATCCAATTGGCAATAGCCAATGTGATGATGTATGTGGGTGACATTTTGCATGACATTGTATGACTGTCATGAAAATGTCAGCTATACACTGTCAAATTGGCATGATCAAGCCAATCGTATCATGCCGATTGGACGATAAGCTCCATCGTGTATGACTGCCATTACACCACACACGTCAAATCATAATCTAGTCATGGAAAGCCAAAACTTATTTGAGATATATTTTTACCTTATATTTTACTGATTATAGATAACAAAGTTATAGATGGCGTTAAGAAAAAATAAAACAAAATTATTTTTTAATTCAGACGTATATTATACAACAAGATTATGTTTTTGACGTGTCCAACCATATTTTAATTATATGGCAACATCGAACTAATGTTTTTGCCATAAATAATGTTAAAGATTGTCCAATTTGAATTTAAATCAAATTTGACACAAATTTTAGGCATTTGTATGCGATAGTGCTAACATATTTTTTTTATAAGAAATGTCTTACACTTGATTCGGTTGTTCTCTAATAAATTTTTTTACAACTGATATCCTTTTTTATGTCAGGATGAATGTGCTGATACTATGGTTAAATGTAGGTACTATTAAATTTAAAGTGTCTAACATATACAATAAAAAAATTTAAACACCAAAAAAAGTCATGCGTTCAACAGCGAAATAGTCGCGCGTGACCACAGAGCAGACATAGCGCGGACGCGTTTGCTCTGTGGCCAAGCACAGAATACGTGCATAGCTAGATGCGTGACAAAGAAGAAATCAAAGAAAAAAAAACTCAAAAGTATTTATCACTCAACGTCCCGATTTGCGACTGCGTTCCGGGACCGAAGAGATTACAAATTTAAAACGTCATTTTATTAATGATTATATGGTCGTGGCAAAAGTTTTACCTTAAAATTTTTATCCGTTAAAATAACTGTTAAGACAATTCAATCCATACAATATTATAAATCAATTGTCATTCATTATAAACTGGAATAAAATTATCCGAAGTGGCATTTCAGACAAAAGCTTTATACTAAAAATATAATATGAGTGATGTAAAATATAAGTTCTACTGGATGCTTACCGCCCTGTTCATCCAGCATGACCAGGGTTTTCATGCCCACCTCGTGACTCTATAACACAACAATGATGTCACTATAGCTCGCCAAAACGCATGGAGTCGAGAGGTGCACGCGGCGTCGCGCGCATCGGGTACAACTCAATACTCAACATAAAACAATAACTGGTAAATGAAAAAATAAAAAAAATATATAAAAAAATAGACAAATTAAATTAAACAATGACACTCTGTTCTGCCGGTGAAGTAATGAAATAAAATAGTTGACGTTATAGCAAATGAGCGTATAAAACCATGAAAGCCATTCCTAAAAATGAAAATGTGACAGCAAAACAGTTAGTAGAAGAGAAAATGAGTGAAACTAAAATGTATCCGCGACAGCGACACAGATCGCAACGGAATCGAGCTAACAGTTACAGTTACAGACCTAGTTCTAACATTAATAACAGTACGCGCTAGCCATGGAGATGAAGACTCGGTAAGACGCGCATTCATTTCAGTACCGCAAGTATTGTTAAGAGAAGAATAGAACAGTGGATCGGGAAAGAGAAATAAATATACCTATAAAAAAAGCGTTCCGTTCAATAAAAAGTACCAACTGAAGAACTAAACAGATTGCGCAGCTCATACAAATGAAATCTTCAGCAAAAGATAGAGGGTAATATAGAGTCCTTTGCGACATTTAGCAACGAACGGCCATCGGGCGCATCTATTTTACACTATGTTCTGAAAGAAGTCATCCCCATCGAAACATATATATAAGAAACACACGCAACATCGATGTCAGATAAGTCGATTATCAAGAGATACGTCAAAGAAACACAAAAGATAAATTATATTACTTTGTTTAAAACTGCACATTCAAAACACAGACGTTCTCACGTTTCGACTACCCATTGTGGTCAGTTTTTAACTCTTACCGCCCTGGTGACTCAACATATGAAGCGCTTGCCCCCCGGCGTCCTCGCTCTATACATAAAATACAAATCAAAATAATACATCGTAGGAGAGAGTATCGGGGTGTGCGGGTGGCGGGGTGCGGTGCGCGGGCGGCGGTCGGAAGGGCGGCCGCGCGCGGTGACGCGTGCTGCGAGCAATTGCGGAGCGTGACGCGCTACGGCGGCGGCGAGCGGCGGGCAGAGAGCGAGCGGTCAAACGAACGTGCGGCCGAGCGAGCGAGCGAGCGGCCGAACGAGCGACCGAACTCGCCCGCGACCGGCCGCGCGTCGCCGCGCAAACACACACTACTCGGTCAACAACGACATGCATGCAGTGAAGCTTGCAAGTAAACCAGATTCAGTTTCATCTGTGCTCAGTTTTGATATGATTCATGATTTATCTGTGTGATGTTAAGTCAAGAGTCGTGCGTTGAGGAGAAGCGTTTCGAATTTACTTCGATTCGTCTTATTTCCGATTCGTTTTCAATGTGATTTTTGGTAAGTTGTTTCAATTTAGAGCTGAAATGGCGGAATGTAAAGTAGCGAGACGGTTCGTCTATCATATAAATATAATATTAAAAATATCTCGTTTGTATGTTGTAGAGCTCGAGCTTGGCGTATTCGATAACGGAACATTGGCTGTCAAGTTGTGCAAAGTGGTGTATAAAATCTACTTAACCAGTAAATCATACAAAGATGTGGGTTCTCCGTGTGTGAGTTTTTAAATGTTTATAATAGTCAAGTTTACATAATATAGGTATACAATGAGGAAAGCTCCTGTATTTTTTTAAATAAAAATAAATTGAAAAATTTATTAGCAAAAGTGAATTTCTTTTTGAATATCTTAAAAAATTAAAAAGTTACAAGCCGTCAAAGTGAGCGCTCGATCTAGAGCGAGCGCTCAAAACATGCGTGACGTCACCAGTCGCCCGACCGCCTCTTGAAGCAGTCACAAGCGGGCGGTAGTAAACAGGCGCTTCCGGACGCACGCATTAATATATCGGCTGCGTGAAATATTAACTGCTTGTAACTTCGGCAATATTAGCTATTCAAAAAGTGCTGTACCCAACATGTTCACAGCAATATGCTAAGGGTAAAAAAAGGAAAAAAAAATTTGAAGGAGACTCCCTCATTGTGGATGCCCCGCACCTTTGCATTAAATTACGAGTAGCTAGAAGTGACGAGATTCATATATAAAATTATACATTATTCAATGCGATACCCCCTTTTAAAAATTCTTCTATACCGTCGGGCTCGTCTTCAGGTCAGCTGAAAACCCTACGACGCTTAACAGGATTAGCGTGAAAGGCATAATAGAGATAAAAAAAATAATACTGGTAATCAAACTGTAGTGTTGCAAATGTCATGAGTCACTCACCTCCCTGGTCGTCTAGTGCGACCAGAGTACGTATGCCGGCCTCCTTGCTCTACACCAGCCGCAGAAACAAAAAGTCACAGAGCATGTTAGTAGTGAGGGGTAACAGTGGAGTGAATGATCGTAGCCGGGGTCGCAAGTATTATAATGTAGTACGTTGACAGTTCAGTTGCAGTGTTGTGTTAAAGAGGGGCATATTCAATGTTACGTTGCTTCATATGGAAAAAAAATTGAGTTGTCCGGTACATGTGAAAAATTGTAAAAATTTCGCTAAAAAAAATTCTTTATTTAAAAAATACATATTAGTTCCGCCAAAGTGTGGCCAAATCCGGTATCTACCGCTGCAAAAGATCTATGTATCTTTCACATAAAAAAAACATAAATGTTTCGTATTACAACGATACATAACAAAAATGCCCCGCCTTAATACTTGACTGTGTTGTTTAGAGTTATGAGAGCAATCTGTACAGTGAACATTGTTGTATTTATTTTATATAAGGACATAAATAGTTATGTAAAAAAATAAAACTGTACAATTACACGTATGTGATAACAATAATACACATTATTGCGACGTTATTATATATATTTAAAAAGAAAATAAAGTTTCAAAAATTAGATACATTTAAATAATACATATTTTCAATATATAAAAATTGGTCTGTATTTGTTGAGAGAGTAGGCAAATAGGTGTAGCTCGATATAATAATAATTATTGTTCGAGTTCAGTGGTAGGTATGGAGGGTGTGTACACGCCCATATATATATATCTGATAGTATTGTGAATGTTAAGAGAGGCATGAAAATTATACAAATAATAGATTCACAGTCAAAACAACAGAGAGCAGCCACTACACAGAGACCTAAGATACAGAGACTTAACTAAAAACAGGAAGTAACAAACATACATTGGACAAGATTCGTTCCAAAATATTACATAATACTCCTTTTGAAATATACATTTTTCAACATAAAAGTAGAGAGAGTATGTTACAAAGTATACAAAAAAAAACTTCAACGACTCGGTGGAAGGATAGAAGTTAAAGAGTGCATCAGGAAATAGATTTTATTTCAAAGTATATGAAGTAGTTATTGAAAGGACACTTTTTTTATTCATAAAGCAAGCCCAAGCACATCGGATTGTGTCAGTAACGAAAGCGTATTCAGGATCAAATTCATCTATTCTAGAGATTTAGATATTCTATAGAAGTATTTCAATCTAGAAGGGCTTGGGATAATAATTCTTGTAGATTATCAGGACGGTGAGCTACATGCTACGAGAACAAACAAAAAAAAAGACAATATTTTGGCCACGATTTATACAGTTGCTGACCGTTAATTTAAAATCTATTCTATATTTAAATTTGCCGTTACAAAATTAATAAATAAATAAAACAGTCAGCATCATCGTTTGCCACCGGTAAGTCATAATATATATATTATACATATATTCAATCACAAAAAAAATATACATAACTACAAACAATACAAAGGGCTAGTAGAGGTTCTCTAACATTTTCGGGCACATCGAGGCACGCATCATGCAACACATATGTATTGGGTTAAAAAATAAAAGGTTTACACATGGCATATAAAATAATAATAAAAAAATCACCGCGACAGGATATACAAATAAAAAAAGTATATACTCGGGGACTTAATAACGACATTAGCTACGATAAATACATAATATATAATACATATATATGTAGGTATATAAATTTAGCGACATCGATACACTACAGCCAGGGATAGCAGAGGCTGCGCCCTATGGGGGGGTCGAAGACCAAACCGAGCTTGGGGCTAATCCAGAACACTTCCGCTATACCCCTCACTCCCTCGCATCGAGAACACCTCTCTCACAAATGATCATAAAACGAACAAAACAACTCAACAACATAAACACTTAAAAACTATGGAATGAGGGGAACACAGGTGTGGTATAAACGCGAAACCGCGCATCATCATGACAGTCAATCATGATTTGAATATGGCATTTTAGCACGCCCTTTAATAAACTTTACATAAAGGGATGCCGCACAATGGCTATTATCGCGCGAGCAACTGAGTTGCTTCACCGGATTTGTACAGAGGCCGCACATTGGCCACTATCGCGTGAGCAACTAAGTTGCTTCACCAGATTTGTATAGAGGCCGCACATTGGCTGCTATCGCGCGAGCAACTGAGTTGCTTCACCGGATTTGTACAGAGGCCGCACATTGGCTACTATCGCGCGAGCAACTGAGTTGCTTCACCAGATTTGTACAGAGGCCGCACATTGGCCACTATCGCGCGAGCAACTAAGTTGCTTCACCAGATTTGTATAGAGGCCGCACATTGGCTGCTATCACGCGAGCAACTGAGTTGCTTCACCGGATTTGTTCAGAGGCTGCACATTGGCTATTATCGCGCGAGCAACTGAGTTGCTTCGCCGGATTTGTACAGAGGCTGCACATTGGATACTATCGGTCGAGCAACTGAGTTACTTTACCGGATTTGTACAGAGGCCGCACATTGGCCACTATCGCGCGAGCAACTAAGTTGCTTCACCGGATTTGTTCAGAGGCTGCACATTGGCTATTATCGCGCGAGCAACTGAGTTGCTTCGCCGGATTTGTACAGAGGCTGCACATTGGATACTATCGGTCGAGCAACTGAGTTACTTTACCGGATTTGTACAGAGGCCGCACATTGGCCACTATCGCGCGAGCAACTAAGTTGCTTCACCGGATTTGTTCAGAGGCTGCACATTGGCTATTATCGCGCGAGCAACTGAGTTGCTTCGCCGGATTTGTACAGAGGCTGCACATTGGATACTATCGGTCGAGCAACTGAGTTACTTTACCGGATTTGTACAGAGGCCGCACATTGGCCACTATCGCGCGAGCAACTAAGTTGCTTCACCGGTTTTTTATAGAGGCCGCACATTGGCTACTATCGCTCTAGCAACAAAGTCGCTTTACCGGATTTGTACTGAGGCTGCACATTACCTACTACCGCACGAGCATAGCGGCGTCCATATTGTTGCTTACGATATTATGGATACTTCGATCGTTCTTGTCGCTACATCAACTGATTTATGAGATAAATTGATCGCTCTAACGACAAAATGGTTGCGTATGCAACAGTTATATCGTGTACGACAGGGCTCGCTAATGTGCGGCCTCCCAAAGTCCACAAAACACACATATTTTGAGACATACCTTTGAGAAATTTGAAAACAAGTTCAATTTTTTTTTAATATTTAATAATGGCTGTTAAAATTGTCTCTTGAATTGGACAAATTGAATTAGGGGTGAAATATTGGGAGGTATTCTCGAAATTAACAAATGTGACAGACACTCCCTTCCTTAATAAACAATTAATAATATTTTTTCAAAACTGCCATAAAATAATTTTTTTCATTCATAATTAAGATTAACGTATCAATTAATTCGTTTTAGTTTTTGGAACGAACATTATGCTATGGCAATTTTGTCTTAATTGTATTAAATAACTAAATTAACCATATATAAAGCATTAACGATATCTTACCTCCTCACATAGTTGCATCATACGCCGTGTCGACTCCAGCGACTGAAATCGATCAATTACAAGCATTAACTTTAAAATAGCAATATTAAAAAAAAACTTCAACATATTTATTTTATAAAGTAACAGTGGAATTAATTTGAAAATAAATAAAATCATTTAATTCTAAACAACCGAATACCGCATGAGTCAGTATTTATTTAGGATGTAGAAACGGACTTACAACTTTATGGACCGATACTCAAATTACTCATCAATCGAATTGTAATAATAGGCCTGGGAAAGTTTTTTATTATTTTATAATAAGTGATAAATTGCAGTAAAATCTCTTTGGTTGTACTGTTTGTATATGGCTCGTTTTGATAACATTTTAAAAACAGAAAAATAAAACGTAAAAACAGTTTCTCGCGGTTCGGTACAGAAGATATTTTCCTTGTATAAAATTATAATGCAAAAACACGGCGCTGCCTTTTGGATGCTTACCCAAAACCTAGATAAGAAAAAAATGTAAAGCGGTCCCTAGCTAGACGATCATGCGGCATGAAATGCAGCATGAGGCATGTATGTCAGTCATAGCTTGCAGGATGAAAAATAAAAGGAACTAATCAATCAACTGCCAGCACGTATCACATCAATCACTCAATCAATCAATCAATCAGCAGAATGTCATTCACATCAATCAATACAATTAAACGGTCATGCATTCATGACAGCACGTAACGCATGTCATGCTGCATGATCGTCTAGGGACCGCTTAAGCTCAATACCGCCATCTGCTGAAACTTTTGTAACTTACAACCCTTTCTCCTATAAAAAAAAAACATTTCATTTGTAATAAAAAAAAATTGAGATCAACTTGAGTTTTTCAAATGTCTTCTGAAAAATAATATTAACAATCAAATTATTGGTGTATCACATCAAACTAGTTAACATGGAACCCGCGTGCCATACAAAACACTACGAATTTTATGGAACATTTAAAAGTGACATATGCGTAGAGCATGAACTGTCATTTAAAACAAAACAAACATAATAAGTAAGTAATTTAAAGAAAATATGACCTTACGTTTAAGTTGATCGTTACTACCTTTTACCATTGACGCGTGAAGGCAAAGGTCCGCCATGATTCTGTCAAACGCGTTCTTTTTATGTGCCGCTTTGGCATTTGTGACGCGAATTCCATTGTAGTATTTCGATGGTGTATCATAACAAAATTTTTTTAATGAGTTCCAATAGATCAACAATTAAAAAAAAAGTTTAAATTATCTCGAATTGGCTGGCATGATTAAGGGAGGCAAAGAAAAAGACTAACATCATCTGTGACTTGTCCGGCGCGCATCTGTAATTGCTCGAGTTCGCTTGGAGGCACGCCGCCATTCGCGGCGGCGGCGGGTGGTGGCGCTGCTGACGGCATCCTGAAACAAATACGTATAACATTTAAAAAAAAAAAAACTTTTACTTTTTAAACAATATTGCGATGGAGCGTAAAATTGTCAACTGTAACAACGTCGTAACGTCTCTCGTTAGCACTTCTTCGACGGAAGTACGTACGTAGTTAGAAGTTTGCTGTTGCGGAATCAAGTAGATACTTGTGTTGAAAATTTCATGTAACTACTAAAGTAGATAAAATGTGCAGAAGTAAGGTAAGGATGATAGTGGAAATAAATGTGTGAACAAATCAACTTGAGATTGTTACAAAAGACAGTCATACAAAGGCTAAGAACTGCAGTGTATGCTTAAAATTGTCATAAATATCCAGGAGGCAGCGCTGGAGTCTGTTACCAGTAGCGTAGATGGGTTGTTCCAAATTGTTCTACTATTTGTTCTACGATAGAACAGTTTGGACAAAAAAATTCCAAGTAGTTCTACTGCACAGTATGACAGATTGGACTCGAATAAATTTCATAGAAAACGTCCAAACTGTTCTACTATTTTTATAATAGAACAAAATAAAAAAATGGGTTGGCTAATAAATAGAATTGTACGAAATGTTAAATTGTTATTAAGTTTAAAAGGATTTGTAAGAGAAAACTAAGATGAGCACAAGGTTAGCCTTGATCTAACCTTGTGTGTATTGCGGCCTCGCATCAGTTAGCTTGTTTAACGCTACCTACCATCCACCATCAATACAGTACATTGCAAATTAAGTATTTTTTCTATACATTAGAATGGCTTATATGTATTTCCAATATAGTCAAAATAATTTTCAAATAAAGGTAAGATGATTTTCACATTGTTACGCGTTCTGGCATCACTAAGAATCATAATAATATGTTTTCCAAAATGAAACTCTAAAAACAACAAATACACTAGTTATGAAAAATGATAAAGAATGTGGATGAAGGGTTCTTCTTTACAACGTTATACCGACCTAACCGTGGCAGATATTATCTGAATTATACGTATAATAACTATAAGGTCTTTAAGGCCCGCCGCGTATTTCTTTGTTGGAAATCGGTAACTTCATATTATGTCTTTGTCCCTTAATCACCCTCATCCCGAGGTACGTATCTTATGTTTATTTAAGTTACTTTTAACCCTAGGTCGTGCATTTCTCTAAAATAACAATTTTATTATGTGCAAATTCTGCTAGATGTTCAAAGTTCAAAGATTTACTAATGAAGCACAGAAATCGTACCCAATGAGATAAACAAACACTCAGTTTTCTTTCATAACCAAATTATCTATTATCATATCATCATAAACCATAATATCATATTTAATAATAGTGATGTAACGTACTGTGTTAATAGTGTAAGAGAATCCAAAGGGGTGATAGGGTGTTGTGCGACCTTGAATAGAGTACAAAGGAGGGTGGTACGGTTCGTTCGTAACTAAATTACACCCCCAACGAGACCGTTTCTTGTATTAATTACTTACTACATTTATTTATTACTGTTAGAGCCTTTTAGTGAATAAAATAATATGATAAAATTCACAAATTAACATAAGTTAGGAATGAAAGTAACGTATAATTTTTTAACACCAATTTATATAATGAGTGCGTCTTGCCAGTGCCAGTCAGCCGTATGGTGACGAAACGTGGCCCTCACGGCAGGACTAAACCACAAGTTTAAAGGTGTTCAGCGAGCTATTGGAGCGAGCAAACGGTTCAGCGAATGAAACACTTTGCAAATGATACCAGTCTGAAGAGCACTGATAAATTCCAACAGTCACCAGGAGGGAAATTCATTGCATTCGCTAGAGCTACAATCTGGTCTAATTAACGACAAGTAGATACTTCAAGCGGCACTAGTTACTATCGCAGTGGGATTTCTCAAACTCATCATAAAACCGCCTGACGAAAGCAATCTAGTCTACCACACACGCGAGTTAACTCTGCACCTTGCAGATATGGCCCGGGTTTAAATATTTGTTTATTGTTTAAATTAACAATATAATATTTTATTTAATATTAAACAAATATTAAAATCTATTTATACACGAAATGTCATATTAGATGGCGATCAATCTTTTGCGAAAAGTTACATCGAATAATTTCTTTGAAATTTTATACAATGGAACATTGAACAAATAAATGTCTATCTTTAGCCCCTAGTATTGTTAGAAAAGTTTCTTCCCATCAAATGATTTCTTTGATGAGAGCAAACGGGACAAAACCCGCCGACTCAGACCCCGACTCCGTTACATTACAAAAATCAGACTGAAAGCTTTTAGTCACAATGTTAACGCTATTCAGAAGCCTCCACAATAATAACCTCGTTTGACAGATGGGATTTTTTCGTGTTATTGTAACAACACAATTTTCAAATCCAATTTAACTTTTATAAAACTTTTTGGGTGAAAATTTCACGTTCGAAAAATGTTTTTCATATTTCACTCGTTGCGAAACAACACTCCCTGTGTGGGGTGTAAAAACCGCTCCTAAACCAATGTAAACAAGTAAATTTATTATGGGTTATGATTTATGATGGACTAGCTCCTCGTTTATCGCTCTTTCTATTAAAGTAAACCTCATCAAAATCTAACACGTGGTTTGCGGATATACAGACAAACAAACGTGGAAAGCGACTTTATTTTGTACTCGTACTATGACGTTCCGCCCTCTGTTTTCCGTTTTCAAACAATTATCATACTTCTCATTCGGTCTTGGAAATTCAACATTTTGGAACATTAAAAGAGTTATCGTGGAAATGAAAGTTTAATAAGTGTCTTAGGTGCATTGTTACCAGAGCGAACGCAAATCAATTAAACAACCCAGCGACGCAGGCTTCGGCCTGGCGGCGGCGGGTCCGGCATTGCTGCCGGCCAACGGCATCAGCCACCGTCGGCGAACCCGTAATCTCACTCTGAGTGAGACCGGGGGTCCTGCTCGAAGGGCTGCGAGGAAGACAACCTCTATAAAAAATTACCCTAATCCTAAGCTCAGAGCCCGGTGAGGGGATGAATGGCTGGGGGGTACCCAGTCCCAAGGACTCAAGGAGGAGAAGTCGGCCGGCAGCCCCGGCCCAGCAGTAAAGCTGTAAAAATCAAAAAACTATGAGTGCTGTTGAAAAAATTGATATACCCCAGGAGGGTACCACCTGCTCCGCAGGTGGAGAATCCCTCCCTGGGCCGTTAGGCCCAGGCTGTCCCTCGTATTCTGGGGGGGACAAAACTGCACTTTCCGACGACCTTGGCATTCACACGGACAAAGATGAACAGGAGAGTAGGGCACAAAAGCCCAGTTTTGTGCATCCAATCACCCGGACGCACTCAGCACGAGCGGGTTTGAGACAAAGTCGAGGCACGGCAGAGGAGAGTGATAGCTCCCAGATGTCCGTTGCCTCGATGCAGTCTAACACGGCCAATGTTAGCGCAAAAACAATGACCCGAAAGCGGAGACAGCAGCTCCAGGAGGAGGCGGGATTGAGGGCAGTGCGCCCAAGGCGGACCCAAGTTGTCTCAGACACGGAGGCTGACATCCTGGATTCGCAGGTGGCTCCGGTCGAGGCGCGGAGTAAGAACGGATTGCCCCGGGTCGAAGACCTCGAAGCAGACCTGCTCGCTCAGCCGACCGCTGACGTTGCTGCGAGGGTAATGGAGAAGCTGGCAGAGATCGTGAAGATTGCGGACAAATCGCGAAGTTCGAAGTCCCGCAGCCTTCGCATGGCCTGCAGAGAGGTACAAGCGGGAACCCTGGTCCTCAATGAGAGGGCCACATCTCGGGACATTCTGGCCCTAGAGAAAGAAGAACTGCACTCCAGGATCGAGTGTTTAGAGCGCCAACTGGAGAAGATGGCTGCAGAGGTGGCAGCGCTTCGCCACGAGAGCCGCACGACATTCGCGCCAACAACGCATGCCGTTAGTTTGGAGGAACCGGTGCTAACACCGTCACCGGTGCAAATTGCTGTGCCGGCGCCGGCCAAAAAGGGTACTCAAATTAAGGCACCCTCAAAAGCCGCAGGGAAGAAACCGGCTGGTTCACAAACTGCTACATCGGCAGTTGGTGAACCAGTCGAAGCTAGCCAGAACTCAGCTGGGCCGACCTGGGAGCAACTCGCGGTAATGATGGACCGCGAGTACGCCAGGTTCCAGTCTGGGCTTATGGACAAATTCTTCCCAGGAATGGGCAGCAGGCCCTTGCTGGGCCAGCGTCAGCTACAGGAGGCCCAGCCAAACAGGGCGGCCACCGTCAACCGACGAAAGAAAAAGAAGAGGAAGAATAAAAAGTCGGCGATACAAGAGCCGCCGATGGCCGTGCCCAGCCAGTCGATGGTATCTGCGAGGGCTTCTCAGCCGAGCGCTTCCGCGGGAGAGATGACGTGGTCACAAGTTGTTGGCCGTAAAGCCAAAGTTGCCGCCAGGAAGCAGGCGGCAGCTACCTCAGCCACGCCAAAGTCAAGGGTTGCGCCGGCGCAGCAGCTGCGAAAGAAAAAGCCGCAATTGAGGCGTCCGCCGGCAAATGCGGCTATTTTGGTGTCAGTACCTCCTGGCTCGGAGACTTCCCTGGCTAAAGTCATGGAGATCGCCAAGGCCAGGGTAAAACCGTCAGAAGCCGGCATCACAGGAGAGATCCGACAAAAAATGTCGGTCACGGGGGGTCTCGTGCTGGAGATACCCGGACCCGAAAGTGCCACAAAAGCGGACACTCTTGCGGCGCGCCTCAGAGAAGCCCTTTCAGATATGGATGCGCGCTTCTCACGGCCATGCATGATGGGAGAGATGAGGGTGATGGACCTAGATGATTCCATCACCCCTCTTGAGGTGGCAGTCGCAGTGGCAGAGGCCGGTCAATGCTCGCCATCGGAAGTAAAGGTCGGCGAAATAAAAAGAAATCCGTCCCGACTTGGCACAGTCTGGATAAAGTGCCCACTCGCAGCGGTTCGCAAACTGTCGACCGCCCAACGTGTGCGAGTGGGCTGGATATCGGCCAGAGTGGAGGCACTGGTAGCACGGCCCTTGCAGTGCTACCGGTGCTTCGAAATGGGGCACGTCCGTGCCAAATGCACCAGCTTAGTTGACCGTAGCACGTGCTGTTACGCGTGCGGGGAGGAGGGGCACAGAGCCCGCGACTGCGCTGCGCGAGCCCCAAAGTGCCCTGTATGTGACAGTTTCGGTCGACCCGCGAACCACCGGATGGGGTCCAAAAAGTGCACCCCGCCAAAAAAGAGGAAGCGAGACACTCTTCCTCCCACGCAGGCCACTGGAAGACCTGAGACGGCCCAGCCGGTCACTTTACCGGCGGGAGAGGAAATGGAGGCCTAAAATTCCCGCCCCCACATAAAGTATTACAGGGCAATTTGAACCACTGCCGAGCAGCGCAGGACCTGCTTATGCAGACTGTCGCGGAGCGGTCTATTGCCCTAGCGGTGGTGTCGGAGCCTTATTCCATCCCGGACCATCCTCGTTGGTTCGGAGCTAGTGATGGCTCCGCCGCAATATACTGGGCGGGAGGGGTGCAAGACCTCCATTGCACCCCCCTACAAAGCGGGAGGGGATACGTAGCAGTGGAGTGGGGCTCCATGGTAGTCGTAAGCTGCTACATATCCCCGAACTGCGGCCTTGCCGCGTTTGAGGCGTACTTAGACGGGCTGGCTGTCTGCATCGGCGCTTATACGGCTCGTCCAATGCTTGTTCTGGGCGACTTTAACGCCCACTCTAGAGTGTGGGGCGATACTAGGAACGACCTCAGAGGAGAAACCCTCTTGGAGTGGGCGGCAGAGCTGGACCTCCATCTATTAAACCAAGGCTCGGTCAGCACCTGCGTGCGATGGCAAGGGGAGTCGGTCATCGATTTATCGTGGGCGACTGCCTCTGCGATATGCACGGTATCGAATTGGAGGGTAGCCGAGGAGGTGGTAACCCTGTCTGATCATCGACATATTATTATTGATATGTACTTCGGCCACCGTAGCCGCCCCCGGCAGGGCGGAAACCTCCCGCGGCGTTGGTCTCTCAAGCGGCTTGACAGGGATATGGTCGTTGCTGCAGCCCACGTCGCTGATTGGACGGAAGAACAGATCTCGCCCAACCCGGAAGTGCACGCGGCCTGGTTCAGACGCGTCATGACGTCGATCTGCGACGCATCGATGCCCCGGGTTAGGCCACCCAAAAACGGCGCAGTGTATTGGTGGTGCGAGGAGATCGCACAACTGCGCACTGCAGTCATGAGATCCCGTCGCCGGTACCTGAGAGCCCGAAGGAGACGGCGAGCAACGGCCGAGGAGACGGCTGAAGCGCGTAGGGAGTACGGAGCCGCCACAAAGGCACTCAGTGTTGCCATCGCTCAGGCCAAGGCTCGGTCCTGGAAAGAACTTATAGAGAAACTGGATGGGGATCCATGGGGGCGCTCATACAAGATGGTATTGGGCAAGCTCAGACCGTGGGTTCCACCACTGACAGAAACCCTGGATCCGGAGTTTGTGGGTACAGTTGTGGACACACTCTTCCCAAGGGTCCAGGACAGTCCCTCAGATCCACCGCCCCTGTCCTGGTCGGACGAATACGAGGTGACGGAGGATGAGTTATACCGAGCAGTGAAGCGACTAGCATCCCGCAACACCGCACCAGGCCCCGACGGAGTTCCAGGGCGAGCGTGGGTGTTAGCTCTGACTGTCTTAGGGAGCAGACTCAGGTGCCTATTTACCAGCTGTCTCCGCCTGGGTGTTTTCCCCCTTGGGTGGAAGGAAGCGAGATTGGTGCTCCTCAAAAAGGAAGGAAGGGCCGCAGATTCTCCCTCTGCGTACCGGCCAATTTGCCTGCTAGACGAAGGAGCGAAGCTCTTCGAGCGAATTATCGCTGCTCGCCTTAGCGGGCATCTGTCGCGCGTAGGCCCCGACTTATCGGACTGCCAATATGGCTTCCGAGAGGGGCGTTCGACGGTGGACGCAATCAGGTGCGTCCGCTCTCTTACCGAGTCGGCTGTCCAAGCGGGCGGGGTGGCGTTGGCTATTAGCTTAGACATAGTCAATGCCTTCGGGACCCTCCCTTGGCAGGCGATACGACAGGCACTTGATTACCACAACGTGCCTCCCTACCTGAGGACAATCGTTGGGGCATATTTGCGCGACAGATCCATCCATTACATTGGTCGGGATGGTAACAGATACGAGAGGGAGGTAAGCTGCGGGGTTCCCCAAGGATCTGTTTTGGGACCGCTATTGTGGAACCTAGCTTATGACGCAGTCTTACGCACCAGTCTCCCCCGTGGATTAAGTGTCGTCTGCTACGCGGACGACACACTGATTTTGGCCAGGGGATTAGGCTTTCGACAGGTGATTATGCTCGCTGAACTGGGCGTGACAATGGTCGTCCGGAAAATCACCGAGATAGGCCTCAGGATAGCTCCTCAGAAAACTGAGGCGTTGTGGTTTCATTCCCTACGCAGGAGAATGGAGCCACCCATCTCGGTGATAAAGGTAGGGGACACAGAAGTCCAGATAGGGCAGTGCATGAGGTACCTTGGCCTCACCCTGGATCCGAAGTGGGGCTTCGAAGAACATTTCGAGCGCCTTGTCCCCCGAATTCGAGGGGTAGCTGGTGCATTGCACAGACTGCTGCCCAATCTCGGCGGACCACGGGAGGAAGTTCGCCGCCTCTACATGGGCGTCGTGCGATCTATGGCCCTCTATGGAGCGCCCGTCTGGTCAAAAGACCTGGCGGACTCTTCCCGCTGCAGAGCTCTCTTGAACAGTCTGCAGCGGTTGATGGCTATCCGGATCGCACGAGGATACCGAACAATATCCTTTGAGGCGGCGACAGTCCTGGCACGTTCCCCTCCGTTTGACATCCTAGCTGAAATGGACGCAACGGTCTACAACAAGTTGCGGGGTGATGACCGGGAGGAGGAGGGGGAGTGTAATACGTCAGGATCGGGGCTCGGAATGTTACGGCGAAACGCTCGACAACGGGCCTTGGAGGTTTGGCGCGCGAGGCTGGAGGAGCCTCGTGGTATGCGCCAACGTATAGTCGGAGCAATTCTGCCGAACTTCGAAGCATGGATAGGCAGGAAATTCGGTTGTGTCACCTACAGATTGACTCAGATACTAACCGGGCACGGCTGCTTCGGTGAGTATTTGAATCGAATCGGGCGGGAAAGGACGGCACAATGCCACCATTGCGCTTCTGACCGGGACTCCGCCCAGCATACGCTGGAGGACTGCCCTGCTTGGGCGTCCGAGCGTCGAGTTCTGGTCGATCAGATCGGGCGTGATCTGTCCCCGCCGGCAATAGTCGCGGCTATGCTGGTTAGTGAGGATGGCTGGAGGGCCGCGGTCTCCTTCTGTGAGGCAGTAATGCTCCAGAAGGAGGCCGCCGAGCGGGATCGAGAGAGGGCCGATCCCGCTCGGAGGAGGCGGCGCCGAGGTGTCGGCAATAGAAGCCGATAACTCGAGTGCTGCCTACGGGTCGCGGGCGACGTATCATGGGGAAATGCGACGTCATATCAGTCGGCCCGGGACCGAAGAATATCCCGAGCGGTCGGGGTGCTGGCGGGTGTTAAGGCATCCCTGGGAGGTGCCCTTCCGTAAAATGGGGGGCATAGCGGGGGAGGGCCCTGGTGCGCTAATGCGAGCCCAGGATCCTTCTGCTGCTGTGGAAGACCGCCGCTAGGTTTTAGTGGGTATAACTCCCTCACTAGGGGGAGGGGAGTCCCACATAACCACACCGTCCCCCCAGACGGTGTGTGTATGCGTAACGCATTCCCTAGCGACAAAAAAAAAAAAAAAAAGGGTTGTGCGGATGAAAAACTTCTATTTAATATTTTTTTTCAAGTAATCAAGCCTTTAATGGAAAATTGAAACCATTTTATAATTCATCCAGGGGGAAAATCTGGCAGATTTAGGACTAGCTCCATATCTGCACCACAAAAAGATTCGGATGGATTATTGTGAAGGCGAATGACTAAATCGAGCTCACTAGCTGTCCAACCGTCTATTGAAGTGACGTTCAACAACACGGCTAGCCTATTTTTTAACCGCGTCAGGCGGGAAGGCGCTTCAGCTAACTGCCTATGCGGTTAACCGCTAACGCATATGAACTCTTATGGACGAAATACACGATCAATCATTTGGTGTGACGTGACGCAACGGCGCGATTTGAAATACAGTGTTTGACATCAAGCCATCAGTTTTTACCATTCACGATCAAATTTTGGCTTCACGTCAGTCAATTTGACGCGATGGACTGATCGTGTATTTCGTCCATTAGTTTAAATTTTCACCAGAATTCACCAGAACTTTGCATCTATTAGAGTTTATAATAAACTAGCTGCTGTCCGCGAGTTCGCCAGCGTAACTTTGTAAATTATATACTAAAAACCTTCCTCGAGAACCACTCTATCCATTGGTGAAAACAGCATGAAAATCGGTGCAGTGGTTTTTAAGTTTATCGCGAACAGACAGACAGACAAACGCGGCGGAGGACTTTGTTTTATAATATGTAAGGATGTAAGACTATGGAGAGCTGTGCTCGAAGTTACACTACGAGATCGCAGTCGACGTCCTGAGACTCTTGAGACCGAGATGATGATGTATCTTATACATATAACAACACAGTGGACTATAGCTATCAATTCCTTTTTTCGGATCCACTAGTTAACAGAACTGTTACTAAATCCAGGCATTGGGCGTGGCTAAATGGTTCAATTTTAATGTTAGAATTAGAACTTTCAACAATAGATAGCCCGCAGACAACCAGGAAACTCCAAACTCGGTGGTGGTTGGAAAAGTGGATGGCAGGAAGTCTCGTGGCCGGTCTCCTAGCCGATGGACAGACCAAGTTATGCATCTCACAGGCCTTACTGTTGCAAAGGCTTTGAGAAAGGCTGAGGACAGGGTAGAGTGGAAGCAGCTGGTGGTCAATGTCACCAAGGCAATTCAGAGTGGGCACGACCTTCAGCAATGAAGAAGCCGACTCTAATGAATGAACCGAATTATTACGATAAAAAAACAGTCAGAGAAATTTTTGTCTCAGTACGTAAGCCTATAGAAGCGGTTCAGTCAAGACGATATTATCTCGACGTAATAATAGTATGATGCTAGAATGAATAATTCATTCTTACTTTATTATTCATTGCCAACTAGCAAATATTGTGTGCAGAATAATAATTTTCCAAAACATGTTTATTACAAAAATCCACGAGTCGTGTCTTATCTTTTCTTCCTGTGATAATACCAACTAGATTCACACACTGTGTGTGTGTCACAATATCCCTACATATAAATATTTTAATTAAGATTTTGTCTTGTATAAAACAAAAAGAAATATAAATTTTTCTTCCTAAAAAAATCACGACAATGAGAAAGAAATAGATGGCTGTAACAAATTCTTTAATGTGTTATTTAATCGTTTAAAGCCAACCATAAATATTAAATGATGTTGGCAACACTCCCGCCGATCTCTTGACCCACTAATAGTCGGAACAGTTTAGTTCTTAAAATTTTGCATTTATTTAAGACTTAAATATGTATCTAGATAATATTTCTACTTAATGCTTCCATTTATTGAAAAGTAACTTGATTAATGTTGTAATTTGTTTAGGCAGATATATTATAAAACTTAGTTTAGCCCTATGCACCGAGCACAGTATACCCAAAATCACTAAATACTCGTAGGTATCTTACATTATGTCAGTGCATGTGCTTCCTGCACCCCAGTTGGCGAAATATTCCAAATTATGCAATGTTTTCTAAAAGTTACACAACTAAGAAATAATATTTATGTTGGTGTAATAATAAAATTGTCGAGATGATATATTAATACGAATGCCTTCAAAAGTTGACAAAACAGAACAACATGTATGAGTTACTACAATAGTACTCAAAACAAGAAAGTTGGCGAATACGTCAAGGTTCGTCTCAAGCCAAATTCATGCTTGATGCAAGCATGAAGTAAATTTTAAACAGTGGGGGACATAAAAAATAGATTTAAATAGTATTTAAACTAACTAAAGTTTTCGTATGCAGAGGGCGAATACTATTATGGTAGCGAGCGAGTTGTCTAGTGAAATAATAGGTGAAAAACTCGCCGGTTCGAGCGAGATAAATTCCGGCGAGTAATCTAGTAAACTCACCTATACTTCGATGGCTCAATTAAAAAGCCAATGTCCAACAGCTTGGAAGCTTGTGTGTCGATTATTACGATATATATTTTTATTCTACTATGTATGAAGGTCATCACTAATCGACAAACATGAATGAATTTCATTCAGAGAAGAGCTTAGTAAGTAAGTAATATTTTTATTAGGCATGCATACGACAATGGTCAATGATTTTGTAAATATGTAGTAGGTATTTTAAGCCGGCTAAGAAGTTGGTAGCATGCGATCGCGTGTTCTTCTATTCGACCTTTGAATTTTAATGTCTCATGTTCAAGGGTTTGTTGTAGTTGTCGTTAGTTTACGTAATATTTAAAAAAAATGTGTCTGTGTCTTTTTTTATGTTTTTTTTTTTAATGAGCGGACTATATTTCAAAAGGTTCCTTATATACTCGTAGATA
The DNA here is from genome assembly GCA_945859745.1 of Synanthedon formicaeformis. Classification (NCBI taxonomy): domain Eukaryota; kingdom Metazoa; phylum Arthropoda; class Insecta; order Lepidoptera; family Sesiidae; genus Synanthedon; species Synanthedon formicaeformis. The sequence goes on from OX243970.1 coordinate 6,759,672, forward strand.
TGACAAATGCTGCATGTAATGAGAGTGTAACTTTGAAAATATAAGGGTTGTCCCGATTGAGCCCCACTACTCCCCAGTCAGATCTGTAGTTCTGTGTTAGGGTGTCATAGAAGAGTTATAGAACAAGTTTTCAGCTTGCCTCAAATACCTACCCGAAAATGTCTACCATCTCTCGGAATATAATTATGTGATTTTGCCATTATATACTTAACATAATAACAAAATAAGTAAATAAACTTTTTTTTACAAGCTTTTTATTAACTTGCAATGTATGTATGTATGTATGTATGTTTGTCCGGGTGGAATCTGGCAACTGAATTTTTAATCAGTTAAACCGATTGAGATGAAATTTGGTATACAACTATACACGCTTATTTTGGATGACAATGCATGCTTAGCTATGTGACGTCATTCTAATTCCAATATGGCGGAATAATTATTTTTTCTGCACTACCACAATATGGGTATCAAATGAAAGGGCTTGCTGAGGAGAACACGAAAAACTAATACAACTAAACTTTTTTTAGTCCTCAATCATATCTAAAAAATAAAAAATAAATTAATGGTAAAAAAGCTTTTTAAAACCAAGCTTTTATTTAAGTGCCCTAAAAAGAAGAAAATAAACTTTAAAATATAAAAGCTTGTCGCGAGATTTGCATATTTTATAGGAATTACTCGTAGTTAGTACACAGGTAAATCTCGCGACAAGCTTTTATATTTAATTTAAAGTTTATTTTCTTCTTTTTAGGGCACTTAAATAAAAGCTTGTTTTTAAAAAGTTTTTTTTTGGATATATAAAATCACAGATTTATTAACACAAGCTCTATTTTTAAACGCACATCTAATCTCACTTTATTAACCCTCGGCAATATTGTGGAAAGGTCTAGCATCTTGGCCCGCCGTGACCCGTGTATACAATGTGTACTTTATAAATAACAAATAAGCTGTACATTTGAAATGTCAGAGGTACAGCGGCATTATCAGGTCAAGCCTTTAGAAAATGTTGGTTTAACTATTCTTCGCTTTGTGGATTCATTCAGCAGTAGCGCAATAGGTATGTAGTTTAGTTTGTACTCCATTTTTCTTTTATGTATGTCTCAGAGACAGGCAGCTATGTCTATTTTAAAGATGGGTATATAATTATAATAATGCAATATTAAATATTAAATTTTGTAATACACATATACATATATGAAGGTTACAATTTATTTCTCTTTTTTTTTATTGTCGCATGTATCAAAATTCAAAAAAGATTAATAATTATAAGAATTTTAAACTAATTATACAGTAATTTCAGCATAATACGTTTTGAGTTAATTGATGCAAGGTTAACTAACGGCCTCTTTCACAAACTACATGTAAAGTGTTGATTAGTTACTTTTAGAAATCATTTTCTGTTATATTGAATTATCGGTTTACTGCATCATTCGATAGCCGATTTTTTTTTATTATTTTCTATTTAATGTTTGGGACGTTTACCGTACAAACAAAGGTATATCAGCTCCATTATCCCCGGTTACCGGTGACTTTAAATGACAGTTTGGCCTAATTGTCGTTTGTGAAAGAGGCGCTAAGAGTAAGAAAGTTACAGATTTTATAAATAAATTCTCTTAAATTTGTGTTATTTTGCTAGACCTACTAAGAGTACCACTAGAGTAGGCACTCATGCATATTTCGTAATTTTTGTCGTTCAACGAGGAAAGACTCAAAGAAGTTTTCTCACACGCAAAGTACCGGTTAAGAATGTTGACAATGCTCTGAATTGATTTTTGGTTCAATTTGTCAGACGAATGAGAGATGTGGGTAAACTGCGGGTAACCATAATCTTAGCGTTTGTGGAGATATGTGCTCTATACGATGTAGCAGGCCTGAGCTCAAGCCTCGTGCGAAAAATCAATAGACGCGCGCACTGTCCCCCCACCCCAAACGGCCGTCGCCACCTAAGCCCCCCCCCCACTCCAGCCTAGGACACGAGTAATTTCAACTGAATTTATTTAGTGCTTGTATAGCACAATTAAAACTTAGTCAAAAGCGGCTGCGTTGGATCGCACGTGCGAGACATTAATTATGGTGTAACAATAATGTCCAAAGGGTTTCGCCTCTGTACGAAATACAGAGATAATCTATCCCAAAGAGACAGCTACATAAGAAGAGTTTTAGTTACTGTTGGGATCAACTTCTATAGTTACAGCATGTTGTAAAACTAGCGTCCCGCATCCAGCTTCGCACGGATGCAATTTTTTCTGCAAATTATATACTCAAAACGTCCTCGTTTATAAGGATTATTATAAATTAGCGACTTCAATATAATAATAATAAGTAATTTTCGAATTTCATTCTTCGTTCAGTTCAGTCTGTTACAAGTTAAAAGGCCTTATGCTGCAGAAACCGACTCGTTGATTGGCAAGGGGCTTGGGAAGAAGGCAGAGACTTAATGTAACTCTATGCCGATCATCATAGTCTTTATGTCAAAGGGAGGATGGGAATGATGCTGCGATGAAAAGCGCGAGTAGTTAACAACGCGAGTAGAGCAGAGTGTGGTTGCGCGATGCGTGAGCACATTAAGGTGCGTACCCACTATGTTCGTGCACCAACGCGCACCTGGAGCGTGCAACGTTGCACGCACCAAAGCGTGTGCTCCAAGCGGTGGCGATTTTTAGCGTACGCAAGTTGTGATGCGCGTAACGTCTACACTTGATTTGTTGCAGGTGCGTGATGCACAATTGATGCGCGAACATAGTGGGTACGCACCCTTATGGCTGCGAAATTACATTTTATTGGTCAATTGATATCGAAAGGGACAGGCAGGCCGCTTGGGATAAGCATATAGCATTCCATAACGTTTAGGATGTCTCTTATCCTGAATATTTTAGTTTACATAAATCATTAGATGATGTAAGAACATAATTATCAAAAAATCAAAATTACTCGTATGATCTAACCGATCGCTATGATTCATTTCTAACGATTAATCTTCTTAGTCTCTGTCTACTGATACTCGTAAACAAACTGGTTAACGCAATTAGGTTCGTAAACAATTTCATCATCTTTTCTAATATAATAAGCTCAAGAGTTTGTTTGTTTGTTACACTTTCATTAGGATCACGACGAAATTTTTCACACACGACGTCAGGGGTACAGAAAACCTAAACATCGCTTTCATCCTGAATCCAGAGAAAAATGTTGTTCCCGAGGGCTCATCAAAAAAAAAATAAAAAAAAAACAATGTTTTAGAAAAAAGCGAGCAGACAAAGTCGCGGTAAAAGCTAAGTAAGAAAAATAAAACTGTAATATCAAATCATAGCACCACAAAATTTGCCTTCAGATGTTCTTCAGATATTATTTTCACAACGCAATCCGCGGCTCTGTTATCCCATGACAAATACGTTCCGTCGGTTGACAACAAAGGGAAAAGCAATTTGTTTGAAGCGACAAACGGGACTCTCCCAGAGTTTCAGTCGACAAAATGTCTACAACAAAATAACCCTCTGGGGTCACTTGTTAATATTATATCAATTGTTAAAATTTACTATCATAAACTTATGTTGTAAAGGTCGATGTTATGACCAGGCACAATAACATCAAAAGGTAAAAACGACGTTTGAAAATATTCACCTTATATTTTCAGTTTATAAATAAATTGTTTGGTAGGTAATTAGTTTGAACATACAATTTTGTCACATAAGGATGTGAGGATAACATGTACTAACTCCTATATATATATATCATTTGTGAGTAAAAAGAGAGTATTTTACTGGGAAACATTTTTTCCTTTAAATATAATAATATTAAACATGTATAGTACAATTTTTAATGACTACTAGATGGTTGTTTGTATTAAACTCCCAACGCTTTATTGTGTAGAAACTTATATGTTACTATTATAGCTGTTGCACGCGGCTTTGTCCGCGTAACTTTATAAAATTAATATAGTCTATGTTAATCGCTGATAAATATAACTTCCCAACAGGGATGCAGTTTCGGAGCCTATTCAATGCAAACAAACAAACAATCAAATCTTTCCTCTTTATAATATTAGTATAGAACATTGTCTTCTATGTTCTCACCACGCTCTGCACTCATATAAACCGTGAGCAGTCGTTACAGGTTAAGAGGTAACGCTAGCAGCGTTTTCCCATACAAATGTAATCCCCTGTTTTCTCCCTGAATAATCCTTCTAGAGCAAACATTTTTTGTCATAAAATCTAGTTCTGCAAAAGCTATGCCCCTCTTATTTATTTTTTTGTATCAACTAATTACATAAGAAAATATGACTTCTCAAAAATCGTAATAAATTGCCCTTTTAAGTCACCCTAATCAGACGACTATAAAACAAATTTGAATAATTTTTAAGATAAAAAAAAATGATAGGGGCATAGATTAGTTCTTCTTGAAAATATTTGTGTAAAAATTATTCGATAGGCTCAATTTTTAGAGGAGAAAACAGGGGAATACGAAACCTCGATTTAGTCAAAAATTATGTAGGTATAATCGGTCTGAGCTGCATTTGTCCCTATCGCACAATACGGGGGAAGGTTGGAGGTGAAGGGGGTTCAGACTAATACGTATATAACTAAGGAAGTGGTATTTATCGATAATATTATCGATACTCTAGAGTTGTTTATCGATATCGATATTCATTAAACAGTTATCAGTTTTCGCATTTATCAGTTTTTATCTTAGTTGTTTCTTGTAGGTCAGGTCCCTATCCAACAAAACTTACAATTACAATTTTACAAGTATCATTTTACAAGTTTGTAATATGTGCGTACCACAAAATATACAAGTAACAAATTTGTAGTGGAAATTAAATTGTATCGACAAGTCTACAATTTATTGTTCATAAAACTTTAAATATTACAAATGTTTTTCCGGAAAAATTTACAAATATTTAAATATACAATTGTAAGTTTAAGATTCGTGTTACAGTAAATTGTAATAATAAGTACACATATATCGCCCCTTCGCATTAAAAGTGTATAATCTCAAAACCTACTAATTTTACTGGAGAGCGTTTTAAAGATTCAACGTGTAATAGTTTTAATAATAATGAGCTCTTCAATGTTTATTTTTAATTTTTGGCTAGGTACGTTATCTATCTTACAAAGTAATTTAAAACTATTATATTTTTTGCTATATATAGTAGTCAAAACAAGGCTTAAAAAAATAATCCTTTTAAGTTTAAATACTTTTTTTGATAAAATGTTGCCAAACATAGTTTTGATGAAAAACATAAGGCAGTATTATTCATTATTCTATCACAAAAACTGTACAATTACCCAATCATACAATTTTGAACGGAAAATTGATTCAAATTTTGCAAAATATTTAAAGCAATAAGAGTGTATTATTTTGAGATTGTATAATATTAATGAAAAAGAATGCTTACTCTTGCCTAAAATTTTCGTTTTTGAATAATTTTGAAGAGACACAGCGCGTGAACTGCTCGGTCGCTTGATCGTAACGATCGTAACTAAAAATTACATACTATTCGCGCGACAATATACATAAAAATTACATACTTCGGCCAATTTAAAACTATACATAGCGCTCTCTAGTGAATGTTGGTTGAACTACGTTCTTTAATCAATATTAATATTTAAGAGTTTCTACTGCTGATACCGAATGTTTCCGCACATTAACTCAATTTTGATAGTTTTTGGGAATTGTACAGTTTTATTGCGAAGGGGCGATATGTAGAATTTTTATAAAAATTGACGTATCGCTTCGTCTTCCTTCTCCTTGCCATAGTTAATAGCAGGTGTACCTTTGAATTGGGAGTACAATAATGATTTTAATAATCCAGCAACTGAGGTTTTTTTTTCGTAACTTGCAGACTTTCCAAAAATTTGACGCAGTGATACGCTTGCGCCTCTTTATAGCCCACAATTCATTATCACTCTGGCCAATTGTAGAACGTTGAAGCTCTTCAGCTTTTGCCTTCGATAAATGATAATACGACATTCTTGGTAAATTGACAAAAAACAGAGAGCAGTTTTTTTTTCGAATATTTGTCTTTCCCTTGAGTGCATCCTGTTTAGTGACTCGGATGAAAATTATTAATTTTGATAATATCATTATTTGTTTATCCAGTCGCAATGCTGAACTGTTACACTACGATTTTTTTCTAATAGTAAAAATAATTACTCAAAATCCGGTTCACAAGCCGAGTCCAAACAGTAGAGCAAATCAGAATCAAGTCCATCAACAAATACTAATATGAGCGAGTAAGTTGAAATATGAAAACAAAACGCCGATTTGGCGCGGCGCGCGGGTGCCGGGTGTGGGCCCCTACGCTACGCACACAAACACAAACTATTCACACACACATAGACAGCTTGTCGTTCGGGCGCAGCGCGATGGCAATACTTTCTTCAAATACCTATTTTTCAAATTTTGCTGTACCCGAGTTCCCTGTTAAATAGCTAACACAGGTTCGAATCCCGATATACCTAGCCTATGCCTGACACTGAGTACGGTCGAAAGTGGTGAACATCTTGAAGGGAAATCAAAACGTCATAATTTTGAAAATTATTAATATTATAGTTGTTATTCAAATGTTTTAAAACTAGCACCATGTCCAAACCTGGTGCCACTACTTTAACTATAGAAAAAAATAAAAAAAAGGTAAAATGGATTATTGAAACAAAGTTGTAAACAAACATTACTCGGTCAAAGTTCAGAAATTCTCTCAAAATCTCCGCTCAAGCGTTCACGACTCTCCGACTCAATCACATGAATGAATAATGTATTTTCACAGTCGTTCGTTCCTGCCCGTGTCACGGCACAGAACAAACTGATTAAAAATTAACTTTTTTATTATCAGTGTTGCCTACAGCCGAAAATATAAATAACAAAGAAAATATGAACATTTTCAAAGCCGCCATTGATGAACAAAAAAAACCACAAAGACCAAAAAAAATCCAAAAATATTTTTTGAGAGTAAGTAAAATGAAAAACAAAAACTTAATTATAATATATAACTATAAAATTAAATAACTAAAATATAACAACAATAAAATTGCAAAAAAGAAAAAAAAATACAAATAATACCTAATATAGTATATTTTTTGAAATAATTTATTGATAATATTTTTTCACGATTAGAAAACATTTGTTATAATATATTATCACTAGCTGGTGGCCGCGACTTCGCCCGCGTTAAAAGTAAGGAATGTGTAGCGCCTGACTAATTGTGTAAAGCAATAATAACGCCTGACATCTTTGCTGTTATAAAATTTTCAGGGGTTGTATCTTTATTTTTAGTAGCTGATTTTTTGTCTGCAGTTTAGTAAACATTTGTATAGTTAATAAAACGGCCGCATAGTCCTACAAATTGACTGGTAAGTTTTCCCAGTCCTACGCTTGGAAGTTGTTTACGGCTGCTAACTCCTTTAGCTACCACTATCGAGAATTTTCGCAGAGGAAAAAGTTGTTCGTCTCGGCAAACTGAAGCTACTCACGAAGATTCAGCCTGTTAGTAATCAGAAAAAAACTCCTTTGAGGGCTCTTGGACTAGTAGTGATGGTATATGATTAAAAGAACTGGTGCGGTGGCATTTTAATATCTTCAAAGGATACGTAACAAGAACCATGATCCCTTTCAGTTGCAGAAGGGCTTTTGTAAACATGAAACCCTATTGTTAGAGAGCCTTCGAGAGCCCCTGAAAAGATTAACCTCGCCTCAACTTGTTGCCTTACTATATTCACATCACTTAACAAGATACCGAATCGAGTATTTATTTGCATATCGATAGTATTGTTCTGTGGTACATTATTAGGCCGACCGAAAATATTCGTATCATAAATTATTATCTACATAATAAATAATCCCGGCCAATATCATAAATACATACGAAAGTTTGTTTTTATGTTTGTTACGCTTTCACGCGTTAACTACTCAACCGATAACCTAAGACAGAAAAGGAAATAGGGTATACCTTATATGTTTTTTTTCCTATGTATTTATATAAAAACTTAATAAGGTTTTATCATCATCAATACTAATAATAAATCTGTAAGGGTTGGTCATGGAGTAAGTTACTTTGTTTTCAGAGATATCGTGTTTATAGGCTCTATACATGACACTGAAACTAAATTGACGATTTTTACAATTTTTTTCTGTATTATGTATGTATGTATTTATGTTCCTCCATAACTCTTAAACGAATTAACTGATTTTGATGAAACTTGGTAGATAAACATTTAGACGTACAGGACATAGGATAGGCTACTTTTTCTTTTTCAACGCGGACGAAGTCGCGGGCAGCAACTAGTACCTATTTTATAAAGTTGCGCGGGCGAAGTCGCGTGCAACAGCTAGTTATGCATATAAAATCTCCTTGAAAAATTATCTACTGATGGTGAAAATCGCATCAAAATCCGTTGTGTGGTGCGGAAAGTGTCTTTAAAATTTATTTTAATATTATTTTAAGTACTTACTCATGATTTTTTTGTGTCTACCTAGTACCTACAATGAGTTACTAGACTACTAATAATAGGTAAAAATCAAACATGATAATACCTCCCTACTACAATATTATTTCACGTACAAATTAATACGACCCTTTTCCGCCAAAGCTTGTATTTATGTTTATTTTCCATTTGGGTTTAGCGTTTGAAGGTAATTGGATTTACCCAAAACTCGTAAACCGCGGCCAAATAAATAGGATAAAACTTTTATAACTTGATTTATATCTTATAATAATATATTGACACTGCCCTGTTAAAATGTTCGAAGCTATTAAGAATCGACTATCTATGAATCAAGTAGATACAATTTTGTTAAATATAAAATAATTTAATAATTTTGTTTAATATTTTTATACATATAATAAAATCGTAAACGAGCCGTGTATGTATGTATGTACGTTGTCAAAAGAAATTGTCTGTGTACGCTAATGTCAGAAACGGCTTAGCCGATTTGACTGCGGTTTTCATTTCACTGACGTATGAAAAATAACTGAATATACTTTCTATCCTGAAGAAATGTCCTGTGGGTTTTTTTAAAAAAAAAAAAAAAAAGAAATACAGCCCGTATGTACGAATTTGTGGGCACCAGAGCTAGTTCATACTAATATTATAATATCATATAAAGAGGAAAGATTTGTTTGTTTGAAAATAAAATTAATATGATTAGCTGGTTTAGAAAATTTTTTTTTTTACTTAATTAAAAGAACGCATAGATGCTTCATATTACGGCTTCAGGAGGATTAATAGATACTCAGTCCCCAATGGCGTAGGAAGCGTATACAATATAATCGTTCTGCTTACTTAGATTCGAATATTTAATGTATTTAAAACAATATCAAAACGGCATCAGAAAAAGGCAAAATTCTCAACACATGCATCACTCCATGCTTATCCTATGGAAGCCAAACATGGTCTCTATGGAAACTACTATGGAACCAATAAGAATTAAAAAAAAAAAAACTAGAAGTATGTCAAAATTCAATGCAAAGAAGCATCCTAGGAATAAAAATTAAAGATAGGGTAAGATTGGAGGATGTAAGGGAAAAAACAAATGTAATACCCATTATTAAAACTATAAAGAAATGGAAATGGAATCTCAAATGGAGATGGACGGGTCATATGACTAGAGATCCACATAAATGGTCACATTGGTACCCTAAAGATGAGAAACGAAAAAGAGGAAAACAGAATTGTATAATAGATGGGAAGAGCAGATAAGGAATCGTAAGGAAGGTAGCAGGGGCAACACGGATGAGAAAGGCACAGGACAGGAAACGGTGGAAGGACTTAGAGGAGGCCTATGTCGTTTAACAGGTGAGGAAGAGAAATTTTTTGTAACTATCCTTACTAATATTATAAATGTGAATGTGAGTTTGTTTGTTTGTTTGTTACGCTTTCACGCAAAAACTATGAAATGTTGCATACACATTGTCTGGGACACCAGAAAGGACATAGGGTACCTTTCATCGTTCAACGTTGACAAAGTTGTGGGCACCAGCTAGTAAGTAATATAATGTAGCAGGTTTTGTTCTGTATTAGGATTCCTCGATATTAAAGGCTATCCTTATCTTTATCTTTAAGTATAGTTTAAAAATATTTAGTTATTAGTTAATGTTTATAAAAAACTCAAATTTAAATTTGCAATAAAATGGTATGGTTAAAAAAAGCAAAATGTTTGAAAAGGTTTTAAAACTAAAATTGTTACTGGCTGGAAGTTAATGAAGTTTGTTGTTTTTGTTTGCCAATAGTTAGGTATTGGTATTGGCTTTTATTTGAGTGCACAGTAGAAACGATACAGCTTGTGAATTTTTAAATAAGCAAATTGGGCTGGAAATTGAATTTTAAAGCATTAAATGTTACTATTTATAGATTGGATTGAATGAAAAAGAATCTTTATTATAACAATTCAACTTTAAATTTTCAAAAATCCTTTCTTAGTTGATAACTAGTCTAAAATGCTGAAATTTAGAAAATAGCTTTTTTACTTATGATAAAAAAGCTATTTTCCAAATTACATTTTAGAATCGAAAGCATTTACAAATTTAGAAACGAAAGCACTAAGCAGACAACTGACATATTTTTGAAATTAAATTTTGGCATGACTGATATTTCGTTGCTTAAAAACTAAAGAGCCACAAATCAAAATTACACTTTTTACAGGAGGGCTAATCGAAAAAAATTAAATTATTTTTTGTCTATTTTTTTCTTATTAGATATTTATATATCAAATATATATGCATATTATACATCGTTAGAAGCGTATATTTAAGTAGCATTAAATGTTTTAAGTACTTTTATAATAAACTGAATACTAAAAGAGATATAAGTTACTTTTAAATATATAAAAAATGATCAAAATATACTAAATAGTTGCGGGTACAGCTAGTATTGTATATAACATCCATGTATGTTCTGTTCTTCTATACTAATATTATAAAGAGAGAAGATTTTTGTATGTTTTTAATGAATAAACTCAAAAACTACTAGACCGATTTTAAAAATTCCTTTCCTATGGAAAGCTACATCATCAGCGAGTAACATAGGCTATGTTTTATAAAGTTACGCGGACGAAGTCGCGTGAAACAGCTAGTAGAAACAACCAGCCTTATTTAGGCTGGTTGAATTTTTGGTTTAAAAATAACTAGCTGCTGCCCGCGACTTCGCCCGCGTTAATTTGTAAATTATATACTTAAAACCTTCCTCGAGAACCATTCTATCCATTGGTGAAAACAGCATGAAAATCGGTGCAGTACTTTTTGAGTTTATCGCGAACAGACACAGACGCGGCGGTAGACTTTGTTTTATAATTTATAATATGTAGTGGTACTTCTAATTAATTTGTGTCTATTTTTCTCACTTCTATATGTATGTGTATATTCGTAATTTTCTCGAGATTTCAACGGTTTCTTATCTATTTACTCCCTGTCTTTTAGTTTTGAAAGAAATTAGCCGATATATTACATTTTTAAGATAGCAAAAGGACCAACATACATAGGTTGGAAATTAATACGTCAGAGCTGATATCCGTTCATGACATCATGTTGAGGCAATTCAACATAGATGACAACATAAAAATATGAACATATACTTGTTATACGTGACAATATATAACAAAAAAATTAATTTTTTATAGCAGTTCCTGCAAAAAATTCAAATAACTTTAACCAAGTCCTACTTCGAACGTATATAAAATTAAGACGAGAGATCTTCACTTACCTGAAGTTTTGTTTGTTATCTAGCACCAATAAAAGGAAAATCGGCCGAAGTCACTTATTAACACCCACTTATTCACCAAAATATAACACCACAATGAAATTAAGTGAAGAGAATTGCTTGCGACGTCTTCTGTCAGATTCTTGGTTCGATCGACTCGGCAAAGTTATGCCACGAAATGCGCAATGTTTTGACTATGCGCATTGACCTTCATCATGAACTGTCATGCGCGATGCATGGTACATAATACGATATAAACTTATATGAGAGTTTTTATGTAATGTAATAAATAATTATTTAATAAAATAACAACAATATGTATATGAAATTAGGTATATATTTTTTAATTCATGGCGAGTTATTATAACATTTTTAGATTTTCTCTAGTGTTACTGACATCTATCGTCTGATTGAGGGAAACTTAATAAAAATTGGTGAAATAAGTTTAGCTACTGCATACTAGATGTCGCTACAATGTACAATTTATTGTACATTAAACCTTTACCACTATTTTCAGCCGACGAAAACGAAAAAACAAAAACGGAGGAGGTTCTCAATTCGACGCGTATAATATATATATATATATTTAATTTGGAAAGAAATTCCAATCCTAAGGGTAGGAAAACAGGGGATGATTGATTGTTCACTCACCGATTGTAGCGTATAACCACGCATAACTTTTTACAGAGTGGTCCAATTTTGATAATTCTTTTTTTAATGGATAGGGTATACCTCGAAGTCGGTCTAGTATAATTTTGGAAAAAAAATCCTACCCTAATAGTGGGAAAATGGGGGTGGGAAAAAAAAATTAAGCATGTAGTAAATATTAGATAATAGCCACAAAAAAATATAAAATAAAACTTTTTAACAAAAAATAAAACCGCCGAAAAAACTGAAAAGAATAAAATAATCTTCTCATTTTATTTTACCTAATTTTACTATCAATTTTTACAAACAAAATTACTTTAAGAATTGTTGCTATTCTAGGTTCATACCGTCGGATTTTTTTTATTTTAAAATAGACAGGCTGACGGTCCACTTGATAGTAGCTGTGCAAGTGCTTTCCGACCATATCACTAATATTATAAAACAAAGTCCTCCGCCGCGTCTATCTGTCTGTTCGCGATAAACTCAAAAACTACTACACTGATTTTCATGCTGTTTTCAACAATGGATAGAGTGGTTCTCGAGGAAGATTTTAGTATATAATTTACAAAGTTAATCAATCAAATACAAGTTAATCGAAGCCGCGGGCACCTGCTAGTATTATATTAACTATTAATGCAGATAAATCCGCTGTCCGACTCCTAAAGAACTATAACTGCTGGCGTTTGGAAGTTAACAGAGGTTAACTAAAATCGATCGAAATGAAAGCTCTCTTGGTGATTTTTTTCTATCGAGAAAATTTCATTAAGTATATTATGTTTTCTGTTACAATCGTCACTTTAAATTATAATGTATTTATCTATTTAAAAAAATTAAATAAATTAGACTTTGTTTACTTAGATAAAATTCAAATCTAGGATTGGCTATTTCTCTTTATACCCGCTCTTAATACGGTTTTCCCTAAAGAAAACAGCAATAAACGAAGAAGGTTTGTATGTATACCTGTATAATTATCGACCTGTACCGGCTTCTCGTTTTTGAAAAAAAAAAAGAAAATTACCGTTAACGTTCAACAAATAAATGAGTATTTCCAAATTTTTCTCTGTTTTCCAAATTGTTTCCAAATTGATATAGGTGTATCATAATGTCTGAGGTGTCGTTGCAATATTTAAAGTTGAATGACCCCATCATTGTTTTCAAGGTTTTTTAAATATAATCCCAGATTAAACTTATCTGAAAGAAAAAACGATTACAATCGAAGGCTACGCGGTATTACTTGAAGTTTAGGTATACCGTATATGTATGTAACTATTAGGTACATTTTTAACGAAAATAATCTTATCTTTGAAACACTTTTTATCTCTGTTCAGATCGTTATGAACGGATTTTCTTATGCTTTTGTTTTATTGTTGATTCAAATGTGTTTTTCATGTCTATTTAAATATTAGAATTATGATTTGAGGTTATGCCTCAAATTTTAGTGATACATTCTCCAATCAAAATGTTTTTTTTTTAAATTATAATTCAGGTACTATTCAGGTACAGGTAGGATTTCACTTCGGAAAAAGCCCAACCAAGCTGAAAATTTGTATACATGTACCTGTTAGCTCCCCAAACAACCCCTGAAAAGTCCCAAGGAGTCCAGAGGTGGGCATAACTTTTGACAGCCAAAAAACGTTACCTTTTTTCTGTTTTTTGCCTATATCTTCGTTCCTGTCGATCTTACCGCTATGAGGTATACTTATAAAAAAGAAAGTATAGAAAATTCTCTACAAAAACGGTGATATAAAGTTTATTGATAACACTAATAGTTTTTACGTAATCGGGAATTGAAACTCCGGTAAAAATGTTCTATTTTCCCGACATCGCACGCATGCAAATTATATACCAAAACCTTCCTCGAGTACCAATCTATCGATTGGTGATCATGAAAATCAGTGCAGCAGTTTTTGAGTTTATCGCGAACAGACAGACAGACTTTGTTTTATAATATGTAGTGATTTTAAAGATGACTAAAAGAATGGTATCCTGACTTTCTTTCGGGGTTTCTTCTCAGGATAGTCATTTTAGCTTTTCTTTCCGAAACCCTTACCCCCGAAATCGGTTGTACAAACAAAAAAGTTGTAAGTACCGGATAACTAATAAATACCAAGCACACGAAAACCGCGCATAATACGAATTATTTGTTAATAATCATCACCACATATTATAAAACAAAGTCCTCCGCCGCTGTAATAAATAAAATAATACCTACCATCAAATGAGCCTTTATACAAAAAAAGTATAGAATTTTAAATAAAGAACTACTTAGAGAATGAAGTCTTGCTTTTCTTACCTCAATAATGAAAAGCAGCTATTTTTATGTACCTACCTGAAATTATATTAGAATACTAGCTGGCGCCCGCGACTTCGCCCGCGTGAAAAAAGTAGCCTATTCTGTGTCCCGGACGTCTAAATGTTTCATGTTATCTATCAAGTTTCATGAAAATCGGTTAATTTGTTTAAGTTATAAAGGAACATACATACATACATACAATACTTACACTTACAGATTTATTATTAGTATTGAGTATTGATGATAACTTGTTTGTTTCAATTATTGCTTTGAATAATATTTTGCAATATTTGTCTAATATTTGATATTATCAGCAGTACCGATCGCCGTTGATATCTCTTCGAACGCGCAATATTATCTTTATAGCGACCGTAATCTAAGAGCATGAGATTAACGGATAACGGCGATAACGATTTGCGTCGTTATTATCAATAACGGCATAGCGGGCGTTATGCTCCACTCACACATGTGCTTATATAACGCGAGACATATTCGAAGATAACACTTATCTAGAGAACATATTGTGATAATTTTGTTTTATGACAATCGAAGACATGAGTGGACGAAGGTGATATGTCGCATTTTTGGGTTTTTTCGTTTTTTTGCGTTGATGAAGGCAATATGTCCACATAAATGATTACAGACATTAAGATCGTCGATTTAAGACATTTTTGGTAAATAAAAAGTTGAAAAAGGTGTTATGTACAGTTTATTTAAAAAAGCAAAAAGTGCAGAAAAGTTTACTTTTGTTAATAGAAGAGGGAGCTATGTTCACTTTTTTTTAATTAAACAATAGTAGTGCTTACTTGGTATCATAGTACCATTAATATTTTAGGTTGTTTAAACAACTTTTGATCATAATTTAGTACAAAAATCAGTTCCGTGGCGACTTATCTCAAAAATTAAAAGTAAAACTTTAACATCGATTTATTCAAAATTGGAATTATGCGACATATCACCTTCATCCACTCACGTCTTCAATCTATTCGTTCACTCACGAGCCATTCACTCTTCCTAAGCGATCATCATGGGATCATCACTACATACGAAGTATAAAACAAAGTCGCTTCCCGATGTCTGTGTCTTTGTAATGTTTTTTTTTTATTTATTTTGTAATTTTTGTATATCTATTGAATTCATTATTATAAATGTACGATTTCTGTTTCTTTGTCATTGCATTTTTTGATCGCACAGCAAATCGATAAACAAACAATCTACAAGTAGATAATATGGTTATACATAATAAGTGCCTATGAAAGTATATCTTCAAGTAATATTTAAATGGTCGTTTATGTTTAAAAATAGACATTTACTTATCTAAGTAATTGAATTGTACTTCGCACTTCAAATTAAGTGTTTTTCGCTCAACCTTGGAACAAAATGATAAGGGTGAATTAGATGTAATAAGGATTAAAAGAAATGTTGATTGATTAAGTATATTAATATTTTTAATATTTATTAAAAAATATTTTAACTTTGATCCATAAATTGTATTACAGTCATTGGCAGTTTAGTTTGGAAAATTGGTGATTTTATAGATCTGTGGCTTATTTTCTTATAGAGAAAAGAGAAATTTTTCTTTACACAACTGCAATTGTAATATATGGAAAAGAACTATTAATTTGATTTTTATTTACTAATAGGTAATCTAAACATATATATAATTAAAATCAGAAATGAACCGTGTCTGTATGTACATTAAATATTACACATTGTACTTATGTTCCCATGGTCAAAAAAATATTTCGATATTAAATTTTTTGTCTGTCTGTGCACGCTAATCTCAGAAACGGCTGAATCCCGTTTTCACTGGGGTTTTGTAGCATGCTTCCCTTAAAATTTAGTGTTTGTTTATTCCAATCGGTTTACAAACAAAAAAGTTATACTTACCTACGAGTAATACCGAAATAGTAAGTTGCGGGCACAGCCACTTAGTGACAAGATTTTTTATTTTCATTTTCCAATGAAGATTAATCTAACACGTGGCTGCATCAATCTCTGTGACCAAACCTATACGCATTTATGACAGTTTTTCCTGATCTTATATAATTTACCCATTTAAAAATATTTGGTTCAATGGCATTGTTATCCATTTACTCGTATAATCTTTACTAATATTATTAGTTACAAAAGTTTGTGATGATAAATTAGTAATCATTCTGTGTTTTCAGACAAACAAATTAATAAAGTTTTGAAACTTATATGGGTTATACCTTTGGATCTGCTGATCAAAACCCAAAAACCCACAACTCTCCCCCCCTTTCCACTTGCCGCTTCATAATATACATAAGTTCATTGTTCAGAAGAAGAAAACGAGACAGCACAGGCAGATTAAATTTGATAGCAAAAAAATTGAACAAAATTTCTCCTTGATTATTTAATGACAAAAAAGAATTTTCCTTTATCGTAATCGGGGTTTCCCACTTCTTTCTGGCAATATTGAATTGGCAGTAATTTAAAAATTAAGGAAGGAGGAGAAGGACGCATTAGCAGAGAGGATATCCATGAGCAGAAATCTCATAGATAAAAATATACTTTTCATCTAGTAAACAGATAGGTGGCGGACGATCTTTCTTCGGATCCTGGACGACAAAGTTCTTGGCATGGTTATTATGTACATCAAGTAGTATCAAGAGAGCAGTCAGACTGACTACCGAATTATATCTTTAAAAAAATATATTTCAGATTCATCAGATATTCTTAAATTATTTCAAGAAAAAGAGACATGAAATACCAAATAATCTTATTGTTTGCCTGCTTTAAACAGTTTTTAGTTGTTTCACGATAACGCTAACAATACATAGGTACTTTCAGGTAATTAACCATAGAATGATTTACCAGTGAGATCATATGTAATTGTGAAATTACATTAGACCGTCACACCAGTGTGGAACAGAAGAATTTTCTTCCTTCATATCACTATTTGTTAATTAAGTACATTAATTAGACTACATAGTTTGCAGAATAAACAAACATAAAAAACGGAAACAAAAGACAACATTAGTTAAATCAAACGAAAAGCGATTTTTTTATTTAAACAGCTTAGCTTAACTAGTTAGGACTCGTTGGATGAATGGGTAGGGTGCTTGCTTTAACGTTTTGTTTCAGTGGAGCCGGGTTCGATTGCAAAAATGTTCGTTCAGGATAAAGTTGGCTTACTTACGATTCGGATACAATTGGTACCTACTTGTCCGAATTGTAGTTTCTACCCATCCGGACTGTGCGATGGCACCATATCCAAGTAATGAGGATGAACTCTGCATCTATAGCGTGCAGTGCGGTGGTTAAGAGTGGGTATAAAGAGAAATAGCCAATCCTAGATTTGAATTTTATCTAAGTAAACAAAGTCTAATTTAATTAATTTTTTTAAATAGATAAATACATTATAAATGAAAGTGACGACTGTAACCGAAAACATAATATAATGAAATTTTCTCGATAAAAAAAAATCACCAAGTGAGCTCTCATTGCCATCGATTTTAGTTTTATTTTCAAAATTACACACATTACAAAGCTAAAAGTATATCAGTAATTTCACTTCACATATTATCTAAGGCTGTTATGTAACAATTTTTCATTTGACATTGTAGTTTACGAATAATTAATATTTAATACTTTTGGCACTTTAACATTTTTATTCAGCGAAATGCGCTATCTTCCGTCGCATGTTGTGCGTAGTTCTACGTATTTTGTGTCACTGTCATGTCCAAGGGGCCACGCGGGTGAAATTACAAATTTTGTTTGCTTTATACCCACTCTTAAATCTTGACTTATCAGAGCACTCACCATTGTACAACCGGTAGAACATATAAGAGAGGCTACATCCCTTCTTAAACTAAGGGTTCTCACCTTTGTTGTGTGAGCGTTAGATCGTCAACAATTCGACACTGCAAGGTGTCACATGGATTTAGCTGGTCTTCTGATTAATGAACAAGATTTTCTGTAACATCTATGAATTCTTCATATACATAGATACTCTGATTAAAAAAAAATGTACATTCTAAGTGTCAACCAAATTTTGAAAGCATAATCGTGTATCAGGTATCAGGAAAAGTCTGTACTTTCACACGATGCAAGAGATCTAGGGAATTCCCTTTTAGCGACGTCATTCGGCGCACGCGCAGTAATATCAAATAGCTATATGTGGTGTACGTGAATAATTACGCATCCATGTCACGTTTCTTTAACGTAATATAATTACAGGTGCTGACTTAAGAAGTCTTTTCACAGACTTTTCTTCTTCACTAGTATACTTAGGGCCTCTTTCACAAACTACAAGTAAAGTGTTGATTAGTTACTTTTAGAAATCATTTTCTGTTATATTGAATTATGCACTCGGTTTACTGCAACATTCGATGGGGGATTTTTATTATTATTTTCTATTTAATGTTTGGGACGTTTACCGTACAAACAAAGGTATATCAGCTTCATTATCCCCGGTTACCGGTGACTTTAAATGACAGTTTGGCCTACTTGACGTTTGTGAAACAGGAGCTTAAGTATGTAAATTCATTTCAATTATAATATACTTGTAAGTTTTAAAAACAGGATGACACTGCAAACATGAAAACACGCGATAGATTAAAGTGAAAATATTATTATATGTAGATATTGTATTGGGTACTATAATACATTAAATAATAATATTATTTTTCAAAAAAGAAATAGATTTTTCCGTTGTTAATAAAATACATATAAAGTTTTTTTAGATATTTAAATCTCATAATGCGCTTCAATGAATAGTCTCAAGCTCAATATTTCCTTGTAACATGAAAATCCCCAATCGCAATCTAAAACTTGTTTAGACGTTGCTTTATGCTTAGAAACTAATGCTGTAAGTACACTTGTTATAAGTAATTTATTAATTTATATTTTGTTAAACATATTTTTCATTGCAAACTTTCACAGTTACGGGGACAGTTAATATTTCATAAAAAAAAAATTATATAAAAAATTAGAAAGAATTAATAAACTTGTAATAAACACGCAATAAATTTTACTTACTTTTTTTTCATCAACAAACAACAGATTTCTGTTTATATTTAAAATTTAGAAGACAAAATTTTATAAATTAGAAGATAAATTTTTAACGTTACTTTTTTATTTAGGCAACATTACTTGCAAATATTTAAACTATCCTATATTGATTATACAATATTGAATACTGATGTGTGTACAAGTACATGTATGTAATATTTTTTTATAATAACTATTTCAGTTTGTATATTTTACAATTAATATAATATTTTTTTTATTTTTTTATTGGTTAAAATTACCTATCATTCTGTAGTCAGCTTTAGTTATATCAGATTTAGCTTATAATATAATACTTACATTTAATCATCGATTATACATACACCCATCGAAATACTACAATGGAATTTGCGTCACAAATGCCAAAGTGGCACATAAAAAGAACGCCTTTGACAGAATCATGGCGGACTCTTGCCTTCACGCGTCAATGGTAAAAGGTAGTAACGATCAACTTCTACTATTTAATTTTAAACTCTAATGGGTTGACATAAAGTCACATTTTCTTTAAATTACGTACTTATTATTATGTTTGTTTTGTTTTAAATGACAGTTCATGCTCTACGCATATGTCACTTTTAAATGTTCCATAAAATTCGTAGTGTTTTGTATGGCACGCGGGTTCCATGTTGTAGTAGTTTGATGTATTCACCCACGAAGTTATGCCAGTCTGTGCATTAGATAATAATAATTTATTGTGAAGGTCGTCTCAAGAACTATCCAAGGAGGCTGTAGTAAATATAGCAAAATAAAAAAAATAGGTGGGTAAGTAACCTCAATCAAATTGATTGATCTTGTAAAAATAAATCATTAGATACGAGCTTGATACGAGTGAAAACTAAAATAGGTTCCTTTTAACCCCCGACATCCGTCGCAAAAGAAAGTCTGTGGCACATAGCTCATTAGAACGATCGTTGGTTAGTTTATAATTTTTAATTCTAGCTTGTATTGAATTAGGTTTTTTTTATGAATGCATATGATCATAAACAATTCTTTGCGGACGTGCCAATTTGCTAATGTGGAGGAAATAAAATGCAAATAAACCTCCTTCACAAACAAACTCAAGTTGAGACGAGTCACGCACGTGTTAAGTCCCTGAACCTTTTGTTCAATCTTAGTGGATTTCATTGAGTGTAGGTAAATACATTACAGTTACTTAAGGCCAGCGCTCACAGACACCAGAGGGCACGGCATGCCTCTGGTGGCAAAGGATTTTTTTCATGTTAAGGTAGTCAGAAAAGTCTTTACACAAGCAACACCACAGATGCAGCAAGTGCACTGCCGACTGCAGTAGTACAGTAAGGAATTGGGAAGGGAGAGCGAAATAGATTTTGTCATTTTTTACATAGGCTCTGTTCACACGAACCACAACCACACCACATCGCAGCGACAAAAAGTGGTTAACCAGTGGTTACGTGTGAATAGTGTCGCTGCAGCACTTTGCAGTTAAGTTGTGGCAACTACAAAATGTAGATGAGGTTGTGTTGTCGCTAGTAGTTGCGATATGGTTACGTTATGGTTAGTGTTTGCAGGTACCTCCTCAATAAATAAATTTGTATCAAAAGTCTCGCTGTCGGACATTTTTGGCTAGCACAACTGCACGACACGAATGAATGGGAGAGAGGGGCGCAGGCGTACGGGCAGTGTGGTTGCGACGACGCAACGTTGTGTTTGCGAAGTGGCCGTCCGCTAGTGCGCGGTGTCGCAGGTGGTTGCGTTGTGGTTGCATTGTGGTTGCGATTTTGTCGGTACCGACCACACGGTTGAATTTGATGGCAAAATTTGGTCCGTGTGAATGCACCGATTTATTTTCATACAAATTAGCGCCCGTCCACATGTTTTGGTTGTGGTTTTTGTGGTGTGGATGTGGTTCGTGTGCACAGAGCCTTACTCACTCACCGAAACACAATAGCAAACGTGCTGTTATTTCACGTTCTCTCTAAGGATATATCTAAGTAGCAATTGCCCTGCCACTACTTTCCAGTTGGCAGCCAAAGTTGACTATGATTTATTATTACTATGAGTTTTGATTATGTAAAAAGTGTGTTTTAATAGGTATCTTATTAGTAATAAATACATAATAGAAGATGATACATCATCAGAGTATAAATTAAGGTGCTTTTTTGCTGATAACAGTTAACACGTATGCACTTAAGTATGCGGTATTATATATTTGGCTAAACAAATAATTGCATTACTTTTAGGTTTAAACATAAGGTCCTTGGCTGTGTACAAACTCAGGTGTATATAGTGTATACTTCCCAAACATAGACGATGTTTTGTAGTTGCATTAACTTCATGTCATTACTAACATGGCACCCGTTAGCCGTGGAAATGAGCAATTAATAATTTTTTTATATTACATTTCCTTGTATTTGTATTTTGACGTCAGTGTGCCACAGATTACAAATCACTAATCGTGGAAAGAAAAATTATGCATCCTTACAGTAAAATAAGAAGACGCTGGCTGTCTGCATATCCGCTTAATCCGCTAACTTCTCCTAAACCAGGCTACAGATTTATATAGAACTAATTGGTGCCCGCGACTTCGTCCACCTTGAAAATAATAAAAAATATAACAATACAAAATAAATAATGCATGTCCTTGGAAATAATATATTTTTGTATTTAAGACCAACAGGTTGCTATAACACTTTGGCCAGGCTTTAGTTTTTTTTTATTTTATTTTAGATGATTCATATCTCAGAAATGCATTTTTTGCAATTATTGCTACGGCCATTAACTAATGAGTAATCACTGAATTACGCAGAATTGGAATTTGTATGCTGCTCGAGTCAGAAAGTGCCCTCACAATAAAAAAGGCGCACGATAATTGTGCGTGCGAGAAATAAGGCTTTTACAAAATATCCGCGCAGGCAGGCAGGCTGCGCGGGAGTGGAACGAACTATCAATGCCGTCGAGTCCGACGCGCGCATCGGACTACGAGGTCCGATATAGTACTTGTGCTGCGTTCACAACTGTCGCACGTGCATGCTGATAGCGGAGACCGGTATAAAAGGGCTCGCTTACTCTGAGCGGCCCACTTCGATTCTTCTTCTGACAGAATCACCACCAATTTCACAATGTCCCAAGAAATATCGTTCAGACATGAAGTCGATGACACGGACGGCGTTGTTCTCGCCAAAGGTGTCTCCATGGCTGTGCTCTTCTGTGCCTCCATGATATGTGGAATTGTGCCCATGCTTCTGGCGAAGAAGTTCAAATGGGTTAGCGCCGATGAAGCTGGAAATCTCAAGTCAACAAACAGAATTGTGATGACTCTACTCTCTTTCGGCGGTGGTGTACTATTGTCGACAACGTTTATGCATCTGATGCCTGAGGTTCAAGAGAATGTGGAATATTTGCAGAGTGAGTAATTCTTTAATCTTATTTTTACTATTATTAACATGATTATATATTTTTATATGTTTTATGTTTATATGTTTTATAGCTGAACCCGGCCATGCTTTTTTGTTGCTAAGTGTAATATTATAAAAAAAAAATTAAGATAAAAACACTCTTCTGTAATGACTGTTGTACAATGTTGTGTAAAAGTTTGAAGACTACATTGGCTAGTTTTTGAGTTTTGTTGACACAAACATACAGAAGCTGAATTTATATATATATATGCGTCAGTTACAAAACTCATCAATTGTTAAAATTATTGTAGTCGATTGATATGTTCGTTTTACTTGAACCGGATAAATTCGACGTGCATTAATACGGTATAGTGTATCAAGCATCAACGTAATATGGTAATTTTGATTACCTTCACAAAAACTTGTTGTAAATATAACCAGTTAAAAATGAACGAAATATGAGAGACAGTATATGAATAAAGATTGGGCTTAAAGTTAATTTCGTTTAATTTGAACATGGTTTTAACTACAAAGACATTTTGCTTGGTATTTATAAGATCGCGAGTTAAAAAACTAATTAAGAAATAAAAACAATAATTCTTATTTCAATTTCCTTAAGTTTTTAATTTATACAAATTTAAAGAACTAATTTTTATATTATTTTATTTGTAAATTAATTGAATATTGACTGTATTTATTCGATTTTTTTTTCTAAATTATCGAAAATGTTGAAAGAATGCTCTATTTTTTATTTACTTCCCTTTTTTAATATAACCATATTATATAAAACAACAGCTATTTTCGCCTTTTCTTTAATCAAAACTTAATAGCAATTTATTTCCATTACATAATGTTTTATTTTATATAATGATTTTCAATGTCAGGTTAAAAAAAATCTTTTGGTCCATATGATGTAATTTACATTAATTTTTTTCTCGCTCTTAAATGCACTCTCGTCGAAAGACGTCACTCAAGAAAAATCATTAATACGAATTTTACGAATATTTAATTGGAAACATTTGGTAGAAAAAGAAGACGTATTACAACACGACTTTTCCTTGTAAAGGATATACTTGTCTTAATTAATTTTTGAAAAAAAATTACATAGCCTGTCTATAATTAAGAGGCTTTTACTACGGAAATCACACAAAACAGTAGTCCCTAACAAGGACCGCCTTTATACCTACTCTACCGAGAATCGAACCAGGATCCTTGAGACAAAAACTTAAATGAAAATATATGGAATCTTTAATGCATGTGAGCTGTCAAAATAATACTAAACCTATAATACAGTATAGATTTAACTTCAATAATAATTTTATTTATCCATACCAATGTGAAAGTAATTTTGTATGTCAGTCTGTTACCTTTTCACGCCTTAATTACACAACCGCACCGAATTTTGCATACATTTTGTCAGGGATACATGTAAGGACAAACCTTTCATTCGGAAAAAGTACTGTTCCCGAGGGATCAATTTGAAATATAAAAAAACTATGGCAGCACACCACTGTCGTCAGAGTGATAAATATTTTAGGCGTTATTTTACTCATTTTCTCAGGTTTTACATATTTTATTTTTCAACGCGGACAAAGTCGCGAACACCAGCTAGTTTAAAAATAATTTAGTAATTAAATACTTACATTAATTAATCCTAGATAATTTTTTTATTATTTTAAATCATATTAATTCTGTTAAGAAACAAACCGTTATGCGTAATGCGAAATTATCGCACTAGAACATGAAGCAAGAGTATCGTCATATAATGTTTGAATTCGCGATTATATCAGTAGATTTTGTGATATGAATACGGTATATATAAAAAAATATACACTGAACACAATTAGCCTTTTGTCCACGTAACTTTACTTTTGTATTGTTTACTAATGGTTTTTTAGACAAGATTATTTACAAGATATTGTTATATAAGATCTTTTATTACTTTAACAATGAATAATAAATCAATTTATTCATAGTTTGCAATAGTCATCATGTTTTATGGCTGTGTTCTGGACACGGCTGTGTTTTACGTGAACACGTGAACGTTACTATACAATATTTTCTTTGAGCGTATTATATGTATATATCCAACGAATTAGTATATCTCTATAATATATCAATCAATACTAATAATAAATCTTTGTTCCTCCATAACTATGATTTTCATGAAACTTGGTACATATATATATAAACATTTAGACGTAAAGGACACAGGATAGGCTACTTTTCTCTTTTTCAACGCGGACGAAGTCGCGGGCGCCGTCTAGTATATATATATATATATATATATATATATATATATATATATATATATATATATATAAATTTCGTGTCATTTTTATTTTGAACCCGGGCGAAGCCGGGAGCGTGTAGCTAGTAAAATATATATTAAAAAAATTCTTTGATCCTTTATCAATCGTGTGGTGTTAAATTTTGAATGTAGATCAATTTTGATTTTGATATGAAGCTACATCATCAAAATGTATCCCCGATTATGTTATGATCACTTTTCTGAATTGCCTCACACTATGGAAGCAAATTTTAAGTATTTTAAGCAAATTTATTAAACTGTTTTACAATACAAACATTATTGTTAATGCATTAGTTATTATCAATTCATTTCTTAGTACCGATTACGAGAAGGCGATATAATGTTCAAGGTTTACTGTGTATTTTGTTTCCGTCTCAGTTGGTTGTGATTAGAATGTAGGCACAACAGGTACACGACCGAGAGTACATTATCTAATACTTTATTTATTCGATTGCGCAAGAGTTGGTCACACACTCAATGCAATGTGTGCCAGACATCGACTGACCGGCTTTCTGGGCAAACTCGATCCCCTAAACATCTTTGATTTCCTTATAAAATTCACAGCACATCTATCTATACTAATATCATACTAACCAGGGATGTTACGGAGCTTCGACTCCGATTCCGTTAAGTCGGAACTTCCGATTATTATTACACTTTCGGTTCCGACTCGGCTTCGACACTTTTAAATCGGAGGTTTTAATCGTAGGTCGAAGCATAACATAAGCATAACATTTCTTGTTTATTTGGAAACATGCCAATTTTTTTTCATTGTTTGTGTTTTATTTTATAATCAAAAAATTAAAATGAAAATAATTTTACTGATTTTTTTTGTCCTTAAATAAAAAAATCTCTCTCCTGCCACCACTTCTGACCCTGCCTCCCCCTCCGGTTCCGACTCCGATAAATCAAATTTAAAAACTCCGACTCCGCCTTCGGTTCCGATAAAATTACCTCCGTTACATTCCTGATACTAATATATACCTATTCCTAGCTGATGCCCGCGACTTCGTCCGCGTTCTCTATAGCCTATAGCCTTCCTCGATAAATGGAATATTCAACACAAAAAGAATTTTTCAATTGGAACCAGTAGTTCCTAAGATTAGCGCGTACAACCAAACAAACAAAAAAACTCTTCAGCTTTGTATATTGGTATTGATAAAGAGGTAAAATTTGATTTTTTTTTTTAAATATTCAATGTAACAATATCTCTTCCAGTATTCAGTTTATTATAAAAGTACTTAAAACATTTAATGCTACTTAAAAATACGCTTCTAACGATGTATAATATGCATATAATAATATTTGATATATACCTAATAATAAAAAAATAGACAAAAAATAATTTAATTTTTTTCGATTAGCTCTCCTGTAAAAAGTGTAATTTTGATTTGTGGCCCTTTAGTTTTTAAGCAGCGATATTATGACGTCTTTTCACTTAGTATCGTCATATCAAATCATTAGGTAATTAAAAAAAAAGTGTCATTGCATAAAAATCGCAATTTCATTAATGGTGTTTTACGCCTTTAAATCTGTTCGCCCTTATAAGGTTTTACGGTTAGCGCTTTCTAGTTATGTAAGTACATTTGATTGAATGTGCAGTTCCGGGAGAGTTAATCCTCATAAATAGGCGAGTTGTATGCAGCACTAAGCCAAGTAATAGTCGTAACAAGCAATGCACGTATTCAGGACATTACGTTGAAGGGAACATGTCATTGAACTTACAACCAGCAGTACATAGGAAAATACTTGGCGACGATATGCTACTTAAAACTATATCTACTATGAATAAATGCCTACCACATATGAATGTGAAATTTAATTTTACTTAGTTATTCATAGCTGATATACAAAAAAACTATTGTGTGCTGGACTTACACGTGTATTAGGAGAATCATAATAATTATAGAATAATAAAATTTTAGTTATGAAAACTATTGATAGATGGCTACGCAGGCAAGATATCTATGATCCATTCTTTTTCTATTGATCAAAAACGTAAACAAATATAGCGTCGCTGTGGTCACTGGACTGTTTTAAAGATGGGATTTGTACATTAGGCATTATCAAAGAGAGTTGACTCAGTGATTAACTCATTTAGAATTTGTTCGTATTGTTTGTTTGTTTGTTTGCTTGCATTGAAAAGGCTCTGAAACTACTAGACCGATTTGAAAAATTCTTTCACTGTTAGGAAGCTATATAATCAGCGAGTAACAAAGGCTACATTTTATAAAGGCATTTTATACATTTCATATAAGTTATATATGTCGGGTCAAATTACACCGAAATGCGACACAATATAGCAATACAATATTGTAGACCTTATTTACTACACAAAAAGGTATACACAGGCTCAGAATATATAATAATATTAGCGTAACACAGCAGGCTAGTAGAGTACGCGAATCTGCTTCACTTTTGAGTTTTAATTTGACTTTTAAAAATCAATACATATAGGCAATCACATTAAGTTACATGTCGCATAGACACAAAAAAGCTATAAAAACAAACGACGCATACTTTTGCATTCAATTTTACAGTAAACGAAAAGCTACTTCAAATCCACAAACTTCTATTATAAATGTGAAAGTAAATCTGTCTGTTTGTTCGTTAGTTTTTCACTCCCTAACTAAGTACTAAGCTGAACTGATCATCTTGAAATTTTACATACACATAGTCAAAGATAAAAAAAGTGTTATTTCCCCGATGGATCATCTAAAAATATAAATCCTACGCCTGGCAAAGCTATAACAGTAATAATACTTCCTACATTACGTTGTATTGTTTATACATTTTGTCAGGCGTTATATATTTTTTTAACGCGGACGAAGTCACGAAGACAGGCACCAGATTTGATAAATAAATAAACTAATATCTTAACACATTCTACACAGTACCATCTAGTTCCACAGTAAGCAACTAATTCTTCTTGTATTATGGATACCTACCAGACAGTTGATAATTATACTACATAGATTAGTATATATTTTTTTGTAAATACATACATATTATAAATACAAAACATCCATGACTCAGGCACAAAGGTAAAATAAACACATAAACATTTGCCCCTAGCGGGATTCGAACCCGCGACAGTTTGGTTAATAGCTAGGGTTACTAGCCACTGGACGAAACGTGTCGTCAAAAATAAAAAAATATAACGCCTGACAAATGTCAATTTAGAAAAGTAATTTTTTAAATGATTTCAAAAATATTTCAATGTTTTTCTCAAAATGAATGGCGATACGATCGCTCAAGTTCCAATTAAAAATATGCGCCTATTGCATACGCAATACATTTATGATAATGCGATGCGATGTCACTTTCCTGCAGACGGGTCATTGTGGTAGGCGCTGTACCGGGATTCGTACTAGACAATCAACTTACGTATTACTAATTCATACGCAGGGAAATACGTTTTCTCTGATTCAACGTCTTGAGTAATTTGAGCTTACTTTTTGTTGCATAACATTATTAAAAGCTCACATGGCAATGGGAACATTCTTACTACCAATTCCATAATTTCTCATTAGTTATTAGTCTCAGATATGTCATGTTTTTTTTTATGTAGCAATATCTGAGATACTCGTATATTAACAAGGTTTGGATACAATCAAAAAACCAAAATGAATGTCATATCTAGGACAATTAAAATTTACAAAATGTGCAGAATTTGTGACATTTTTACGGTTTGATTACTTACTGATGAAAAGTCTATGAAAACTTCCTAGCCATAATGTATGTACATACATTTAAAATTGGTTTATCAATAGCTTCTATAAAGGTTTTTCTAAAATAGAGGCTTACTGCTCTTAGTATAAGCTGTATTTGGATACAATTCGGTATTCAGCTTCTCGGACTCTTTATTAATATTGCCGGCCGAAAACTATTGCGCCGAAAGAATATCAAATTAAGAAAACAATTTGCACATACCTATATATACGTTTGTCACCATTCCCGTAGGTATATTTGATATGCGATCACAAATCGTGACACCTTTGTTGATTGTCCGCTGAATACGTCATCAATGACGCTGGCGCAATATTATCTTGCTACATTTTAGAGAGGTAAACCTAACTTTTAGGTCTAAAGTTTAAAAACTCATAGAACTTTTAGGTACAAGCTGTACCTAAAAACTCATAGAACTTTTAGGTACAAGCTGTACCTAAATGATATTTAAGTAAGATGCCCTGTACCTATATTATATAAACTTATCACGCCTATAAACTTATTATTACAGACAGGCAGCCACACATACAATATGTAAAGAATCGCTTAAGAAAGTACAAAATACTAAAAAATCTAAAACGTTGCCGTGCCGTCCTCCAATGTACGCTGGCCCTTAAGGTGCAATTCACGGAACGCGGCAGATGGCAGACCGATTCCGACATACGACTGCAATTGCCGCCAATTGCCACGTCCTGTCGCGTGGCAATTGCAGGCGTATGTCGGAATCGGTCTCATACAAGTGAATACTGCAAAATAATGCCGTCTGTTGTCGCGGCACATTCCGTCGCCGTCTGCCGCTGCCGTCTGCCGTCTGCCGTCTGCCGCAAGTCTAAGTGCACGTTGCAATAAAGTTTAGAATAAACTAGCTGGTGCCTGCGACTTCGTCCGCGTTGAAAAAGAAAAAGTAGCCTGTCCTGTGTCCCGTATGTCTAAATGTTTATCTACCAAGTTTCATGAAAATCAGTTAATTCGTTTAAGAGTTATAGAGGAACATACATACATACACTTACAGATTTATTATTAGTATTGATTGATGATGATAAAAAGTCGGTGCAGTAGGTAACGCAAGCTAACCCGGTTAAGGCATGCGAAGCGATTGATTACTCATTACTTCAATAAGTAATGCACTCTACGTGCAAAAAACCGTGGGAATTACCACTTTGTTAACCTGCCTTTTATTGCTAGACACAATAGGCTTGCCTTATCGTAACAATAATTTTTCTGAATATAAATATAAATATCTTCACACATTCCACACAGCACCATCTAGTTCCAAATTAAGCAACTATGGGCGTGTATTATGAATACCAGACAGACACAGATTACTTTTTTTTTGTAAAAGCATACATACATATTATAGATACAAACATCCATGACTCAGATACAAAGGTAAATGTTAATACATAAACATTTGCCCCCTTTTTTTTTTTTTTTTTTTTTTTTTTTTTTTTTAACGTTGGGAAATCCTCTCGGATACCCGGCAGTGTAGGGGACACAGCGGGGTTATGCCGGATTCCTACCGGCTAAAACCCAACGACTTTCTATCTGTCGCGGCCGCTGATGGGCGGGGTCGTGGGGACGTTGTTACACGACTTCGGTGCCCCGCCACGGCTATCCAACGCGGGGAGGCCTGTGCTCCCTGTCAGAACCACGGCGTACCCGAAAGTGGAGGCCTACTCGGGGGACCTTACGACGGGCGACAGTCTCCCCCAAGACCACCGCCCCGGTCCCGGTTAGGGTGGAAGGCGGCGGATGTAGGCCACCCGCCTGCGCCCGAGCCTTCTCCGGCGGATTGGCTGGGAGAGGGGATCCTCTTCCCGCTGCCTTTCCGCCGCTTCCTTGCGCGACATAACGTGCTCACAGAACGTGAGCATCGCCTGCCACGCAAGGTCACTGCCAACCATCGAATTCACAACGGCCGGCAGCGAGAGATCGGAGCCCACGATAACGGGATTCGAACCCGCGACTAATCACTACTAGACTAGTGCACTAGACCAAACGTGTAGTCAAATACTATAATATTTTATTGTAGTAGGTGTGATAATTATAATAAATATGTATGTATATCGTAATATAAAAAGTAACTAATAAAAAAAGGCCAATAAAACACAATACATGTGATTTTAACATTATAAAATTAAAAAAGAAATGTAAACTTATATTTATTTACCTGTTTAATGATTTATACTTCAAGAAATTCAAGAAGGCTTTTTAAATCTTTAATGGAGGCTTTACTTAAGCTGTCGCCTCTTTAGAGGAGGTCCTACAATCTACTTTAATCTTATAATGTCAAAGCCTTACATTTATAAATTGAATTCATTCTCAACAGTGTAGGTAATAACACTTTTTCAATAGTTTTTTTTATGTACGAGTATTAATAAGTTTTCCTTTCACAAGACAAACGAGTCTTGTAGGCGTTGATATTTATCCCTTGGTAATAAATTTCAATAAAGTATCTTTCCTTCCTCATTGCTTAAATGTTAAGATATTTATAGATAAATACTCTTGTTGCAAATCAAGAGGAAACTGCGATGCGATAACCAAGGTCGAATTTTTTGCGATTATAAAGGCTGTGAAACTCTTTTTCCACTTTATAGCGAATTATTAGAAGATGCACTGAAATATTATTTTATTATACTCTAAGCGCCTCTTTCACCAACGTCAAGTAGGCTAAACCGTCACTTAAAGTCACCTGTCACCGGGAATAATTTAGCTGATATACCTTTGTTTGTACGGTAAACGTCCCAAACAATAAATAGAAAATAATTTAAAAAAATCGCCTATCGATTGATGCAGTAAACCGAGTGCATAATTCAATAAAACAGAAAATGATTTCTAAAAGTAACTAATCAACACTTTACTTGGAGTTGGTGAAAGAGGCGCTAAGTCTAGTCTATGAATCCGGCCACGCTTTGTATGAGGCTCAGTCAGCAACTTTCCACGATTGCCATAACACCTGTTAACGTATGAAAATAATTATTTATTTATTTTTAAGAAAATCTATTTCCGATGGAATTTTGGGGCAAAAATGTGTGTGTGTCAGCTCCTATATACGCACGACTGGAGTTTACTCCTTACGAACGAATTATAAAATACAATTATAAATTATAAAAACATTTTTATAACGAATTAATATCAGCGCCATTTCTGTTCGAATGATTAGCGGCGCCATCTAGTTTTCGCAAGAATGTATTTTACGTAACATATTCTAGTTTCAGAGAAATTGGTAGATGACACAATATCTCTGAAACTTCAGATATTCTAAAATTAAAACTAACACGTAACGCATATAATTCCCGGCACGTAAGTTGGCAAGAATGGCGAGATTCGCAGAAGTCGTTTTTTGGATCTGATCGGGTATCAAGCGGGGCAAAGAGGCAAGATAACATAGATCCGACCGCGCGATTGGTTCGCCCTTGCACATGTCCCGCTCACTCCTTCGTACACTTGCGTAAGTTTTATCTCACGTGCGCAAACTTTCTCCCACTACGTTAAAATCTTGCCAAGTTATGTGCCGGTCACTATACCGTGTGACGATTTTAATTTTACTCCAATAATTTTTTATATCCCGGGCTTATATGTATATGAAAATCGTGTCGTACAATACGGTGGCATTCATACCCGTCATATGACGTCATTGTTACCAACTAACGCTAACGCGATTTCTGCTTGTTCTGTATTCTGAGAATTGGAACTGGACTCGAATAGCGGAAAGCGATGATTATAATATAATTAATCTAAATGCACAGTCGGATCGGATGTGTTAAAGTAAAGCTGGTGGAACAGATTTGGTAATGAAAACTAACTAATGTTTTAGTTTTCGGTTACAATAGGGGAGAGCACTGGTGTGTGGCCAGTAAATAAATATGACTCAATACGAAATGAAATCGTGCGAGATGACAACTAAACCATTTTTATGATCTGCTGTTGTGTTTCGTGTGTGTGAATTGTGAATTCAAACCTCCCCACGTTATAAATCCTTCACACCTGTAGTACCTTGTGTTAAAAGGTGACCGTAGCCACCTGCCAATTGTGTCAGCGTGCCTGCTACTTTTATTATAAAAAAAAATGTGGTGTGGAAAAAAAATTCTTTGAGCGTATTACATATCAAACTAATTCGAAATGTATACGTATATATGTACCTACCAAAAAAAATCTTTGATTCTTTAGCTATAGAGTGGTGTAATTAAATTAACGATGTATAGCTACAGCATCAAACTCTATAATCCCTCGATTTTGTTATCATCACAGATTTCTGAAATGCCACCCAATATTTCCATATTTACTCGTGAAGGCGTATTTACGTCAAAAATAACAGTTCACAGGAACTAACTAGATGTTTTTTTTCATAAACAAGTCGTTTAAGAACATACTCATGTACATAACATGTTTTGATCAATGATATTATAATGTTCATACTCCAAATTACATGTCGTGGAAGCATGCGTGATGGAAATGTTTTTTTTTTTGTGTTAATTATTTCTGTTGAGAAATATTGAATTATCAGTCTTATAGTTATTTGCAAAGAATTGATAGTAGCGTATCAAATGTAAGTAAGGGCAGAGGATTGTTACTTACGAAAATTACAGACAGGCTACTGGCAATTCTGCCTAACAAGTTTTTGGCAAAAAAGGGGCGACTGACCCGAGTATTACTGACTCGATTTAATGACACTTTTTACTGTTTTTAGTTTCAAGTTTTTGTTTTTATTGAAGAGTAATTGTTCTTATTTTAATATAACTGTATATTTTTAAATGCTAAAGTCGACAGTCAGGCTGACGATCCACTAAGATGGACGGATGCTTTTTTCCAATTTTCTCTACATAACAACCTTCCTCTGACTTCAATGAATATTTAGAAAGAAAAAAAAAATCTCTAGTTTTGCGTTGCCGCGACTTCGCCTCGAGAACCATTCTATCCATTGGTGAAAACACCATGAAAATAGGTGCAGTAGTTTTTGTGTTTATCACGAACAGACAGACAAACAAAGTCCTCGTTTTATAATATGTAAGGATATAGGCCGATTAGAAGAAGCTTCGCGTCAAGAATATAATATACCTCAAAGCCATTGTTGTCACTGTGATGGTTGCACAAAAAGAAAACAAAAACGACCGTCGAAACGAACATAGGTAATTTTTATTTCCATAATAATTATTGTTTTTCTTTCACGTCAATCATTGAACATTTCAGCGTGAAACGTTCGTGTTAAATGTTTACTGTTTTAATGTAAATAATATGCAAATTTGTATAAACAATTGTTTTTAAGGTTACCTTTTATATTTATATATAAGTTCATTTTAAACCGATACATTTCGGATTAGTTCTGTTTAATGAGTTTCGTTACGCCAATTTTGTTTGTTTTAAGAATTAAATATTTTCAAATCAAATAAAGAAAGCTGGTGCTTCCCGTGTGGTCCCATTTCAATTTGGTAAAGTTCTGACAATGGCATCCATGAGAAAATGGTTTGAAGTTGGTTTTTTTTTGTTAAAAAGAGTTAAATATGCTATACTTTTTCCCGTCACTTCGCCCGCGCGCCTTTTTCTTTAAGATGACACGTTTGTCAATGATTGAACTTAAAATACAGCCAACCTTATTATAATTTATTTCGCGTAATACAAAAGGTTTATTAACTTTATATTCTAAACATTATTGGTACATTTAACGGGACATGCACTTTCTGTTTTCACATTAATGTAGCACACAATACTAGTGTTGTGACGTTTGGAAGGTTTGTGTCGGGTTGGGTTGGAATGATTGGATTTGTGACAGTTTTGAAGGCAAAACTTTCGAGGGCATTTTTGAGATGGGTAAAAACCATGGAACTCGCGACACTGTTACTGTAACCGTAACCGTAACCGATACCTCTGTATATAAGTATGTACACATGTTGTGTACGTACGTACACAATAGCCATGTGTGCCACTGTTTTTTTTAACCGAGTGCCACTGTTTTTTTTTTATTTTAAACTAATATCCTTTAATCAGTTTAGTCATTAAAAAAAAAATACCACTAGAAATTATTATTTAGTAATTTTATTACTTCATTTTTTTTGTAGTAAAACATAATGCGCGCGATGAAAGTAAAGTTTTAAGGACGAATTTTGTGTGGCGTTTTTTATCGTAACGATCACGGGATCACGTGACGCTTTTTGCAATGTTTCTTCTAACTTTTCCTGTAATTGCTTCCAAAGAAATACCTAACTGCAATGAATAATTTTTCTCTTACATCCGCCTGCAGTAAAAACATGTTGACCTTCACAACTGGTGAACTAACACGAATGAATGTCTTACATGTTAAATATTTTAATTTATTTTACCTGTAAAAAATAAACTGTCTGCTCCCTGATGAAGATTACTAAGGTTCTAAATTAGCGCGGGCTTTACGTGTAATTTTCTTACCTGTGGTAGGTATTTCTTTTTAATTGAAGTTTTTTTTTTAAAAAAAAACAAAAGATCGCGAAGTTGTAATTGTCGCATTTAAATAATTACCAGCACAATAATTAAACGTCTAACATTTTCTCACAAAGACAAAGTAGACAAGAATAAGAAAGCAAGCATTGTTTGTTAGTTTCTTGCTAAAAGAGTCATTGATGCGTAACGGACAAATTTATCAATATTTAAGTATAAAAAGTTTTTTAGACAGTCATACAGGTTGACTGTCCACATGATGGTATGTGGCTACCGTCGCTTGCAACGCAATGTGGCGTCACAGGTACCCTACACAAGTGCGCTGCCTACCATAGGTATAAGAATAAAGTATATTGTTGATACTACTTGACTTTATAGATGCGAGAAATTCTATAGTATAGTTTAGTTTAATTTAAGAGTGCGTACAAAGCAAACAAAATTTGTAATTTCACCCGCGTGCCCCCTTGGACATGACAGTGACACAAAATACGTAGAACTACGCACAACATGCGACGGAAGATAGCGCATCTCGCTCAATAAAAATGTTATAAGTGCCAAAAGTATTAAATATTAATTATTCGTAAACTACAATGTCAAATGAAAAATTGTTACATACAGCCTTAGATAATATGTAAAGTGAAATTACTGATACACTTTTAGCTTTGTAATGTGTGTCATTTTGAAAATAAAACTAAAATCGATGGAAATGAGAGCTCACTTGGTGATTTTTTTCTATCGTGAAAATTTCATTATATTATGTTTTCTGTTACAGTCGTCACTTTCATTTATAATGTATTTATCTATTTAAAAAAATTAATTAAATTAGACTTTGTTTACTTAGATAAAATTCAAATCTAAGATTGGCTATTTCTCTTTATACCCGCTCTTAAGAGTAGACAATCAGCAGTCGTGGATAGAGCGTCTTCGTTTCGTACCGTCTAGACTCTGGAGTCTAGAGAATAGACTTAGTCCATAAAAACCTAACGGAAATAGAGAAACATTATTTTTTAAAGTGAAAACTAAAGCCAAGGCTGTCTACGACTGCGTCGCCACTATGGTGACGACACAATTTAATAATAGTAGGCACCTTGCTCTATGAATCTGAATGTTACAAAAAAAT
Organism: Synanthedon formicaeformis; assembly: GCA_945859745.1. Classification (NCBI taxonomy): domain Eukaryota; kingdom Metazoa; phylum Arthropoda; class Insecta; order Lepidoptera; family Sesiidae; genus Synanthedon; species Synanthedon formicaeformis. Next base: position 6,796,255 of record OX243970.1, read on the forward strand.
AACTTTTTCGTGTTGCCCCGTCACGCTCTCCTTTAATAATGGAACTTCAATAAGAAGTCACGAATTAATTAAGTATAAACACGTTCAGAAATACATTATTTTAAGAGCCTCTTTCACAAACTACATGTAAAGTGTTGATTAGTTACTTTTAGAAATCAATTTATGTTATATTGAATTATGCACTCGGTTTACTGCATCATTCGATGGGGGATTTTTTTTTATTATTATCTATTTAATGTTTGGGACGTTTACAGTACAAACAAAGGTACATCAGTTCCATTATCCCCGGTTACCGGTGACTTTAAATGACAATTTGGCCTACTTGACGTTTGAGAAAGAGGCGCTTTGTCCCTATAAAAGTATGAAGTAATCTAGATTTCGTTTCGTATACTGGTCGATATTCCTTTTTTATGTTAGTCGACATACAGGTAATAATGATTAGATTAGGGATAAGAAGAGGATGGGGTAATGGGCTCTGGCATCCCTTACTCACACACCGAAACGCAACAGCACATCTGCTGTTATTTAGCGGTGGTATTCTGTAAGGCGAAATAAAAAAAGTTTTCTTGTTATCTAGACATTATGAATAACTTATTTTAGAAAATTCATTCTTATACATACTCGTATGGAACGTGAGAAGTATTCGCACCACCAATATACATACATAATTATTTTACAATTATGTAATGCATACCTCCTTAAGATATTCCTTTATATTTTTCCGCATTGATGAATGTATATTTTACTCAGAAAAAGGTTAAAGACCGATATAGGTACTGATAAAGAATGTTAGTAGAACGGTTATCTCATGAATAATACATTTCAAGAGGTTTTATTTTCCGTATTAGATACTTTTTTCAATGTTAAGGTTGACAGACAGGCTGACAGTTTACTTGATGGTAGGTGCCATAGGTCAACGCCAACGCCATAGGTGCTGCAAGTGCGCTCCCGAAGGTATAAGGAAAGGATCCCTTACTCCCTTGTACTTCATCCCTTACTCACTCACCGAAATAAAACAGCACATATGCTGTTATTTCACAGTGGTCTTCTGTAGAGGGGTGGTTGCTTAAATTACTACAATATAATTACAGTTTTTTTTTTACTTGTAATATTTTGAAACTATTCCAAGAATCAGTTGGTCTCGATATTATCCCCATCACTTTTTTTTCCGGATGTAAAATTTTATAAAATAAATTTTCATCGGTTGAGTAGTTAAGGCGTGAAAGGGTAGCAAACAAAGAACTAATTTTAGTTTAGAGGTTGATCAAAAATTCAAACAAAGTAGTTGAGAAGTATGCGGAAATGTGATTGTCAAATATGTCTAAACGCTTGTATGCTAAAATCGATCTATCCAAAAATAGATTTAAGAATTGATTATTCAAAAATGGCACAGTGACCCAATAAATTTTAATTATGTTATACTGTTGCAAATATAAACAATGCATACAATAGGCAACTGAATATTCATTATAATCAATAATATGGCGACAGTCTGAGTGTCAGAAAAAAAAGGAATTTGAAACCGCTCACATAGATAACGCTAACCCCCTTTAAAATCGTGATTTTGTTAAAAAAATATTTAAAAAAATATATAAAACCACAATTAAAAAATAATAGAGCACCACCGGCATTGCTCGGATGCAATTTTTCAAAAATTAACTACAACTAAACAAAAAGGACAATTCTTGCTTTCTCAAATACTAATATTATAAATGTGAATATGAGTTTGTTTGTTTGTTTGTTCACGCTTTCACGCAAAAACTACTGAACCCATCACAATGAAATTTTGCATACACGTTGTCTAAGACACCAGAAAGGACATAGGGTACCTTTCATCGTTCAACGCGGACGAAGCTGGGGGGGGGGTACCAGCTAGTATACATATATAATTTAGCTATTCAATAAAAAAAATTCAAAAAGAGGTAATGAAATTTCGTATATTTACTTACTACAAATCAAAAACCTATTTAACAATGAAATTTTCATTAAAATCTTTTCTCCATTTAATTAGGCCAAAGAAGAATAAGCATTCTTCTTATCCCTTAGTCCTTGCAACTCCTATGCCAATGTTTGTGTTTAGGCGACGGTAGCCACATACAGTCAAGTTGTCTGTCAGCCTGCCTGCCTAATTTTACATAAAAATATTTAACAAAAGATATGTTCAGTTTAAATGTTCACTCAGTTCAAAACTTATTCTTACATCAAAGTTAAAAACCGGTTCAACGATGGCTTACCCTTGAAATCATAATAGAGACCTTTGTATTTATAGTGTTTGCTTTTGAATGCTGCCTTGCCTTGCCTTGCCCACATAAAAAGCTAAAAGTATACTATATCCATACTCTTTAAGCTGAATCTATACTAAATTTCATAAAAAACGATGCTGCGGTTCAGATAAACGAGAGTTATTTGCATACGTATTTTTTAATGTATAAGTAAAATACTACTGCTAAAAAGTACTAAGTAAGTAAGCTGCAGTAGTAAGTACTGCTAGAAAAATTGTGTTTTTGATTTAATAAATAAAGCTCAACGCAAAAATGGAGTGTTATAAGTTTGACGTTTGTGTCTATGTATCTCTGTGTCTATATGTGGCAGCGTAGCTCCCAAACGGATGATCCAATTTTTATATAAAAAAAAATTGTTTGAAAGCTGATGTGATTGGGATCGTTCTTAGCTAATAAACTATTATATAAAGCTGAAGAGTTTGTTTGGTTGAACGCGTTAATCTCAGGAACTACTGGTACGAATTGAAAAATTATTTTTGTGTTGGATAGTCCATTTATCGAGAAAGGCTTTAGGCTATATAATATTTTGAAATCGCGGACAACAGCTAGTTAATTATATTGCTAAAGAATAGCAATAGTTTTTCGATTTAATAAATTCCTATTGGTGTGTTCACAATGCAATCCTGTATGTAGTGTTGCAAACGCATAAACCTAAATAGATAATATGATTGCAGTGATCGATAGTACCTACTGGATAAATAAATCGAGTTAACAAATATAGATAACATCGATTAGTATATTTTCACATTGATTACAACGGCTTACTTGTAATTTAAAAATAGAACATAATTTCACATGGATATATTCTACTAATAGCTGCTGCCCGCGACTTCGCCCGCTTTGAAAAATTAAAAAAAATTAAAAAAAGCAAGCAATATAACGCCTCACATCTTTATTACACTTTTGTCAGGCATTAGTTTTCTTAATTTTATAGCAAAGATCTTATTTTATAGATGATCCCTCGGGAACATTACTTCTTTTTCTAGATGAAAGGTACTATGTCCTTTCAGGTGCCCCTGACAATGTGTATATAAAATTTCATGTGGATCGGTTGAGTAGTAAAGCGTGAAAAGGTAACAGACATGGATTCATCAAAATCAAATACTCGTAACCAGTTTATATGACCTTGGCAATTATGTATACCTTGGTTATTACAGTGATGTTGGATAAAGTATAATAATTGCCATTATATAAAGTACAAGACGTCAAAATAAAGGTTACGTTGTGATACAACATACGAGTTAACAGCAGTGGTTATGCACTGTCCTTTATGTAAAGTATAACGTTAAAAAATGAAGGTAAGGTAGGATACAAAATACGATATGTATATTCCTCCGTAACTCTTAAACGAATTAACCGATTTTCATGAAACTTGGTAGATAAACATTTAGACGTACGGGCCACAAGATAGGCTACTTTTTCTTTTTCAAAGCGGACGAAGTCGCGGGCGCCAGCTAGTTTGATTATAAGCCCCGCCGCATAGTACGTTTTCCAAATTCGATTTGCGAAGAAAAGTATTTTCTGAATATTTTATATACAGAGTTTACTTATCTATACTAGTATTGTAAGATGAAAGATTTGATTGTTTGTTTGTTTGTTTGCATTGAATAGATTCCTAAGCTACTGGACTGATTTGAAAAATTCTTACACTGTTGAGAAGTTATATTATCAGCGACTAACATAGGCGACTAACATATAATTAACATTTTAAAAAATTACGCGGACGTAGTCGCGTGCAACAGCTAGTATATTTTAACATGATTTTTAACATATAATTTGTAGGAAAAATATGAAAGAAAATCACAAAAAAAACTTCACAGCATCTTCCGCTGGGCTAATCTGAAGATTGCTTGAAAATTCCGTCTTCTAACGGTTGTTATTTTGGAGTCGCTAATCTCAGAAACGGCTTGACCTATTTGAATGCGGTTTTCACTGATACCTGGACTGTATCCTGGATTAACATATAGGATACTTTTTATCCTGTATAAATATTAGGTTCCTGTGGGATTTTTAAAAAACGAACTACAGCGCGCACGAAATTTCAGGCACCAGCTATGAAGTTGTAACTTGAATCAATATTGAGTGCATTCATTTCCGAACTTCCGATTAAGTAATAAATGTTCTAGTTCCACGATGACGCATACCTCTCACTTCCCAAACACGTTTCGACGGTTCTTTCTCTGTACTCTTTTTACCTACCAATTTTTATGTCATTTCTGTGATATAATATAGTTTAATAACTATAAATATTTATTACGTAATGAGTGTGTAAGCACTGTTGCGGTTAAGTTCTGTTACGTCGAACGGCTTTCTCATTAGGATGTGTTTATAGGATGAACAGTAAACCGTAGATATGCAAAAAATCTTGTTCAATAAGAATTTCGAATAGTCCTTAAAAGTAATATAAAATAATAGCTTTTGTCGCGGACAGGGGACAGGGGACAGGGGATTCAAGGGACAGTACTTTTTTCTGGATGAAAGGTACACTATGTCCTTTTCTGTTAATGTTTATGAAAAATTTTCACATCTGAATAAAATCGTAAACGAGCCTGTCAATTAAATATTTAGTTACCGAGTCAAAAAAATATAGTTTTTAGAACTTTTGTCTGTTTGTCTGTTGTTTGTTGATTTAGATGAAATTTGGCACACAGATAGTTTATTACCTAGATTATAGTATACTTATATCCTGAAAAAAAAAAATGATAAGCTCCTGTGAGTTTTTAAAAAAAAAAAAACGAACATCACCCGTACGAAGTCGCGGGCAATTTATTATAGTAGCGACTATATAATCGGTATTTTTTTATGGATTTTATAACTAACAAGTGTTTGTATATTTCAAATTATACTCATTTTCTTTGTTTTGATCATGGCCTAATTTCATTCGAATAATAAGTCGCACGAGACCTCATTGTTCAGCACTTTACATCCGCTGATTTACAACAATGCTATGTAATTACTAAATGTCACCCATCAAATCAGATGTAGTTTATTTCCATGATATGGTATGAGGAAAAACAATATATTTTAGGAATTTCAAAAGTATCCAAGGTCATCCTGCGGTTATATTGTCAATAAAATAATTATAAGTAATAACTCTGTGCTAATAGCTTTTAGAAAACAGGATATCCAGAAATAAATGGCTTCCAAAGTACCTAAGCACTTATACACTTATACTTATGGCTTATTTTGATATACTTATTGGTCATCAGATAGACTGACAGTCAACTTGATGGTAGATAGTTGGCTACCGTCGCCAATAACACAAATGCTGTTAGTGGTCTGTTGTCCTTTGTAGGATTAACAAGGGGTAGGAAATTTGAATTGACTTTTTCGCTTTGATCGACGATAACTCAGTGACAAATCATCGTACAGAGCCATTGAAATACTACAATGGAATTTGCGTCACAAATGCCAAAGCGGCACATAAAAAGAACGCCTTTGACAGAATCATGGTGGACTTCACGCGCCTTCACGCGTCAATGGTAAAAGGTAGTAACGATCAACTTCTACTATTTCATTTTAAACTCTAATGGGTTGACGTAAAGTCACATTTTCTTTAAATTACGTACTTATTATGTTTGTTTTGTTTTAAATGAAAGTTCATGCTCTACGCATATGTCATTTTTAAATGTTCCATAAAATTCGTAGTGTTTTGTATGGCACGCGGGTTCCATGTTGTAGTAGTTTGATGTACAGAGCTTATAAGGAGGTCAAGTTGTAGGGAATTAAATTCTCTTACGGCTCTTACACCGATTTCAAGAGGAGCAAAAATTTTTTCGTTGGTTTTCTGACCGGAACATAACAGCACATATTCTGTTATTTCACTGTGGTCCTCTGTAAGAGGGTGTAGTGTACCCAGCATCTACTTGCCAGATTTAGAACATTTATATGTTCTAAATCTGGCAAGTAGATGCTGGGTATTATTAGCCAACTATGAATACTTCATTTTTAAAGTTGGTCCTAACGCAAATCAAATTCGAGATCCCTGAGTCAGAGCGCTTATTTTTATCACTGAACCAATGCATTTGTCATGTTTTAATATTTCATACCATAAAATTAGCTGTGACAGTTAGCGCCTCTTTCACCAACGTCAAGTAGACTAAACTGTCACTTAAAGTCACCTGTAACCGGGAATAATTTAGCTGAATTACCTTTTTTTGTACATTAAACGTCCCAATTAAATAGAAAATAATAAAAAAAAATCGCCTATCGAATAATGCAGTCAACCGAGTGCATAATTCAATAACACAGAAAATGATTTCTAAAAGTAACTAATCAATACTTTATTTGTAGTTGGTGAAAGAGGCGCTTAACCTACTATTATAACTTTTCTATCTTTAACATATTTTTGCACGAGGTCCAGAAATAAGACAGGCCGCGTGGTTCAATTCTCATATCGAACGGGAAAAAATTTCACATGGTCCGATCGAACTACATTTATATATGCGGTCGAACCACGGCGCCAAAGTCAAAACAAATAGTGAAAAAGATTTAATATTTAGTTTTTTTAAACGCAATTACAGACATTATATATTAAGCTAATATTTTGAGTATTATTAGACTACGTTCGGTTGCGTAAATTCATACTACGAACTGTTTAGTAGCGAGCGGAGATACTTACTACGATGTATGACCACACGAAAACGTCCTTGACATACCTACTATAGATACCGCTCTAAACAACTCGTACTAAATCTTGGTTTTTTTACTAGTGATGAGTCGCGATGCATATTGCATTCGCTAATGTGGCACGGAATAATAATTAAATTTTCGATCTCTATTTACCGATAAAACTAAAACAAATTGTATAACAAATATAATTTGAATCACAAATACATTTTTTTTTTAAATATAGCGGCACGAACACGAAAATCTTGTGGGGGATAGTTTAAATAGCGTCATTTAGAAAATATGTTAACCAATGATTCAAAATCAAATATTTATCATAATCAAAGATTTATTTTGTACTAGTTGGCGCCCGCGACTTCGTCCGCGTTGAAAAAAAAAGTAGCCTATCCTGTGTCCCGTACGTCTAAATGTTTATCTACCAAGTTTCATGAAAATCAGTTGATTCGTTTAAGAGTTATAGAGGAACATACATACATACATACATACTACAGAAAAAAAAATCTTAAAATGGTCAATTTAGTTTCAGTATGATGTATAGAGCCTATAAACACGATATCTCTGAAAACAAAGTAACTTACTCCATGACCAACCCTTACAGATTTATTATTAGTATTGATAAATAAATCGTTACCTCGGAGAAATGTTAGGTTCCTGTAGGATTTACAAAAAACCAACTACAGCACGTACGAACTTCCGGACACAGCTATGTAAAATATAAGAAAAACTTGTACAACATTTGCTAGAACATTAACAATTATTATTTTATTTGGAACAAAAAATTTAACAACATGAATATTTACAATAAACTTTATAAAGAGAATAATGATAACTTTTTTCCAACAATTAAAGTAAATAAAAGTAATTTTACGAAGAAACAGTTAATGCTAACAAGTGGTCACTTAACATTTCTGCACGTGACAAAGAATGATTACATCAATTAGGTTGATTTTAGTACCTATACATACATACATAAGTAGTTACACAAAGAATGGTAACATTTGCATACTTATACGCGTGTCTGTAACTTAGTGTTTAAAAGGATTCCTAATAAATATCAAAGTAACTTAAAATATGTGGTCTCCACATAATTTAAAAGTACACACTTTTATGTGTGTTGCTTTTAAACAGAAATTAAAAGAAAATTCTACTTTTCCTTTATATACTTGATTGAGATGTGGAATGGTTAAAAAATTTTTACAATGTACCAAATGAACATTTTTTCTTTCACTCTTTCTTTTCTATTCTTTATCTAATTAATGTCAATGTTAGTGGTCTGTAACTATGGACCTCGTAAGAAATTTCAAGGTCGCTCAGCGATCTATAGAGAAAGTTATATTCGGGGTAAAGTAACACTGCGATATCGATTCAGAGATTAGGTATTCGTAAGAAAATTACCAACAACCGGCGGATCAGTACCTACCTTTACCCAAAGATTTAAATCGAGAGATGCGGCATTACTAGCGAAAGTGTGTTACAAAATACAACATACATTATACTAAAGACAAAAGTATAAAATACATATACCTATTGGGTTATGGGAAGCATTGAAAGATGGAATTCGTTCAAATAATATTATTTAATAAGTCTCTTTTAATATATTAGGAAGGCGTGTTCGTATTCACTAGTAAGGGGCGCAGTGCTACTACAGACTAACTCCAAAGCTCAATGTCAAACGTTTATAAGACTTGTAAGAAACAAAGAGCTATTGTTAATAACTTAATATTTATATGTGTGAAGGAGAAAGGGTCTCAATGTATTTGTTAGAGTGAGACAGATTTATTTTGATATATTCCAACATGCCCCCTCAAAATAAATCCTCTTTCTCCAAAAACTCAATATCTAATCAAAAATTATACAATACAAATTATCACACCTTCCTTTGTCTGGGAGTACAATCTTTTGAACATATACGGTCCAACATTCGTTGCGCAGGATTAGGAAAAACCCAGAAAAACCTAATCAGACCAGTTCAAATCTAATAAGCTAATATCTAATTCAAGATAACGTAATAATATTTAATTATTATTCTCTAATTCTAAAATTTACATCAAGTCGAGCTTGTCTCTCATTTGAGAAAAACGTTGATTTTGTAATGGTTTTGTCAATATGTCAGCCAACTGGTCACCTGTGGACAGATAAATCATTTTAATAACCTTTTTCTCGACTTGTTCCCTTGAAAAGTGATATTTAATGTCAATATGCTTTGATCTCTTGTGACTAGTGGGGTTATTTGCAATGCTTATACATCCATTATTATCCTCATAAATGGGAATTGGACTGGATACTTCAACTTTTATGCTGGTAACTAATGATTTTAACCAAAGAGCTTCTCTTACGGCCTCATATAAAGCCATATATTCGGCCTCAGTAGACGATGCCGCCACTGTGAGTTGCTTCTTTGTTTGCCAACATATTGTGCATTGTTCAAATAATCTAAACAAATAACCTGTGGTACTTTTCCGGTCCACTTCATTACTTCCCCAATCGGAATCAACAAAGCCACACAGTATATTATTGTAATTACGTCTGGTGTAGGTTAACTTTAAACTCATTGTTCCTTTTAAATATCGTAATAACCTCTTCAAGTATGCCCAAACTGTTTGGTTACCTACTCAAGAGGTTAACAGAAAAACTCATATCAGGTCGCGTGCATACCATTATATACATTAAACAACCTAAAAGGTTCATACAAGGGGCCTTTGTTGTTTCCTTTGAATTTAAGCCGTCATAATTTACTTTGCTTTCTAGAGGGGTGCTGACAGTTTTACAGTCACTCATGTTAAACTTTTCCAAAACTGTTTTTATGTACAACTCTTGGTCTAATGTAATTTTATCATGATTCCGTTCAACTCTTATCCCCAAGAAACATTTAATTTCATTTAAGTCTACCATTTTAAACTCGTTCATTAAGTATCTTTTAAAATAATTCATGGTATTTGTATTTGCTGTAGAAATTACAAGGTCATCAACATAAAGTAAAACATATATGTTTTTCAAGATATTACCCGCATCAAAAATATAAACGCATCGATCAGCTGATGAGTATCGAAAACCTTTTTTAAGTAAGGCCTGTTCAAACATTTGAAACCAACAGCGTGCAGATTGTTTCAAACCATACAAGGCTTTATTTAATTTACAAACGTTATTATTATTATTTGGGATTCCTTCAGGAATTTTCATATATATTTCTTCCTCTAATATCCCATTTAAAAATGCCGTTTTCACGTCCATGTGATGGACAAGCAAGTTGAATTGATTCGCAAATGCTATTATGAATCTGAAACTTGAGATTCTTGCAACTGGTGCAAAAGTCTCATTATAGTCAATCAAATATTCCTGACTAAAGCCACGAGCTACTAAACGTGCTTTGTATTTAAGGGGTTTTCCAAACTCATCATTTTTAATAGCAAATACCCATTTGCAGTCTATAATGTTTTTGTGCATTGGTTTTGGTACAAGGGACCACGTATTATTTTCGGTTAATGACTGAATTTCTTCATTAATTGCCGTTAACCATAAGTCCTTGTCACTCATAGACTCAATTTCGTTATATGACGAAGGTATTTTGCACATTAAAGAATAAGCATATAATAAATAGTTAACATGCTTATCAGATTCGTTTTCATTATATGACATGCAGGGCAAGTTTTTAATTCTTTCACTTCTTCTTAGATTATGTGAAGTCAATCCATTTTGAGATGAAGTCATTGTATTTTGAAATGAAGAGCCATCTGTTTCACTTACAGATTTATTAGGTGGTGGACCTAATAATACAGGTATTTCGCCAGTTTGTTTAAAATTATCTGATTTAGACTTATCAGAATTACACGTCCTTTTTACGGAGTGCTGATCAGAGACACTGGAATTTTCTATAAAAATTCCTTCAGACTTTAAAGGTCTTGTAGATAAGAAATTGATCTCATCAATTATAACATCTCTGACCCTTACAAACTTTTCATCTACCACATCCCACACCTTATAGCAATTCGGTTCATAACCAATTAAAATTCCTTTTAAGGACTTTTCGTCGAATTTGGTTTTCCTGGTTTTATTTAAATAATAAACCGTTGAACCGAAAACTTTTAAGTATTTAAGTTGTGGTTTTTTATTATGCCACAATTCAAATGGTGTGGTAACTGGTTTCAGTGCTTTTGTGGGGCTGATATTTACTAAGTATGTAGCAGTAAGCACAGCCTCACCCCAGAACGCTTTGTCTAATTTAGCGCCAGATAAGATGGCACGACTACGCTCTGTTATTGTCCTTATCATTCGTTCAGCAATCCCATTCAACGCAGGGGTATGCGGCACTGTTAAGTGGTAGCTTATACCTTTTCGCACGCAATACTCTTTCAATTTTAATAAATATTCTTTTAATAAATATTCACCACCATTGTCACAATACAAATTGACTATTCTCAAATTGAAATGAACTTCACATTTAGCTACATAATCTTGAAACACAGCAAAAACATCTGATTTATGGGCTATTAAGTAGGTCGCACAGTAGTGGGTATACTCATCAACAAAAAGGACAAAATAGTTTTTGCCGTCAACACTTGAAGGAGTGATGGGACCACACACATCTGTATGCACATTAAAAAGTGGTCTTTTTACGATTTTACTTTTTGTTTTATTAAATGGTAAACATGCTTGTTTTCCATTTATGCAAGCTTCACATAGGTTGTTACTTGGAGTAACATTATTTAATTTTTTAATGTCAGAAAACATTTGCTTGCTTTTTATTTGCATAAATTTAGATTTACCAATGTGACCTAATCTTTGATGCCATAATTCGTAATTATTATTTACGGATTTGTTTGATGAGCTATTCACTACTAAAGCTTGTATATCGTACACAAAATTAATTGCGATTAAATTGTTCAAAGACTTACCACATGATACAATTTTACCTCCGTTATATATTTTCACACCACCATCGACGCCGTCAAAAACGACAGTCATGCCAGCATCCTGCATCTTCTTAACAGACAATAAATTGTAGGGAATTTCTGAGCAGAAAAGAACATCACGTAGTACTCCTTTTAAGCCAGTATTGCTAATTACTTGGAGATTTCCTTTCTTTGTTGCGCTTATAAATGTGCCATTTTTTGCTACAGAAATATTTATTGGTTTTTCTAAAGTTATGAATTTTCGTGCCAGCTCCTCTTTGTTAATAATATGATCAGAGGCACCTGAGTCCAAAATGAACGTTATGTTATTTTCATTTTCATTTTCTTGTTCAAAGTCGCCTGCCATAAAAGCGAATCCCGATATGTTTGTTTTCTCGTTATCAGTGTTTATGGTCTGAATTGTTCGAATGTTTTCAGGGCGTTGGTTTTTCTTGTAGAAACAATTCCTTTGAAAATGACCATGCTTTCCGCAGAAATGGCATTTTAAGGTTTTTATTTTTTTATTTTTCGATTTAAATTGAGATTTATAAAATTTTCTTCCTTTTAAATTTCTATTTTTATTAAAATTTCCATTGTAAGTTTTTGATGACGCAGCTTGAGGTTTTATAGCGTCGGCCTGAAGCACTTTCAAGCTCGTATCTCTTCTTTCATGTACCAATTTTATTTCGTGATCTAGAAGTCTTGTTTTAACAAATGTTAAAGTCAAGCTGTCTTCGGCTAATGTTTCAATAGCTGTAATTACACCATCATAGCAGTTGGGAAGGGTCATGAATAAATGTGTAATTTTATCAGCCTCTTCCAATTTTGCACCCGCAGCTAATAATTCGATAATTAATTCGTCAAAATGTTGGAAATGTTTTAAAAGTGAGTGATCACTCTCCAGTTTCAAATTTAATAAACGTTTTCGCAAAGCGAGTTGCGTTGCAACGCTTTTTCTTTCGTAGATTGAATCCAGCTTCTTAAAGATTTCTTTTGGAGTAATTTCTTCGTTAGTTAAGCCTAGCAAAGAATCCGATAAATATTCAATAATTGTGTTCTTTGCAATTTTCTGCTTTTGGAGCCACTGATTATTAGGTTCCGCGGGAGGTTCTTCATCTATTATATTTAACAGTTCAAGTTCATTTAATAAATTTCTAATTCTTAGCTTCCACACACTATATTTCTCACCGTCAAACGGTTTAATATTGCGTTTTAATTTAGAATTGTCCATTTTATAATATTATTTAAACCACAAATTCACTTAGTTTATTTTTTAAATTACACGTTTATTAAAGTATTATTTTAATAGTCCTTTTTCTATTTTAATACAATTTTTATTCTTTTTATTTATTAAAATTTATTTCACTTGTATTTTATATAATAAAGTCTTATTTCCTATTTCACTGGAAAGTTTTATTTTAATATAGTCCGGTTTCTATTTTTATACTATTTTATTTAAAACTTATTTCACTTATTATATTTTATATACTTAATAAAGTCTTATTTCAAATTTCACTGAAAAGTTTTTATTTCACTAGAAAACTTTCATTTGCTGGGCCCATAACCTATTGGGTTATGGGAAGCATTGAAAGATGGAATTCGTTCAAATAATATTATTTAATAAGTCTCTTTTAATATATTAGGAAGGCGTGTTCGTATTCACTAGTAAGGGGCGCAGTGCTACTACAGACTAACTCCAAAGCTCAATGTCAAACGTTTATAAGACTTGTAAGAAACAAAGAGCTATTGTTAATAACTTAATATTTATATGTGTGAAGGAGAAAGGGTCTCAATGTATTTGTTAGAGTGAGACAGATTTATTTTGATATATTCCAACAATACCTTTGCCTAAACACACTTTCAAACACAGACAACACATTCCTTACTTCAAACGTGACTGTGACGATAGCGACGCTCTCAACAAGCGACCGTCACTCACTGTAGCTGGCGTGCAACTGTAGTTGGGTTGAGCGCCTGCGCCCAACCCATTGTTAAGAATTTTCGGTGTGTTTTTAGTATGGCGCGAGGAGATTACGCCGCATCTTTCGATTTAAATCTTTGCCTTTACCATGAGTTTACAATGACCGCACTCGCTAGCGAGAACGAAAAATATTTATATGAAAAATTGTCAATTTGACGTTGACAGTTTTTCAATTTGACATCGCTAGCGAGTGCGGTCATTGAAGGTACAGTTGGGCAGGACAATTAGTACGGAACAAAATGCCACATAACAAAATGAACCAACAACGACCCTGGATTCAGGCTGATTCATCTTTAAAATAATAATAAATTTGTTATTGACACGTTTTTAAAGAATATAAATGACTATTAAAATATCTTTTGGAGAAATTATAATGACAGTAATTATTGAAACTGTTGCTTCGCATTTCCAATAATGTAGTATTTGAAAATAATTATATATACATAGTTCTGTATTCACTCATTACAATCCACCGTAGGAGTAAACAGAGGTAAGGCGTTGAATTGAAACAGAAACGACGTCCTTAGCAGCGGCTTTGCAATGTTCTATTTTGTTAATTGTATAATAGTCTACTTAAGTATAACAAAATTCATAAAAACATAGGTATCTTACTAATGTAAGAACTACTGATACTTAGTTATTTTCTTACTATATATATCTCTTAAGATATAAAAGACAAACTTATAAAAGACGTTCAAATTTCGCCAATGCAAAATTCAATAAGTTTACATTTGTGTAAATATTTTAGTTTCTTTGTGTTTACGGCCACACCATGTAGGTTTAATCGCATTAATTTAAGGTTGTCTGTGCTGTATTTGCATACATCGCATACATTATGCTACGTTCAAACGTTGCTAGCGCATTTTTTTCTGGCACGTTATAAAAAAAAAGTTTGGAAAATCCAAAAGTGCACGCCTCATAATCTCATTTTCCACAACAATAATTAAACAACAGTGAATTGAACGCTCATATTAATTGAGAAACTCCGCAGTGTGTTACTTTCAATGATAAAAAAATAATTATTCCCTGTCACATATGTACACGGATCCATAAACACACACACGGACGTCCAGGAAAGATTATTATTAATGTTTTTATTTACTATGTTAAACATAGTAAATAAAAACGATGCACGCTAATATGATAGCGTGCATCGTTTCCTGATTTAAATTTGCAAATTCAATATCGAAAAACAGCAGCAAAAATGCTGTTATTTCTTTTATTATTTTAATTAATTATTTATTTTTAATTTCTCTTCTCTAATCCTAAACGCAATTTCCTTTTGAAAACACGCTCTAAATTTTCATGTGAACTCTTTGTAAAATGATTTAAATCTATTTTTCTATTATTAAAATTGAAATGAATTGGATCTTTTTTGAACTTCGTAGACATTTATTTAAAATTATTTATTTATTATTAAATATTTAATATTTAAATCCAAACTTGTTTATTAGTTTGACTGACTGCTATGTTTTTCGTTCATCTACCCAGACTAATCTTGACCTATTTTTTAAAAAACAATTAAGTACAAATATATTTAACGTGAATATAAGAAATATGTTATATCAACAACGTATCAGATAACTGTGTTAATTGTTGAGCAATAGTCTTGCTTAACATTTGTGTAAGTAACCAAACAAGAATTGAACTTATCCAATAAATACGATGCAATCGTAATAATGTCATAAACAGAAAAGATTTTTTATTTTACATATATTTTTGTATTTTTATATTTTTGTTTCTAATAAAATAAACACAAAAACTACTGGACCGACTTTAAAAATTCTATCATCTTTAGAAAGCTATGCTAGACAAGTTATGCTAGTTTTTATTATAATTTTTATTAAAGAATAACTTTAATAAAAATTATTAATGATATCAATGAATGTTCCTAAAAAGAGACATTTCTCTATTAATAAATCTTAATAATTAATAATAAATCTTTATTTTCCCTATTTATCAAAGCATTAAAACATTTCAATTCATTCAGATTGGTAATTATATTCATTAAAAAATTAAGTACCATTGTGTCTTTGTATGCGGAAAAACCAGTTTTGATGTAAAAAGTAATGTGGAAAAAATACCCGTGAATAATGAACAACTAAGTATACGAGTATGCCACAATAATGTACAAAAAATATGTTTTTTTGATTCTCAATTGAATGTGTTTTTTTGTCTTCAAGTTCGAGTGGCCATTAATTATTATGAATTATTACAGACGCAGCAGTTACGTTATTCATAAATTCACAATTTACGACTAAACTGTTCTTCGCTATATTTCATTATTACTGAAAGGCATAACTAATAATTTTCTCTGTTTCATAATAAGTACTAGGTTAACTCCGTTACTCTATACTAAAACCCAAAGTGTGCGAAATGACTACCTACTAAAAATATAATATTTAAATTTAAGGTTTTCTTTTCGCACATTTCGTACGAAATCAAAATTGTGCGAGATGACTACTAAACCATTCTTCGGGGTTAACTACTTATTTAAGGCTATATTGAAAAACAAAATATAAAATATATATAAAACATCAAATGTATATTATGTATATTATGATAATAAAATAATAGCATCAGCACCAACTGATCCCTGTGACTTTGTCCGCGTTAAAAATAAAAGATATAACGCCTGACGTACATTGACGCCTGACTATATAAAAATATATTTTAAAAAGAGTAGGTAGGTACTGACTATAATAATATGAAGAGAATTTTTGTGTATATATAATTTGCAGAAAAAATTGCATCCATGCTAAGCTTTGGGCCGTTAGTTACATATAAATTATATAGGAGTTGTATAATCATATAAGAGTTATCTCAAAATTTCTCATAATTTTTGCAATTGTTTCAGGTGCTGGTTTGATGCGTTATTTCGACTTTCCACTCACACCGCTGTTGACATGTATCGGTTTCTTCATAATGTATTTGGTCGAAGAACTGGTGCATATGTATATACACCACCGTGAAAAGAAAAATGGCAAAGCAGCTCCGTTGGTCAGAAATTTGAGCGTGCGCAGGAGTCGAGCGAGCAGTTCGGATAATGGAGATAAAAGCGTCACAAATTCTACTGCAGACCTCATAGATCCAAACTCCATTAAGAAGAATAAGGTATTTATTGGCATATTTCTTCTAAAAGCTAATCTAACTTCTAACTGCCTAGCAAATAATAAAAATAGCGGGAAATCCCTCGACGAAAAATACACCAAAATGACTATCTTCGCTATATTCATGAAATGTAAATAATTCTCAAAAACACTAGAAGTAAAGTATTTATAATATACTAGCTACCCGCTCCCGGCTTCGCCTGGGATGCAATTTTTTTTTATTTACATCTCGTTTATCACTCTTTCCATTAGTGAAAACCGTATCAAAATCCGATGGATCAAAATCCGTTGGAGAGAGTTTCAACTGTCATTATTATCAACTGACATTATATTATTATCGAAATTGTTTTATTGTATAAAACAAAGTAACATATAAAATGTAATAATATTATATAAAATGTGTTTTGATTTCAGGACCCCGAAATGGATAATCAGAATCATCACGGTCACTCGCATCATCACAGTCATATGCCAGTGGACACAGGAGATGACGTCACGTCTGCATTGCGTGGCTTGCTCATTGTTCTTGCCCTTTCGATACACGAACTGTTTGAAGGTCTTGCTGTTGGATTAGAATCTAGCGCAACTCATGTCTGGTAAGCAGAACTATTATTTTTAAAAATAAAACTATATTTAGCAGTAACTGCCATCTGTTGGCGAGTACTAATAAAATATAAATGATTGTGCTATTGAACAACAGAGGGCTCTGACTATGATTCATATGCATAGTGAATCATCAACATGATGTGCGAAGCGAGCAATAGATGTCGCTGTTATTGTTCTAGTAAATATTGTATGAAAATATGTATAAATAAAATTAGATTAGGTAATTTTAAACTATGTCAAACTTAATTAGATTACCGCCGATTTAAATTACTGATTCAATAAGGAAGAGTATCAAACATTCATACATATGGATAGTATCCTAACAAGCTTTCCCATTTAATAATATGTATAGACTACTTCAAACTATCTAACATTATGATTTTGCTTTCCAGGTATATGTTAGGTGCTGTGTCTGCTCACAAGCTGGTGATAGCGTTTTGTATAGGTGTGGAATTAATCGCCACTCGTACTAAGACCTGGCTAGCTGTCGTTTACATAATCACTTTCGCCATAGTCTCTCCATTGGGTATTGGAATCGGTGTTCTCCTTGTGGGAGGCGAAGGCGCCACTGGTGCGGGCGTCTACTCCGTAGTGCTTCAGGGTTTGGCTTCGGGAACCCTCCTCTACGTGATTTTCTTTGAAATATGGAAGAGCGATAGAACGGGCATGCTGCAGTACCTGTCTGCTGTGGTTGGATTCTGCCTCATGTTCGGATTACAATTGTTGAGTAAGTACAAGTCGCACGCTTAGTATTAAAGTGACCTAACTCAAAATAAGTCAAAAATGAGTTAGATACACTATAATCCGTATGTCTACGCCCTCTATGGCTTACGATTAAGAAACTCTTAAAAAGTTAGTGTTTTACTGGTCTACAAGTTTTCGGTCTCTTTTACACTCGAGGGTTTTGATGGTGACATTTGAAATTACACAGACACATTCATTAATCGTTCAACCGGTACAAAGTAAACGCCTTCTGACTTGATTTAAAAGAAACCTATTAGTTATTAAGTTTGTTTAAAAGTTAAATCGCAGGTAAGTTTTACTGATTGCTTTTGTTTTATTTTGACCCGATCCATAATGAGTCCATTTAATGTTAATTTTTTTATCATATTGCACAGTATAGTAAGTTTTAAGTCTGTTTAAAATTAAAAATTATGAATAATTTTAAGCACAATAATAATTAGGTCTATTTTATAATAAAAACTTTGTAAATTTATTTGTACGTGCGGATGGCTTCAATTTTAAGTCTGTTTAATACAAATGATGATGATGTGTTTATAGTAACATTCAGTATTTGGTTTGTGTTTTACTAAAAAAAATGAAATAATTTTCCTAACAATTTGCGATTTCATAATTGAGTCAATTTATAACTAAATAAAATGAACAAAATAGGTTTTACTTTTTTGATGAATAATTATAATTTTCGTTTTTTAATTAGAATGACTACTTCACGATCAAAAAAATTCTGGAGTTAATTCAGACTAAATATAACAATATTCCAACGCAAAGTTCTGATGTCCAGGTATGTAAAAATCATTGAAATAAGTTACTTTATCTATAGTTACCTGCAATATACTAATTCACTTTTTATTGTTTACAGTTGTCCAGGTATGTAAAATATTTGTTGCCCTAAGGTATATTATTTATATTTGTATGCTCACCTTTCACGTTTGCTTACAGATTTTAGTAATGTATAAAATAAACCCAATAATCAATGATATTTGAATGTCGCCGAGTATTTGAATTATGCTGAAAGCCGTAAGAACGCAGCCATAGATTACCGTGTGTCACCCATTAATCAAGAAGAAAGCAGGTTTTAGTCCTAATTTCAACATAGATGGTGGCAAAAATGTTGATCATTTGCTATTTCCATCGGCTGTTAGCTCATTTTCGGGTAGTAGTTCTTCCTCTACTTCAGTCTCAACGGTTAGTAAATAGTAGTTCTCCTTCATCTGATAGCTTTGACATCGAGACTTTGAAAGAACTATTGAATGCCAATAACACAGAGAATATACCACCCGACCCAACAAGAGAATGAAACAAAGGAACGAGAGAGAATCCAGATAATTTGACAGAAGAAACAACTAAAGCAACTTCTACAGTTTCTACTACGCCTAAAACACGCCTAAAGGTAAAAAACGCACGAGACAGCCGGAAATGTGGAAACAAAATAAGGCTAAAAATTAAGAAATTGTGGAAGTCTTATATTCATAGCAATAACATTGTAACTAATGCTCGTGAACTTAAACCACTGATGTATAATGATAAGTGTAGTTTCTTTGGTGCAGGTTGAGCAGCAAGATTGATTTTGTTCAAAGGCAAAGTATTTTGACGCTGTAAAGATGGAGGAGTGAATTTTTGTGAACTAATTTAAATCTAACTAAGATATTATAAATCTAACTAAAATATTATCTGACAACCTACTAAGTATACTACTAACAACTAAGGCTAATTATTTGTTAAGAAGTTAAGATGTCTTTTAACTCAGATCGAATATACTTTATTTAATGATTAGTTACTTTTCACATTTTTTTCAATAATAAAAAAGCTACCTTATAAGAATATAACAATTATTTCGTTATGTTAATAATTTAGGTTTTTGAAAATGTATGCCATGTTTTATTGTAATTATCTCAACCTATTGTTCCTACCATGTTGTTTCCTATTTTATTTTATTAATTTATTAGGAAGCCAACAGTATACAACCATCCTTATATAAGTAAAAAAAAGTGATTTACATTTAAACATTCTTTTAGAATATTGTATACTCCACTTATAGGCTAACTTTTCTGTTTACAAAATAAAGCTAAAAATAAAATAAAAAACAAAAACCAAATCAAACCGAACAAAACAAATAGGTACACCCACATAATTAACAAAGAAAATAAACAAAACTCTAAAAAGGACTATCAACTATTATAATATAAAAACAAAACCTGATGACAGAAGATTTTCAATTTTTTAATGTACTACTAATCAATCTGTTATAGGCGACCACTTACATTTAAATGTTAACTTTTACTTTAATTATTCCTACTTACACCTAAATAATGTAGACTTATTAATTTCAAAACTGATGGTTATTTATCTACTTAGAATACTACCATGAGACTGATTGATTAATTACTAAAAAATTAAGAATTCTTTTTAATATTATTTTTGTTTTATGTAAATTCTGTATAAAAATTAAAAAGTGTAAATATATATTTATTTTGTAATTACATAAATTTTTATGTACGCAATACTAATGACTGTAATTATAAAAATTAGGAAAATGTTTACTTTATGTTCACTGAAGTACATTTTTATAATTTAATGTGTTAGAATAAAAATAACTTTTTTTTAAACTTCTAAGTTCTATTTTTAAACCTAAGTACTCAAAATCATTGATCTTTTAATAGAAAAAAATACTATTTTGTTCTTTAATGTTATATTAAACTGTCTTAACTAAAAAATATATTTTCATTTTTAGTAATAATATGACTTAAACCGTAAATATACAACCAAACAGTATTGGAAGTTAGTAATAAAAAGACTTAAAATTAATTGGGTCTTTATGATTTTTAACAAACGAACTGCTATTTAGTATAAAAAAGACCTAACACTACAAACAAAACTTTGAGAACCTATTTATAAACAAAATAAATAGTTTTCAATTAAAATTTAAATCTCACTGAAATCTGTGGTTCATATTCTATATTTATGGAAAAAAAAGTAACAGTAAAACTAACATCTTGTGTTATTTATATCCAAATAAACAACTCAAGTCGTGAATGCAAAACGTTTTTTGCGATTTCCCAAAAAACTGATTTTTTTAATTAGGTCACTTTAATATTAAGCGTGCGAAGTGACTTTTGTATATACCTACTTTTTAGGGACTTTTATACCTATTTTTTTGTTTTGTCAACATAATATTTTTTTTAAAAAGACTCAGTCGTAGGACTGCACCTCTCAAGTGAAAACTCTGGATTACTATCGCCATCTGTTAAAATCTTAACAAACTATTGACGCAGTTAATCTAATTATGAAACAAGAAGGCGATACTAATTTGGGTAGATGGCGCTTATTTCATACATTTGATCGTCACTGACGGTGTCACTTACAGAGCGTGACGGCTGAGTTCAGTATTTTTCAACATACTAAACGCTCCTAACTAATGCAGTTTTCACTTCAAAAATTATGTAAATCATAATTTTTCTACGACAATCATATTCAGTCTAAATATTTAAATTAAATTAACATATTATGTAAACTCGTATATATGTATACTCGTATGTCACCTTCAAGTATATTATATGTCAAAATATATAGATATTTTTTAATTTAATTTTGATTTTTTTTTTATTACAGCGCCTCATAGCCATTCCCATGAAGACGATGGCGACCACGGCCATTCACACGGCTAACTTCGAATGAAATTGCCATAATAAAAAAAAAAACAAACAGAACAAATTATTCCAAAAAAATTAACTGAACAAGAAAATTTTAATAATTAATTACACACCTAATTTATTGTGATAAAATAACTTAGATATTAAGTAGGTATTATTTAATGTAGAGTTAAAATACAAAACTCTAGGATGCCGTAGCCTATAGTTATGTTACCAATGATATGAAAACGGAATAGAGGTAGGTAACTGTTATGTAGTAATTTTATGAATATTAGTTATATTATCAATCAATCAATAAATGTATGTATGTTCCTCCATAACTCTTAAAAGAATTAACTGATTTTCATGAAACTTTGTAGATAAACAATTAAGACGTACAGGACACAGGACAGGCTACTTTTTGCTTTTTCAACTCGAACTAAGTAGCGGGCGCCAGCTAGTTATCAATATTAACGAAATCAGGTTTCCTTAGGGTTTCCTATGTTTATATCATTGGTAGATTACCTAACAACATGTTGCAATCTTGCAATGCTGTAGTCTATTGGGTTAATAAAATAGTAATGTGATTTATAGTTATGAATGATAATATTTCTAGGAAATAGGGAAGATATTTTTTTTTACTCATACTGAATTACTGATGTTTCTTTTGTAAAAAAAAAACATTGTCTAATGAATAATGTATACATACCGCAAAAGGTAAAATTTTGTATTCCTCGTATTTCTACTGATAAATACTTATTACCATAGAGTAAATAGTTACTTAAACTGGTTAAGTAACTATTTATATTATTACCAACTCGTATTAAGTTTTGGTAATTGTTTTATACCTGCAGAACATTAAAAAAATGGATGTAAGGTCACAATATAAAACCTTCATGTATATATTCATGTATATTATATAGATTGTTACC
Source organism: Synanthedon formicaeformis (assembly GCA_945859745.1). Lineage (NCBI taxonomy): Eukaryota > Metazoa > Arthropoda > Insecta > Lepidoptera > Sesiidae > Synanthedon > Synanthedon formicaeformis. Next base: position 6,819,054 of record OX243970.1, read on the forward strand.
AATATGTATCTACCATTTAATTGTGATTCGATGAATGTTTAAGAGTTATAACGAACTTTATTAGTGCATTTTTGTAAATTCTGGTGTCAATTATCTTCGACTTGAGTAGTTTAGTTTATATTCCAGATCAGTTAAGGCTTGTTCTGACTATTTCAGTAGTTTAGTATAGTAACGAGAACTGTCTACTATGGCTGATGAAAATCTTGTAATAAATATAAGTTTATATATTTATAATCTAATATAAATATTAGATTTATATTATATTATACCCCTTGCTTAATTATCTTAAACACTGAACAATTCGTACTAATTAATATTATCTGATAGAATGCAGGTTTTGTTAGATAGTTTATTTTTAATTTATTTGTAAAGAAAAGGCTGCAGAAGGCGTGGCCGCCATTTTGAAAATGGTAGGTACAATATTTTTATACACTTGTACAATGACGACGAAGAAGTATAATAAACTCTAGTCAACCTCTGCAACTTTACCTACTAAAATAGGTTCCCATATTGCTAAGACTATCATAAATGAAAATGAATTTTCTCGGAACTCGGAAACCGTTTGACCAATCATAATCCGAAACTCAGCAGACTATTCCTATGCGTTTCAATAATTTTGAAACACGAAACAAGACAGTTTAATTTAATTTAAGCATGAATTATTACCTAGTATAACTATTGGAAGAATTAATTCACCAGTAGTACCAGTACTTAGTACCAGGTAACTAACTGTGTCTGTGATATATTGGTACTAGTAAGTTGTTTTTTGGCAATGATTTCTATATGATGTACTTAACATAAACCTAGTTCAATGATTTTTGGTAATGATAAGTACCTATACTTATTCAAGCAAGTTATTGAGTACCTAACGTTACACACTATAATAGGTACTTAGGTAACGATATAACAAGTAAGTAATGTTTAAAACTTGTATTTGTACTGAGGTCGAACGAATCAAATTTTCCATGTTTGTAAATAAAGGAGTTAAAATATATATTTGTGTTTAATTGATACGACTGCTTGGTTAAAAACATTGCTGATTTGCTGTAGGCTATAGGTAAAACTGATCCTTAAAGGGTTGAGCCCTTCGATACTGTGCTTATTTACCCGTGCTACGTGCTAGTGCGCGCGACTTCGTCCCCGTTGAAAAAAAAATACCTGAGAAAATATAATCCTTACATATTTTAAAACAAAGCCCACCCCGCGTCTGCCTGTCTGTTTGCGATAAACTCAAAAGCTACTGCACTGATTTTCATGCTATTTTCACCAATGGATAGTGGTTCTCGAGGAAGGTTTTAGTATATAATTTACAAAGTTACGCGGGCGAAATATGAGTTATAAAGCCTGACATTTTTATCGCTGTGACGACGGTGGCGCTGCCATATTTTTTTATATTTATAGAGGATCCCTCAGGAACTTAACATTTTTACAGGACCTAAGAAGTATATGTTAGGTAATCCCGTTAGTAAATCTGCGAGCTAATGCGTTTTTGCGTAATCGAGGAACAAACAACCAAACGTACAAACTTTCGCATTTATAATACCTCTTATTGGGTATATTAGGATTCGTTGAGCTAATTTTCCAGAAATATGCAGTGTAAAAGTTATATAATATATAATAATCTATCTATAGGATTATTAAATCGAAGATCTGACTTTTTTAAAGATGCTCGTTTTTAGTAATAATCGGCTATAAATGGCTTTAAAAATGACTCGGTAATTTCAATAAACTCGGTTCGTTGAAACCTTTCAAATTATTTATACCCAACAATTCCAACAATAGTTTGTCTGATTCGTCACTCTTGTCCAAGTTCGCAGATATTGTATGGGTGTGTATGCCTCAAATCTACTAAAATTATAAATTAGAAAGTTTGTGAGGATGAATACATACAATGGATAAATGGATATTTGTTAACTTCACGGCTACACGGAGTTAGATGCAATTTTGCTTATCTGTGTCCGTGACAGCAACTACAAGTTATTGAATGACATTGACACTTGACAGCCTATGTCAACAAACTAAACAACCAGGATTTCACCTTCGAACTTCAAAAGTAAATGCATAATATTGCATACAATACAATGCACATTACAAGCAAAGCAACGAATAAATAACAGTGAATGGAATACACGTTTCGTTTGCTATTGAAAGATATTAACGTGTGACTTTGAATTTTAAGTGAATTTGTCTATTTAATTGTTGATAACAACAACATAAGTTTAATAAATCCTTTAAACTAGCTATAACTTAACTAACGGGACAAATACTCAAGAGAAATAAGTATTTGTAACAAATAACTGCACTTGACTCGTTCAAGTAATAATATTCAGGTATGTAAATTTTCTTATTACGTTATTAAGTCTGTTACGTGTTGTCTCATAATATTGCAGAAATATGTATATTTTAATAGTTAGAAAGTTAATTTGTGTGATATAACCGAGTTGAAAGGTGAAATTAATGAGAGATAACCTTGCGTCGCGAATGCATTCTATTCTGAGTTTGTAGAAAGTGAGAACGCACGTTTAGTTCGTGTCTAACTTTTGTTGTTAAAGGTCCTATTTGAATTTAATATAAATTTTGTTTTCCATTATGAGCATTTTAATCGAATCTACAATATGCTTATCAGTGGTTCCAGAGTCTAATATTTTTAGTGAGTTTTTTATTTATCCTAATCTTAATAATATTTTAAACTAACGACCTACACTTACAGATTTATTATTAGTATTGATAGATGAGAAAGTTTAGCTATCTGTTATAGTATAGTTCACATTAAAAAAATATTTTAGGTATCTGGATACAAAGTCACATAAAATTTTTTTTAGATCTTATGTTTTCTTCAATAGTTTGTAAACTTCCTGATAGAAGTCATTATTGTGAAAAGTCTGAATCTTACGTCTCGGCCTCTGGAATCTTAGAGTTCAATTATAATAGTAACTATAAATATATATTTTTAAAAATCTTTAAAATTATTAAATAAAACAAAAAAACAAGAACCAAATCTAAAAAAATAATAGGTAAAATTAAGTTTTTTTAAGTTTTTGCATAAAACAATTTACCCAGTAGAAAGATTGAATTAAGTAGTACCCTAAAATAAATAATGATACATTATTACTGACTTACAATCTCTGATTTTACCGATCTTTTTTTGACGTTGGGATTGGATAACCGGCAGTGTAGGGGACACTGCAGGGTTATGCCGGTTTCTTACTGGCTAAAACCCAACGACTTTCTAGCGAGGCCGTAGATAAGTTGGGTCGTTGGGACATTATGACATGACTTCGGCTATCTAGCGACCTGACTAAACTGTCCTGCTAATCACTTATCTTGTTTTATAGTTGCAAGTAGAAGTCGACCACTCTATCCAAGGATGTCTGGCCCGGAGCTTACCCCAGAAGCGCAGCTGCGATATCTGCTCAGCTGGTTTGAAGAGTTCAGCGAGTTGCAGCGTGAAGACTTCCTACCTATTCTATCAGCTGCACAAGGAGGCAAACACGATCAGCTTGCGGCCACTCTTGCTGCACTCTCCTGTCAAGATAAGCCTCTCAGCTTGTTTCAGTGTCGGGTAAGTGGTTTACATTTCACTTGTTAGTCCTTTACCTCAAAAGCATAAATTCCTCATAGCGATTCACCAAATACATTTATATAAGGTTTTATGGCTTTCCTGTAACAAACTTAGTTTCAAGATAGTTCTATAAATATTGCACTGTTTTGTTATGTTTATGTATACAGTTTACAATTGTCAAAGGTTGTTAATAATTTTAAATTTTATAATGTGGCTATATGTCTTTACGTATTAAGAGCGGGTATAAAGAGAAGTAGCCAATCTTAGATTTGAATTTTATCTAAGTAAACAAAGTCTAATTTAATTAATTTTTTTAAATAGATAAATAGATTATAAATGAAAGTGACGACTGTAACAGAAAACATAATATAATGAAATTTTCTCCATAGAAAAAAATCACCAAGTGAGCTCTCATTTCCATCGATTTTAGTTTTATTTTCAAAATGACACACATTACAAAGCTAAAAGTGTATCAGTAATTTCACTTTACATATTATCTAAGGCTGTATGTAACAATTTTTCATTTGAGATTGTAGTTTACGAATAAATTAATATTTAATACTTTTGGCACTTATAACATTTTTATTGAGCGAGATGCGCTATCTTCCGTCGCATGTTGTGCGTAGTTGTACGTATTTTGTGTCACTGTCATGTCCAAGGGGCCACGGGGGTGAAATTACAAATTTTGTTTGCTTTATACCCACTCTTAACAGGGCTGGCAACATTGCAGCTGTTACTTCGGTATGTCTCTCTCTCCCATCAGTGTTAATTAATCCGGCTGTTTAATTCAAGATACAACACAGAGGTTGTAAGTTTGCTCAAAGATTATTGAACAGTTTATCATTGCATTCGTCATCTTTATTCCATAATCCTAAACACTTGCATAGAAAAAAAAAACTAATTGGAATTAATTGAAATAGTAACTTTACAAACTAGAAAATGAATGGAAGCCACATCGCAGTATATAAGTTCCTAATTAAAGTAACTTTTATTGTACTTACTATCTGAAACTACGGTTATTGCCCTGTCAATTTTATATAAAAATAGCATCCTTTTCCAAAAAATTTCTTTCATAAAAACTTTGTACTGACAAATTACAAATGTTACAAGAAATCAGCAAAATAGGTTGTGTCGTTCTCAAGTAATGCTGTGTTATATTATACATAGTTATATAGTTAAGGCAATTTATTTTATTTATATAGAATACTAGCTGCTGTCCACGACTTCCTCGATACTACTAAAACCTTCCTCGAGAACCAGTCTATCCATTGGTGAAATCAGCATGAAAATCGGTGCAGTATTTTTTGAGTTTATCGCGAACAGACAGACAGACAGACGCGACAGAGGACTTTGTTTTATAATCGTAAGGATTATCTATCTATACTGAAATTGCTTAAAAGGCAAGTTTGGATGTAGGTTATCTTCATGTCCAGCACTATGAATCTGATTTATATTATATCTTTTCATATGCAAAAAGATTATATTATTTTATGACTCCAAAGTCACACGTGCTTAAGCACGATAGATGTCTGCTACAATTGATTATGATGGGTAAGGTGGAAGGGAAGAGACGCGCTGGGCGAAGGAGAAAGTCGTGGCTCAGAAATATCCGAGAGTGGACTGGGATTGCCTCGGTAGAGCAGCTCTTCCAATTGGCTCTTGACAGGGACCGGTTCAAAAAGTTGACGGCTAACCTTCAGGACTGAAGAGGCACATGGAGAGAGAGACTCCAAAGTAACATATTAAATCAACAATGCAGTCTTTGCAGTCTTGTTTTTGCCGACCTCTAGTGAATATTTGAGCACTTTGTTGACGATAAAGACTGAATCTGAATAAGGACCAAATTTAATTTCAGATGAAACTCTTCAATCAGTGGTACCCAACGTGGCCTCAGGAGGTGCAAGACAGACTCGTGAAGGGTGTGTGCGAGACTGACGAAGATTTCGGTAAGAAATTGCACGAATTGATCACAAACGGTGTGCAATTGAACGGTGAGTTGAACGGTGAAGATAGACCGGTTGAGTTGGATGGACAGATTGGACAAGCCCAAGAGCAAGGCTACGAGGCTGATGGACAAGCGGTGCCACAGGAGAACATTCCACTTGAAATTGCAGCTTCCTCTTAAATCTTAATAACACTACCTAGCTACTGGCTTCATATAAATCCTACTAGGTTGTAGTTAACACAGTTTTATAATCCATAAAATCAAAATATTTATTTATCAATTAGGTTTCCACAAGAAATTTTTATTATGATCGTCATTATGAATTTAAATTTACCAGGGTTTCGGAAAAATACAGTTGTAAAAAGCCTTTGATGTGCCACCTGTGTAGGTACTTGCTGTTACAAGCAAATATACAAAGGTTGTCACAACTTGGATAGAAA